>CM077094.1:161855301-162168475 GCA_039513925.1 Platanthera zijinensis
TTACGCCCGTAACATCAGATAAAACTAGACCGCCTTAGCCCGTGGAGCGGTCGAGTGCGCACACAGTTACAGAGTAAGTAAAGAAGTGTACAAGATGATTTTAACGTGAAAAAATCCCTCAACTGGGTAAAAAATCACGTGACTGGTTCGATGCCGGTCATACTTCACTATCAGCAGTGCTTTACAAATTGTCGGTGGAATCGAGGGCGACAAGCCGCCCCTCGTTACAGCCTGGAGATGAGAGAGATTACATGCACGCTTGGTGGGCGACAGACCGTATCACGCGAAGCTCAGTTTCCTTAACTTCTGGCGGTGGTGGACGCTCTTGGATGCTGCACATATGCCAAACACTGTTGTCGGATGTGTAGAGATGCATTGACGGGGGCTTGCAGAATGCTGCACACGTAGGAGACTCCTTGGAATGGCTGGCGAGACGTCTTCTTCCTTGGAGCGTTGTGGACTTAGATAAATTCTCTGGTGGCTTGACGGGAGGCGGTGACTCGTAGGAGGATTTCAGTAGAGCTCCGACCTGAGGATGAAGAAAGCTGAGAAGATAAAAATTTAGAAATGAGAGCCTTTTTATAGGCTTCAGACGGTGGTTATTGTAGTTATGTGGCTATCCGCACACCGTAACCACCTAAATCACTGAGTGCAGACCATATTTAGTATAGTTTCCGGAGAATATTAATTAATATATTTTATATACGTACACAATATTTTATTTATTAAAATTTTCCCCACTAACCATGGTGTTACGTGGGTGGTTACCCACGAAACGGGCGACGACAATCGTGTCAGGAGGATCGGACGGCGGAGAGGGCCCCCCTTCGACGAGTGGCCATCTTTGAGGCGGACGATCGACGGAGAAGGAGGAGCCGCAGTCGGCGGGATGTCTGGCCGTCGCGAACGAGGAGGGCAGCTGGCCCTAGCGCCGGCCACCCCACTTGGTCACGGGCTCGCGGTTGCAGTGGGCGGCCGACCCTTGCGACCGCGACCTTGCGGCTGCCCCTAGAGAGGAGGGCGGCCGCCCCTAGGGCCGACCACCCCACTTGGTCGCGGGCTCGCGGCCGTGGTGGGCGGCCGACCCTTGCGCCCGCGACTTTGCGGTCGCTAGAGGCGGCCGCGGGGGTGGCCGCAAGGTGCGGTCGCCCCATGCGTCCACGATATTGTAGCCGCTGGAGGCAGTCGCAGGGTGCGGTCGTCGGGGGCAGCCGCGTGGTGCGACCTCCTCCTGCGGCCACGGGAGGCGACCATGACCTCACCGCCGGGGAGCGGAGACGGCCGACCGCTTCGGTCAGTTGCAAGCGGTTTGCATGCGTAATGGGATCCTGTGCGCGGATCACGTGCGAATCATGTTTCCATCATCCCCACCAAGTTAGTGTGGATTATGGCTGATCGGCTATTCGTACCATATTTTCACTATAAATTTAACTTGGCCTCAACATTTGCCCCCCAAAAATACTCGGTGTTCAGAGCCGAAGCGTGGGAAGAACGAGGATTTTGACGAGAGACTTTTTTTGTGGTGATCATGGTGGCGACGAACAAAGATATGCTGGAGAAAGCGGACGGTGGTTGCGCGCACGCCAAGGTATGTGGTAAAGGGACGAAGCGATTGAGCGGGAAAGAGGGGCTCCCGCTCGGGTTTCACCTGCGCGCATGGGCACAGGGAAAACCTGCACAATCGAGGCTACGCGCGTGCGCCGGTGCACGAAGGCGGGGTTGTGCACGCACTCGCCTGCGATGGTGGGCACACACGCGGACGTGCTCGCGCTCCTACGCACACCCGCGCGCGGGTCTGCGCGCACCTGCGCGGGGTCTGCGTCTGCGTGCCCGCGCGCGTAGGTCTGTGCGCGGGCTCGCGTGCTTGCCCGCGCATATACACATGAAGAGAGAAAAAAAATATGGGCCTTTCTTGGGCCGAGGAGTTTCCCCCTCCCCCACCTTGCAGATGTGGGATTAATTCCCATTGGAGGGGGAGGGCTGAGCTCCTTATATTTTTCCAGCCAGGTGTCTTCCATCAGGGAAGAAGGTACACAACAGATGACAAGATCAAGAAAGCCCATTCTTGGGATTTGGATGAGCTTTGGAAGTGAGGAAAAGGGAAGAAAAATATGGGCCTTTCTTGGGCTTTTGCAAAAGCTCACCCTTGCTGGTTTTTGTGGCCCTTATGGGTTGGAATAACCCATGGTGGATTTTGTGAATTAGGGTGGTGAAACATTTATTGGAAAAATTCTTAAAAATGAGCTTTCGGGTGGGTGGGTGGGTGGGGTGTGACCAAAGTCAACCCTAGGGTGAGTCCCCATGCTGGTCAAAGTCAAAATAGGTCCAAGTCATCAGGGGTCGGGTCAAGATTGGGGTAAAGTGCCACAATTGGTGTGCGCACGCTTTTCGGTGCACAATAATGCTTGGTTTGACCTCAGGTTGACTACCCGTTATCAAAATTGATCGGAGCAAACTCAGTTGACTTTGCATTGACCATACGAATCTAACGTCACTGACTGGGGTCAAATCGGAGTTCATTTGCTAAATATCCAATTTAGCGCGTCGTAAGCGCACTAGAACGATCAAAACGGTCATATTCGTCGTCTGACCCTGAATTGAAACGCAACAAGTTCCATCGCGCTCGTATTGACTATACAAAGCTATAAGAACTGACTGTACAACTCCATATTCGCTGAGTGGGTTTTTCCCCCAGGGCACGCGGAAAGGCTTCCGCCTGGGTAGGCGGAAAGGCTTCCGCCTGGGTAGGCGGAAAGGCTTCCGCCTGGGTAGACGGAAAGCCCCCGGAGTGGGCAGAACTCTTTGGACCTAAGGCGTTGAGTGTAGCTCCTTCACTTGACGCTCTCAACGCTTTTTGAGTTAAGACGTTGAGTGTAGCTTTCACTCGACGCTCTTAGCGCTTTCTGAGTTAAGGCGTTGAGTGTAGCTCTCGCTCTCAACGCTCTCAGCGCTTTCTGAGTTAAGGCGTTGAATGTAGCTCTCTCAACGCTCTCAACGCTTTCTGAGTTAAGGTGTTGAGTGTAGCTCTCGCTCTCAACGTTTTTTTTTCTTGAGGCGTTGAGTGTAGCTCTCGCTCTCAACGCATCAGTTCTTACACCGATTTCCTTGGGCAGGAAGACCCACATTTGGCCAGGCGATTGAAAAGCCTTTCACCGGGGCGGGCGGAAGGGCTTTCGCCTAGGTATGCGGGAAGCCTCTCGCACGGTATGGTCCAGAGGCAAATTTACCTGGCTTCCCGTAAAGGTCTGCATTTAGCTTCTCAGAACAGCGGAGTTTAGCTATTGACAGACCACTTTGGGCTGCATATAGTTTTTAGAGCAGCGGAGCTACGTTATTGGCAGACCAGATTTCTGGATTCTATAAATAGACTCACATAGTATCTCAGAAGGCAAGTTTTCTCATTTTCTGAAGTCTTGTAGCGCTTTCTGAGGTATCCTTAGCTCAACACTTAGCTAAGGAGGGGAAGCGCTCTGAGATCTTCTGGGTTAGTGGAGGGACCTCCGTGCTGAAGCCTAGAGTCAATTCTTTGGTTCCTTGTGGCTGGTCAGGGGTCTGGGCTTGGGAGAAGTAGATGTTGGATACACCCCAGGGTCCGAATTCTCGTTGGGGCCAGTTTTTGGTTCCAACACTGACAGAACTCAGATCAGAGTTCATTAGCTCAACGTCCCCAAATAGGGTCACCTTCTACCTCTTTTGAGCATTCACAGAACTTTTATTGGGTCCACTAGGATTTTAGTGACCCAATAAAAGCTGGGATGTTACACTGAAGGCGAAGCTTGAGGAGTCACGAGCGGCGTCGCAGACAGAAAGATCCTTGATAGAGAAGACTACGCAGTTGCTGAAGGAGCTCTAAATTGGATCAAAACCGAGCATCTTGTTAGAGAACACATTCTTCCTTGAATTTTCAACCTCGAAAATCATTTCCAACACATGAGGGAAATTCTTCGCCCGAAATGAGGTTTGACATTTCATCTTCCAAGATTACCCAAAATAACCGAGAGTTGTTTCAAAAACGAGGCGCTCAGTGATTTTGCAAAACTTCTCAAAACACTCAGAGCTTGAAATCTCACGTCGATTATTCATTGGAACTCAACATTCAAATTAAAACACGATCGCACGCTCGGATTTGAACTCCTGAGCCACTAACGAACAAAGGTTCTTCGCCACCTCCACTTGGACAAACCCTGGTTCTCTTAAAGCGCGAACGAACAAAAGTTCTTCACCACCTCCACCCGGACGGATCCCGTTCCTCGCAGGCGAGATGGACAAAGGTTCATCTGCACCTTCACTTGGACGAACCCCGGTTCTCCTGAGGCATGAATGAACAAAAGTTTTTTGCCACCTTCACCTGGACGGACCTTGGTCCTCCTGAGCCGCGAACGAACAAAGGTTCTTCGCCATCTCCACTTGGACAAACCCTGGTTCTCCTAAGACGCGAACAAACAAAGGTTCTTTGCCACCTCCACCTGGACGGACCCCGATCCTCCCAGGAGAGATGGACAAAGGTTCATTTGCACCTTCAATTGAACGAACCCGGGTTCTTCTGGAGCACGAACGAACAAAGGTATTTTTCCACCTCCACCCGGATGGACCCCGTTCCTACCCGGAAAGATGGACAAAGGTTCATCTGCACCTTCACTTGGACGAACCCCGATTCTCCCGAGCCATAAACGAACAAAGGTTCTTCGCCACTTCCACCCGGACGGAACCCGGTCCTCCCAGGCGAGATGGATAAAAGTTAATCTGCACCTTCACTTGGACGAACCCCGGTTCTCCTGAGACACGAACGAATAAAGGTTCTTCGCCACCTCCACCCGGATGGACCCCGGTTCTCCCAAAGAGCGATCGAGCAAAAGTTCTTCGAACTTCCTCTTGGACGAACCCCGGTTCTCCCAAAGCGCGATCGAACAAAGGTTCATCGTCACCTCCTCTTGGACGAACCCCGGTTCTCCCAAAACGCGATCGCACAAAGGTTCTTCGCCACCTCCTCTTGGACAAACCCTGGTTCTCCCAAAACACGATCGAACAAAGGTTCTTCGCCACCTCCTCTTGGACGAACCCCGGTTCTCCCAAAACGCGATCGCACAAAGGTTCTTCGCCACCTCCTCTTGGACGAACCCTGGTTCTCCCAAAGCATGATCGAACAAAGGTTCTTCGCCACCTCCTCCTGGATGAACCCCGGTTCTCCCAAAGCGCGATCGAACAAAGGTTCTTCGCCACCTCCTCTTGAATGAACCCCGATTATCCCAAAGAGCGATCGAACAAAGGTTCTCCACAATCTTCGCTCAAGGGACGAGCAAGCGGGGGCGCGTCGCCTCCAAACCCTCGGCGGCCACGACTCTCCTAAAAAACGTAAGTAATACAACGCTCGAGCAAAGCGCAACTCTGTCAAAAAGAATACGCACGCCAAAACCACAATCAGAGCAAGCAGATCCGAAAGCAAAACGTGCCTATAATGAAAAAACAGGCAAATCAAAACGAACTTGGGAAGAATAAGTCCCAAAGATCATCCCTCCATGGCGGTATCAGCGTCGTTGCCCGAAGCATCCTCCACTCCCAGGGTATCGCGCTCCGGAAGACTCCGAGCCGCTCGAAACCCTTTGCCAGAACCCAAGGAGTACGCGATTTCGCGCTCGTTCTCTACGAGAGGATCAATCTCTGTCGCCATCATCTCAGAACGCGCCCCCTCTGCGATATGGAATCGCTCAATCTCAAAGCCGTAAGATCTTTTGTACTCAGCCACCGCAGGGGCTCACATAACCTCGACGTCCTACAACTCCACAGTCAGTCGAGCCTTCTTTTTCCTCATCTGCTCCACCTCCATCCGGACGGACTCGGGTCCTCCTAAAGAACGGTCGAACAAGGGTTCTTCGCCATTACCGCACGAACGGACTCTGGACCTCCTCGGACAAAAGCGAGCAAAGTCTATTCGCCAAGTTTCGGGTCCTCTCGAAGCGCGCACAAACCAAAGTCCGTCGCCGCCTCCCGAAGCAAACGGACCTCCGGGTCCATCCGCACCGCCAAGGCAAGGGGGCAAGTGTCCTCCATCCTCGCACTTCAGCAACAAGCCCTCGCCGCTAATGCTCAACAACAATCGCCAACGGCAGCGCCCGACAACAATCGCCAACAGTAGCGGGCAAACAAGGGGCCCAAAAACACCAAATGCTCTCGAGCTGCCACAACGCGTGACACGACACCAAGTAGCCGCAACAGGCACAACCACGGGGAACGGTTCAACAACGTCTAAGATTCCCCGCCTGATGACAAGGATGGGATCTTCACCATGCAAGGACGACGCCCTAGAGAAGTAGCAAGCTCAATACGTTGCGCAAAAACTTGCGCGTCCGAGGAAGGGAAGTGGCAAAGGCCATACTCGAGCCAACCATGCCAGGCTTGCGTACAGCGCGGATGCAATCAACTGCTTCCCCGTCGCTAGTGTCATCTTTCAAGACAACACCTACTCAGGGGACGGAACGCCCCCGCAGCCTTCGCGACACGCGAAGCCCCAGCCAAGCGCAAGACAAAGTTCAATTGCACGCAACCACAATGAGCCTACCTTTGTAGCCATTGTCTCAAGGTCCTCTCAGCTGTCCGACCTCGCTCCATTCCAAGGCCCAGGACTTTTGGTGTTCTGCAAACGCGAAAGCTCCACCATTGCAACATCCCAAGACACAAACACCATTAACGACCTCTGTATCTAGAAGCTCCGTCCCAGCTCCCGATAGGAATGGACACCGAATCACTGCAAGCTGCAACGTGGAAACGGATACCATGTCCTTCCACGCCTTCTAGTAGCGGTAAGTCCGGGGGTCCTTTCGCGGCGTCGAGATAAGGGGGCAAAACATCGCTCCACGTCATAAGAATTCGCCGTCAATGCGAACTTTCTGCAGCAACCGCGTAAGCCCTCAACCGCAGGCATCACCGTCCAGTCATCCTCGCGAAACCTTCAACCCACGAGGCAAACACGAGCGGATCCAAGGCATCACCACTCATATCAAATCCCAGCCAAGGGGATATTTCACGCCGCAAGCCAAAGTAACTGGTGATGCGCGCATGCTGAAATGACCAGTTCACGAACCCGAGATGAAGTCATCAAGTTTATAAATTTTTGGGCTCGTCGCTTTGCGGTTCATGATAACAAAAATTTAGGGGCATTTGATGAGGTTCCCCATGAATTTTCTGAGTCAAACCAGGGAGGTTCAGTCCAAGGACACGGGGGCAATCTAAACCAACCAAACGAGCTGCGCGCGACAAGCCGCACTCACCCAGAAAGTCTCGAAAGCACCCTCAGATGGATTCAAGCCCAGCCAACACGCGTCGAAGTGCCCCCTGCAGGCTGCGCGCGCAACGCTCCCGCGACTACGCAGGGTCGCGGGCCGCGCACTGTGCCCGACCATGCAGGGTCGCGCACTGCGTGCGTCTGCGTAGGGCCGCGCAGCGCGCGGCAAGTAGGGCCTCGCCCCGCGCGCGCCACGCCCGCGCCGCCGTTGTTAGCCTGTGCCCCCGACAACGGCCCTCGCCGCCGCCGGCGACCTCAGCTACCTCCGGGCACCTTGCCTGGGCCGCCCGAACTGCCCGGGGGGAGGTATTCCTGTCATTTCGGCAAAATTGGCAAGCCACGTGGTCAAAATAGAGCGACGCTATTCGCCAGCTCAAATCACTCCCCGACGCAATTACCTCTACGACATTTTAGAAAACTATAAATAGACCCTTAGACCTTCATTTCAAGCCAAGCAATTCCGGAGGCAAGAGAGAGCTGTGAGATTTTTCGGCGGGATCGTGGACTTGGGTTGATTCTCCGCTCAGGAATTCACTCTGCTCTCCTCCTTGCGCTATGGATTCCAGGCCTTAAGTGACGTCAACCTCCTCCGCAAGAGCGCTCCCATCTAGGCTCTGCATCAACGAGAGCGCTTCCTCCAAAAGCTCCGGGGATTTAGAAGATTTTCCAGACAGAACGCTTCCACAAAGGTCCATGAGTTCAGCACAGTTCCCAAGACCGAAGCGCTTCCATCGAGGCTCCGAGAACTTAGTCATTTTTTTCTCGTTTTCTGTACTTGTAACGGACTAGTGTCCTGTCGCCCTCCGAGATTAAATCAATCTTTGTAACACTCCAAGAAGCCAGTGGATTTTGGCTCAACACAGTTCCAGCCACGTGGTTTTTCACCCTTTCCGGGTTTTCCACGTCAAAAACATCTCTTGTCCATTGCTGCTGTTTTCTTTAATTGATTGCGCGCCCGACTCGACTCTGAGCTAAGACGGTCGAATTCTCCGGACCGGGAAAAGGCCGGGTGACCCGCAACAACACTCTCTTTAATAAAATTCAAATACAATTCTTAGGGCAGATTATAGTATAACCCTAAAAAAAACAAAGCCGATTTTCATTTCCAACTTGACCGTGCCAGCTCCCAACGCTTCTACCCACGCGCGCATCTGGCAGTGCTTCCGCTCGAGAATTTGTGGGCTACAGAGTAGGGAATCGGCAACTTCGACAGTGATTTGCTCATCTTGGTCTATTCCGATGCCGATGGGGCTTCGACTCAAGACGACTTCAGCGACGGAAGAGGGAGTTTGTGGACATACCAAACTCTTAATATTTAGAGGGGAGGTTGAGGTAATTATGCAAACTTGCAAAGGTGGTCCCGGTAATTAACCCTTAATACAAAATATCCATTGTATGATATATCCACACTAAGAACAAACACATAAGATGGATACATAATATACCATCATATAACATAGACTATTTTCACCAAATACTGAAAGCTACTACATATCATGGAACTACTTCATATGGGTATTGGAAGTCTCTTTTTTTTGCTCTAATACAGATCATTTCTAGCCTTACTTTCTTTTCCTCTTCTTCCTTCAAATTTATGTTTTTCAAATCTTGACTAGGATCAAGCACACGGCGTATATGATAGAACTAGGACAGTTATTGTACAAGTTGTTAGATATTTATATATATGTCCGCATGTGTGTTAGGCCGACTCGGAATAGGTTACGGGTTCGTGTCATACTAGGGCCGTGCTCTACGCTGGAAGTACTATAAATACCCATTTCAAACTTGATGTGGTATTCGTAGAATATTTTGAGCGGAGCATACCCAACATAAGTTCTCACCAATTCCAAGGGAGTGTTGAAGCATTGCAATCGATCAGTCGTGTCATATAGGCCCTATTCAGACATCAAGTCACCCTGATTGGAATTATCATTGGAAGTCTCTTTTTTTGCTCTAATACAGATCATTTATAGCCTCACTTTCTTTTCCGCTTCTTCCTTCAAATTTATGCTTTTCAAATCTTGACTAGGATCAAGCACACGCCGTATATGATAGAACTAAGACAGTTATTGTATAAGTTCTCATTAATTCCAAGGGAGTGTTGAAGCATTGCAATCGATCAGTCGTGTCATATAGGCCCGATTCAGACATCAATCACCCTGATTAGTCCGGTTCGGATCGGGTCTAAAAATCTTGGAACCGCTTGAGACTTGTATGTTGCGGTTCCGGTTCCGGTTCCGGTCCGGATAATAAAATGAAAGAAGCACACCCGGACCAATGATGTTCACGGTGCCAAAATTCAAACCAGAACCTAAATAATTCGTGAACGGTTCGGTTCTTTGCGGTTCCGATTCGATTTTCAGTTTTCGATTTTAAGTAACAGCTATCTTTGAATTAGGAATACGAAAAAGCCAAAGAAGTGGCGCAAAGTTTTTCATAGTCACGGCGTCGCACGGTTTTAAGTAACAGCTATCTTTGTATTGTTTTTATTTTTGGGTGGATAAAATATATATTACATCCTTGAAAATTTATAAGAAAGACTTATGAAACTCCTGCAGTTTTCAAGGTTTACTCCATATGATGATACTTTCGATTAAAAAATAAAATAAATTTTAATTTCTTGTTATTTTATTATGAAATTTAATTATTTTCCCTCATTAATTCGCGTGAGTTCATGAAGTTCAATCAAATTCTCTTTTCCTTACTAATTTGCTGCAAAATAATTAAGTTTTCAGTTATTTGTAAGGGGTAAATGAAGTTTCAGACTCTCAGTTTAAAATAACTTGAAAAATTATAAGTTTTTTAATATATTGTGTAACAAGTTTATAAATTTTGGAGGTTTAATTAGGAATAAAACAAAGCATGAGATTAAAATAACTTATAGTGAACTGTTTTTTTTAATAACCATTTTTTTTCATCTCCCTTCTTAATGCCATCCCTGACTGCTATCTTTCTTGACCAGTGGTCGGACGGGAAGCTGGAACCGATCTTCAGAACTGGAAATGGAAGCTCTTGGACCCTGCAGAGATGGATGGCTGTAGCCGTCCACTTGGAAAGTGATACATGGGTTCTAGAGTATAAGAGGAACGTACTATTCGACGATCATTCTGGTTTTCTCGTGGGGACGTTGGGATTCCTGAGACAGAGGGCCATGAGCGTGCTTAAGCTGGCGAAGAGGGAACCGTGGAGAATTCTGACCCTCGGTTTCACGCCCGAAGATGCCTATCATCACCGCAAAGAAGATGACCATTTCATGTGCCCAACATAGTGTGGAAGCATGTAATTTGATGCTTTGTTATGCATCCTGGAAGATCTCATGTCTTGTGAGGACAGTAGGATTTTTTTGTTAAGTAAATTATGAAGTTCTGTAAGAGTCTGACTGAATGATAGAAATATTTTCTTTTGGTTTAGAAAATGGTTCAGTGGAGTTTTGTTTGAGTTTCTGTTGCATTTCCTATCTGTTAGAGCTGAGCTTCATGTGAAGCCGTTGAAGTGAATGGATGGTTGGAACCAGAAGTTCGCTAAAATATCTTTTTTTTTTACGTCTAATTCCAACGGCAAGAACGGAGCTACATTTAAGAACATTGTTTGTTTTTCATCTTTAATCGCTCTATCTTTAATCGCTCTATCTCCAACCGCTGCCACCAACCCATCAAATAGAAGAACCTACATTTCAATCTTTTGGGATAGCTTTTTGTTGGCCCAAGTTCAAATTTTCGGCGTTTAATTAGATGTTCTTGACTGCTAAAGCTGGATCACACACACAACAATTGTCTTGGCATTTTGGTATAGAACATCGTTTTGAAAGAAATGGCTGCACCCATCCAAATACGGATCCGGATCCTCTTCAGTTCAAACGAAATGGAGGGGATCTATTTCATCATCTAATGGATAAAAGAAACTTGAAAGATATCTAGTGATGGAGATTTTTTTGATTAAAAAAAAGCTACAAAAGGATGAAAAATGATGAACCCGTCACATCAAAAAGCTTTTAATCTGGAACATGAAATGGATCCCCTTCATTTCGTTTGGTATTACTGCATGTTTTTCCATTAATGCTCTCACTTTTTAATATTGTTGTTTTGTTTTCTCATCCATTACTCTAAAATATTTAGAAGGACAAAATTATATTCTTTTTTCCCCTTCCAATATAAGACATGAAATAACAAAAACTTATTTTAGGTAAATACACTTTGTAAGATTCTTCTCTTTTGTCTAAGGCTCCATTTGCACGGTGGTGGCACTCGGGAACGCGATGGTTATGAACCGTCGTTCGTGAACATCCGTCCTCATCTAAGGAACTTTCATCCACTTTTATGTTCAAAATTAGTTTCTTTTCTTGATGGCCGGCGGTGATAACCATTGTTTTGCCGAACATGCAATCTATGACGGAGTTTTTGTCCAAACTCAACCGAGCCTAATACTCATAGGCTCCATTTGGCGTAGTGGTGACGGTCATGAACATGAGTGTTAAATTATCATTCGTTAACGCCCACTTAAAAAACTTCATCCACTTTTATGTTCAAACAAACGATGTTTGTTAGGCGATCCTTAACGAATGACGATTTAACTCATGCATTTACGACCGCTGCCGTCGTGCCAAATGGAGCCATAAGCTCTCAAATTTTTTTTCATTTAATTTTCACACTGAACATTATCTTACTGTACATTTTCATAGTTATTGTTTGGATCACTCTCAGTGCTTCTAGATTCAAATTACCTAGTCCATGCACCACATCATTGTGACTCTATTTGGGGACTTATTTTCACCGGTCAAGCGATTACGACCGAATGAACAAGACCTTAATTGTTGGGAGGACTTATTTTCACCGGTCAAGCGGTTTCGACCGCATGACCGGTAAAAATCAGTCCCCCCAAACGGAGCCTGTGTCTCGATACATTCGTAAACATCCAATGCCCATCTATTGTCTGTCTAACACTAGATTCAGTCAGCTATACCAAATCTTGCAATTATCACATATTTGAGGCAACAATAAGAAGAATGAATTATGTTGTTAGACATGAAAGCGTAACCGCTGTTTTTTTTTAATAATGAGTTCGCGTATAGATTTTTTAAAAAATACAAGTACAAGTGGGATCGCGACAGTACCTCGACAATGACAATGCCTCGGCCGCGACAATACAACCACCGCAACAGTCCTCACACAGTCACACCCTTGCCCGCCTTCTCGCAACTGTACTCCCGCCGCTAGCACTCCTACATAGCCTGATAGAAGATAGAGTGATAGCTGAAATACTATATTCGGTAAAGTACTGTCGTGGCCGCACGGAGAAATATTTATATTACTTTTTAAAAATATTTTCTTGTATAGTTATATTTCTAAAATACTCCATTAGATTACATCCTTATCCTCCTATATATTTTATTTATAGAAATCGCTTGAATAAATATTCACATTATACCTAAGAAAATAAATACAAAGCCATTATAAATATATCCAACTACAGTAAATTTAAATAATTATAAACACAGAAACAAATAGTTCGAAAGAGGGGATGTAGCTCAGATGGTAGAGCGCTCGCTTAGCATGCGAGAGGCACGGGGATCGATACCCCGCATCTCCATTACTTCATTTTATATTTTTGCTGCAGGAATTTGGGTTTTTCATAGTTTGCGGTTAACAATATATATATTTAATAAATAAGTTTATTTACCATTAAGAAAATTAGAAAATATATTTATTAAATATCCCGTCATCTACGATTTTATTATATATTTTTCCCAAAATCATTCAATAAATTGTCATGGTCTGTTTGCAGTTTTGCACACTCCTTTCTATAGTTTTTGCATAATTTTAAAAAAATCTTACGTCATTAAGATCCACCATTAATAATTATATCTTCAAAAATTGTTAAATTAAGGCTCTCTTTGGGGCAGCGATGAAACAAGCAGTGTACAAAATCAATAGTGACATTTGAGATGTCTAAAAAATTGTTTTTGAAAAAATTATTTGGAAAATCTTCATTTAAGTGCATTTGAAAATTGAGATGTCTAAAATAGTCTTTTAATAATGAAAGTATGATTTATGATAGTTATTCATCACAAATAAATAAATATTATATAAATTCTAAGTAAATAGATTACAAATGATGAGCAGAAAAAAAAATTATGATGAAAAATCCCCCAATGAGAGAATAAAGTGAATAAACACCTGTCTAGATCCTTGCTCAAAGGCACTCCAAACACATTTGAAAAAAAATTAATTCAAACGCCCTAAAAAAGACGTAGTGGTGAAATAAAGCTTTTCCCACCACCATCCCAAAAAGAACCTAAGAGTGATATTTATTTAATACACACTTGTTGCAGACTAACTCGATGCCACGGGCAGCTTTATTTAATACTAACTCGATGGCCGGCCATGGCCGCGGCGGAGGTCGGTGGGCCGGCCGTCGACGGTGGTTAAGCCGCCCGTCGGCGGCGGTTCTCCTGGCGGCGGTTTCCCACATGAGGGGAGGGAGCGGGTTTTGCCCCCATAACTCCCATCATTATAAGAGATTATGGGGGTGGGGCCCACCCATGGTTTTCCTTGGGTGGAGATCATGGGGGGGGGGGGGGGGCTCTTTTTCTCCTATAAATGATGGTGGAATCCATCAATTGCCCCCAAAATCTCTGCTGTCCGGGAGCGAAGTGAGCATGAGAGGAGAGATTTTTCTCATTCCCTGTCGTCATGGTGATTGCCGGCGAGAAGACCGAGGCGGCGGCAGCTAGTGGTTCCAAGGTATGACAGAACGTGGAGGTTCGACGAGCGTGCGTCGGGAGTGGGCGAAGACCACGGGTGCCGGCGGGGTGCGTGCTTCTCCACCAAACTGTGCGCATGCAAGCAGCGCGTGCGGGAGGGCCGCGCGTGTTGGCTGCGGGTGCGCGGACCGCGCGCGCGCAGGCCGCGCGCGCGACTACACTGCGCGCGCTGGTAGCGCTTGCACAGGCATGGGCCGCGTGCGTTGGCGCGGTTCGCGTTGTGCGGTCGTGTACTTCCCTATATCGCATGTGTTTGCGCAGGTGCCCTTTTTTGCATGTCGCGCACGCTTTTGGCGATTGATCGTGCGTTTTTCATCTTTGGGCTGACTTTTTAATTTCTGTCATGCACAGGTTTCGAAGCGTTCTTCTGGCCGGATGCGCTTGCGCTCTTCTTTGATTGGAGATGGCGTTGACATTTGGAGGGCAAAGTACGAGCTTCCTGCTGATTTGGAAGTGAGGATCCCGTGACCCAAGAAGCAGGTTCAGAATCCTCCCCGCGACTGGTTGACGATCTGCGAAGTTTCCCTGAGATCCGGCTTCCGCTTTCCGCCCTGCGAGGAGGTGATTGATATCCTGAAGTTCTGCGGAGTGCCTATCTCTCAGTTTGCTCCGACTGGGATTGCCCGAATTATGAGCTTTGTTGCCTTCTTCTGCGAGCATGAGAGTCAGCTTTCTTTAGACCAATTTCGAGATTGGTGCGACGTGCGTTCTGATGGTGGCGAGCGGGTTGTAACACCCCTTCCCAGTATTTCAGAAATCAGCCGTCCGGCCGGGTCAGCGATATAAAGAAAACTAGGAAACAGTATTAAAACTAGTAGCAGCAGGTAATAAAATCTATACTAAGCAATTTAAGACTTACAGCGGAAGTTTGAATAAAGTAAACTAAGGGTAACCACATACCTGATATCTGGATTCACAGAGCCACTAAACAGGAAGTAAAACTGAATTAACTGAAAATCTGATTAACCATAAATAGTCTGAAATAAATTAGATAAAACATTAATCTGATACAATGTTCTCATCTACAGGTACATGCTGAAATAGAGTAAACTGAAGAAGATAAAAAGTACAAACTGACGCCACTATAATGCTCATCCTAGACGTAGCTTCCCACCTGGGTCACCTGAAAAACAGTGCCCACGAAGGGTCAGAGTAAGGAAAAATAACCCCTCCTAGTGACACTAAAAGCCAGTTTTACATATGAATGCATGTATGTCTTGAAAAATAATTTTATGCATTTAAAACTTTTATGCTATGTGCTATGCATGCCTTCGCACTATTCTCCGGTCACACATCTACTCGTACTAAGCACGTGACTGTTATTTTACTTACTCAAGTCCTGGCGTTCACTAACTAGCGTATTGTCTCATGACAAGTCTATACTTGAGTTCTAGGCGGCTTCTAACCTGCTCATCTACTAGGAAGGCTCTAGGCAGAGTAGCTCCTAACGCGCAACTGAAACTGACGACTCGAGACCATCTTACGAACCCAATTGTTCTAGTGTCACGCGGACACGGTCTCGAATCCACTAGCTGGCTCAAGGGAAGACACTTCCCAAGTCTGTACTACTCATAAGGTTCCATGTGCCTTATGAGAAAGGTAGTGCGCCTCTACCTAGCACGGAAGAAACTCTGTGTGCTGGCTGACCTTTGTGGTCTGACGCTACTCTGCAAAGGATCTCTTTTCTGGTGTACTACTAAGCGACCCCTTGACTTTCTTGTGGTCGACTTGAAGGGACATTCACGCCCTTGGTTGGACAAATTCCAAACCTACGAACACGGTTACCGCCTTCGTACCCTACGTTTCTGTTCATGATCTGACTACTTGGGTCTTAGGGAAATCGTGTCACCCTACACATTTTTCGTAACCGTTTTCCTATCACCACACCTTTCTATGCATGGACATGCTACTTGAAATAAATCTATTTGTGTATAAAAATACAATACTTTATATATCTAGCTAAAAGGAATTTAAATTTCCTTACAGCGGTGGTGCGGCGCTCGTAGACTCGGCGCGGCGACATCTTCTATTCCGAAAGAAAACCTACTGCTGGGGACCTTCAAAGTGCTGCCCCCGACCCCACCAAGGTCCTGCAAGAAAGGGCAAGCCTAAACTCATAATTCTTCCCTCTAGGGTTTTCCGGTGGAAAAATTCCAAACGGCTAGGAATACAAATAATAAAGATAACCTATTATTTTACCTTTGCTTGAGAGTGTTCAAGGCTCACGAAGTGCCCTACACTAACTCCGCGGTGGAATTAAAACTCCAAAACCTAAAATAGCGCAATAGAAATGAAAATTAGTTTAGTCTACCTCCAAAACGAAGGATATCCAAGTAGAAATCGAGAAAAGGAAGGGATCGACTCACCGGAACCAAAACAAACTCAACCTCCTTCGGTTAGGGTTGAAATCGGCTCTTCCACGGCCAAGGAAGGAAAAGGAATGCTTGCTAGCGCCTTCAGAGGAGGGAGGAGGAGTCGAATCTGCGTTTCGAAGGGGGATCGGGCGGCGGCGAGTCCTGCGGAAGGCGTCGGAGGCGGGATCGGGAGGCGTCGGGCTCGGCGTCAACAGGGGACGAACACGCGAACACGGGAGAGGGGAAAGTGTCGGGCTGCGCTCGGTTTATTCCGTGAGAGAGGATTTCGTGCGGGATTTCTAATCGGGCTGCAGCGGTTCTCTTCATAACCGCAAAGAGGAGAAATGGGAGAATAGGTTAAAGGCACACCATTTCCACTCAAAAATCACTAAGAACGGCTATCGGCACACCCAACTCTCAAATAAACGGTCGCGACTCGCCCCTACAATTTAAATAAATATTTTGCGTCAATAATTACGGATGTTACAAATCTCCCCTCCTAACAAAAATTTTCGTCCTCGAAAATTGAAACCATACCTGCATCGAAGAGAAAAGAATAGTCTGCATTGCTCTTTAGCTCATCCTCTCGCTCCCAAGTATACTCTGGACGGCCACAGTTCATCCAAAGGACTTTAACCATACGAATCTCTCTATTTCTGAGCTTCTGAATCCTTGAGTCCACTATCTTGACTGGTCTAACTCCAATACTAAGATCTGTCTCGATTGGTGCTTCCTCGGTGCTGATGATCTGACTGGAATCTCTGACTGCTCTCCTCAGATAGGAGACGTGGAATACATCATGTACACCACTCATTTCCTCAGGTAAGGCCAACCTGTAAGCAACCTCACCAACTCTTTCCAGTACCTCAAAAGGACCAACGAATCTGGGACTCAGCTTCTTCATCCGCTTTATTCTAGAGACTCCTCTGACTGGTCTGACCTTCAGATAAACGTAGTCTCCAACACTGAACGCTACTGACCTGTGCTTCTGATCATGATACTTGGCCTGGCGATCCTGAGCTGTCCTCATACGCTCCTGAATAAGCTTGATCCTATCAGTGGTCTTATCAATCCATGACTCTCTGATAGAAGATCTTTCCTCACTCTCTGCCCAACATAACGGTGTCCGACAACGTCTACCATAGAGGGCCTCGAACGGTGCCATCCCAATACTTGCCTGGAAACTGTTGTTGTAGGAGAACTCCACAAGAGTAACATACTTCTCCCACTTCCCTCCAAAATCTAGAATGCACATCCGTAGCAGATCCTCCAAAGTCCTATTTGTGCGCTCAGTCTGTCCATCGGTCTGAGGATGGAAAGCGGTGCTGAAATGTAACCTGGTACCCAACCGCTCCTGAACGTATCGCCACTCCCTGGAGGTAAATCTGCCATCTCGGTCTGAAACTATAGTCTTGGGAACACCGTGAAGTCGAACTATCTCGTCTATATACAACTGTGCCAGCTTCGGACCTTGATCTGTCTTCCTAAGAGGAATGAAATGGGCGACCTTAGAAAGTCGATCTACTATAACCCACAAGGAATCATTTCCACTCTGCGATCTCGGCAAACCATGAATGAAGTCCATAGATATATCCTCAAAAGTCCACTCGGGGATGGGAAGTGGCTGCAATTTGCCTCCAGGCCTCTGACACTCGGCCTTAACCAACTTGCATGTCTCACACTTCCCTACATAACCTGCAACATCACCCTTCAAACCTGGCCACCAGACAGTCTTCTTAAGATCTGCATACATCTTCGTGCTACCGGATGTATAGAATACCTGGAATTGTGTGCCTCGAAAAGAATGTCCTCACGAAGGTGACTAACATCTGGGATGCACACTCTGCCATCATGCAATAATAACTCATCCTGAATAGAGAATCTCTCTTTCTGACCTGACTGCACTGAGATCCAAATCTCTGCCATCTTTGGATCCAACGGTAATGCTGTCCTGATCCTATCTCTAATATCGCACGAGATCTCCATCCAACTCAACCAAGCTGAACCAAAACTGCAACGGGGCACAACGACGATGTCCAGTCTCTCCAGCTCCCGTACTAACTCCTCCTGCTGAGTGAGGAGATAGAAACACGAGCCTCTCCTGCTAAGAGCATCAGCTACCACGTTCGCCTTTCCTGGGTGGTACTGAATGTCTACATCGTAGTCTGCTAGAAACTCCAACCATCTGCGTTGTCTCAAATTGAGCTCTCGCTGATCAAAGATATACTTAAGGCTCTTATGATCAGTAAAGATCTCACAACGCACTCCATAGAGGTAGTGTCTCCAAATCTTCAGAGCATGAATGACTGCTGCAAGCTCCAAGTCATGTACGGGATAGTTCCTCTCATGAACCTTTAACTGTCTCGAGGCATAGGCTACGACCTTTCCATGCTGCATGAGAACACAACCCAAACCCTGACCTGAAGCATCACTATAGATCTGAAATCCGTCTGGCCCTGAAGGCAAACTCAAAACTGGTGCGGTCATCAATCTGTTCTTCAAGTTCTCATAGGCCAACTCACACTCAACTGTCCAATCCAAACCCTTTCCCTTCCTAGTGAGGGAAGTCAGTGGTAAGGCTATCTTCGAGAAATCCCTGATGAATCTCCTGTAGTATCCAGCAAGACCCAAAAAGCTGCGAACCTCTGAAACTGTCGACGGCCTTGGCCAACTCTTAATGGCCTCTATCTTCTTTGGATCAACGCTAACCCCTTTCTGACTGATGATATGGCCTAAGAATGCAATCTCTGAAAGCCAAAATTCGCACTTCGAAAACTTAGCAAACAACTGGTTCTTCCTGAGTGTGCTCAACACAATCCTGAGGTGTGCTGCATGATCTTCTGCACTCTTAGAGAACACTAAGATATCATCTATGAAGACGATGACAAAACGATCCAAATACTCCCGAAATACCCTGTTCATCAGGTCCATAAATACTGAAGGGGCATTGGTCAGCCCGAACGGCATGACCACGAACTCGAAGTGTCCATATCTGGTACTGAAAGCAGTCTTCTGTATATCCGCATCACGAATCCTCAGCTGATGATAGCCCGACCTCAGATCTAACTTGGAGAAAGTGCTCGCTCCCACCAACTGGTCGAACAAATCATCAATCCTGGGAATCGGGTACTTGTTCTTAACGGTCAGCTTATTCAATTCGCGGTAGTCTATGCACAATCTCAGGCTACCATCCTTCTTCTTCACAAAAAGCACTGGAGCACTCCAAGGCGAAGTACTAGGGCGTATAAAACCCAAATCAAGCAGCTCCTGCAACTGGCTCTTCAATTCTGCTAGTTCCCTTGGAGCCATCCGATAGGGAGATTTGGCTACCGGCGTAGCCCCAGGCTGCAAGTCTATCGGGAACTCAATCTCTCTATCTGGAGGGGCACCAGGGAGCTCTTCCGGGAAAACATCTGGAAACTCTTGCACCACTGGTACCTCTGCCAAAACAGTCTTAGGCTCCGCGCTCATCAGTACTACGAAGGTTTCACAACCTTTACTGATGCACCTTCTCGCTTGGACTGCAGATATGATCATCTTCACTACTCCCTTCAATCCCTGAAAAGAAAAAGAGGTCTGGTTGGGGCCATCGAACTGAATCTGCTTCGACCTACAGTCAATCCTGGCGTTGACTGCTGAAAGCCAGTCCATTCCAAAAATCAAGTCAAACCCTGCTATAGGTAGCAGTAAAGCTTCCACGATAATCTCAGTGTCACCAAACTGCACTGGCACCCTGCACTTGTCTCTGGTCTGCAGAAGGGATCCATTCGGCATCATGACTTCCAGCGGTACTGACTCGGGGAAGACTTCTAAATCCAACTTACGCACTAAAGATTCCGCGATAAACGAGTGCGAGGCACCCGTATCAAACAGAATCTTAGAGGGTAAGTTACGAATCATAAGGATGCCTACATGAACGATTTATGAAGGATGAAAAATTTAATGTGTCACTACGGAGGATTTTAAAACTAACTTGCTAGCAAACAACACTTACCTGTCACAACATCCTCCTGATCCTTCGCCTCCTGCTGACCCAGCCCATAAGCTCTGGGCTGCACTAAGTCTCGACCCTGTTGTGGTCTCCCATCAGTAATCATCAATGCTTTGCCCTTATCTACCCTGCTAGGGCCACCAACCTCGAACTTCGACTGCAAGAAGTAAATTTCATTAAAAACCTATCGTAATTACATAAATGTAATCAATACAAAAGGACCTAGATTACCTGATTTGGCCCAGCTTCCTGACAGAAGCGAGCTATGTGTCCAGGTTGTCGGCACTTATAGCATACGCCTGCACTGGCCAAACACTCTCCTGAATGGCGACGCTGACACTTGGGACACGTGGGATAGTCCTTGCTTCGGTCACCAGATTGACCATTCTTCTTAGCATCAGGCTTCGGCTTCTTGATCCAGTTCTTACCTTGGTCATTCTTGTTCTGCTGCGGCTGATGCGAATCCTGAGATCGCTTCGCACGGAAACTACTTCGCTTCTGAACCTTCTGCTGGTCAGCCTCCAGTCTGCGAGCTGTATCCACTAAGCTCCTGTAATCAGCGTTGACCATAGTCATCAGCGGCTGCCTCAACGAGTCACGCAAGCCATCCACGAAACGACTGCACTTCTCAGTCTGATCTCCCTGCATCACGCCCGCATATCTAGCCAGATGAGTCAGCTCTCGCTCGTACTCAGTAACTGTCCTGTCCCCCTGGAAAAGCCTCAGATACTTCTCTTGGAGACCTCGTCGTGCGGAAGGAGGCACGAACCAACTAGCAAGAGCCCTAGAGAACTCGCCCCAAGTGAACATGTCTGGGGTACGGCCTGGCCAAAAAAATACGATTACACCATATTAAAATTAACACATTACTTCCTAAAATAAAGGAATTGATCATAACGCTTTACCTGCAGGATCATCTGTCCGGTATTTGTCCCACCAGACTTTTGTCTCTCCTCGGAGGAGGAAAGCTGCCAGAGGAACTTTCTTATTCTCCGGGCACTCTAAAACATTCAGCAGGTCTCTGGTGTTAGCTATCCAATCATCCGTATCCATCGGGGTCTCATCCCCACTGTAGTTCGAAGGCTGAAGTTCTCTGAAATTTCTCAAATAGCGCTCCAGGGTCATCTCCACAGGTGCTGCTGCAGGAGCTGGTGCAGGGACTGGTACTTGTACTGGAGCTGGAAATCCTGCAGCCAGTCCTCTCTGAAACTCCATCAAGACAACAGTAACCGCCCTGGCAATCTGAGATGCTATGTCAGTGCCCTCTGGAGCTGCTGGAACTGGCGGTACCTGTGGCATGGCAGCATCTCCCATGGTTGCATTAGGAATCGGGTTCTGGCGTGAAGATTCACCTGGTTCACTAACTCGAGGTGCCTGATAGAATAAATAAAGGAAATCTGGTTATTTATCAAGCATCTAAGAAATCTGATCTAGCAACTTATTTTGTACTCTAGCGAACACTAAGGCTTAATCGCAACTTAAAGTACTTTACTGACAAGAGTTTACTCTTATACGCTCCTATGGCTCTGTGAATTCTTTCTAGGGTCCAGGGATCCTAAACCTGCCTCTGATACCAATTTGTAACACCCCTTCCCAGTATTTCAGAAATCAGCCGTCCGGCCGGGTCAGCGATATAAAGAAAACTAGGAAACAGTATTAAAACTAGTAGCAGCAGGTAATAAAATCTATACTAAGCAATTTAAGACTTACAGCGGAAGTTTGAATAAAGTAAACTAAGGGTAACCACATACCTGATATCTGGATTCACAGAGCCACTAAACAGGAAGTAAAACTGAATTAACTGAAAATCTGATTAACCATAAATAGTCTGAAATAAATTAGATAAAACATTAATCTGATACAATGTTCTCATCTACAGGTACATGCTGAAATAGAGTAAACTGAAGAAGATAAAAAGTACAAACTGACGCCACTATAATGCTCATCCTAGACGTAGCTTCCCACCTGGGTCACCTGAAAAACAGTGCCCACGAAGGGTCAGAGTAAGGAAAAATAACCCCTCCTAGTGACACTAAAAGCCAGTTTTACATATGAATGCATGTATGTCTTGAAAAATAATTTTATGCATTTAAAACTTTTATGCTATGTGCTATGCATGCCTTCGCACTATTCTCCGGTCACACATCTACTCGTACTAAGCACGTGACTGTTATTTTACTTACTCAAGTCCTGGCGTTCACTAACTAGCGTATTGTCTCATGACAAGTCTATACTTGAGTTCTAGGCAGCTTCTAACCTGCTCATCTACTAGGAAGGCTCTAGGCAGAGTAGCTCCTAACGCGCAACTGAAACTGACGACTCGAGACCATCTTACGAACCCAATTGTTCTAGTGTCACGCGGACACGGTCTCGAATCCACTAGCTGGCTCAAGGGAAGACACTTCCCAAGTCTGTACTACTCATAAGGTTCCATGTGCCTTATGAGAAAGGTAGTGCGCCTCTACCTAGCACGGAAGAAACTCTGTGTGCTGGCTGACCTTTGTGGTCTGACGCTACTCTGCAAAGGATCTCTTTTCTGGTGTACTACTAAGCGACCCCTTGACTTTCTTGTGGTCGACTTGAAGGGACATTCACGCCCTTGGTTGGACAAATTCCAAACCTACGAACACGGTTACCGCCTTCGTACCCTACGTTTCTGTTCATGATCTGACTACTTGGGTCTTAGGGAAATCGTGTCACCCTACACATTTTTCGTAACCGTTTTCCTATCACCACACCTTTCTATGCATGGACATGCTACTTGAAATAAATCTATTTGTGTATAAAAATACAATACTTTATATATCTAGCTAAAAGGAATTTAAATTTCCTTACAGCGGTGGTGCGGCGCTCGTAGACTCGGCGCGGCGACATCTTCTATTCCGAAAGAAAACCTACTGCTGGGGACCTTCAAAGTGCTGCCCCGACCCCACCAAGGTCCTGCAAGAAAGGGCAAGCCTAAACTCATAATTCTTCCCTCTAGGGTTTTCCGGTGGAAAAATTCCAAACGGCTAGGAATACAAATAATAAAGATAACCTATTATTTTACCTTTGCTTGAGAGTGTTCAAGGCTCACGAAGTGCCCTACACTAACTCCGCGGTGGAATTAAAACTCCAAAACCTAAAATAGCGCAATAGAAATGAAAATTAGTTTAGTCTACCTCCAAAACGAAGGATATCCAAGTAGAAATCGAGAAAAGGAAGGGATCGACTCACCGGAACCAAAACAAACTCAACCTCCTTCGGTTAGGGTTGAAATCGGCTCTTCCACGGCCAAGGAAGGAAAAGGAATGCTTGCTAGCGCCTTCAGAGGAGGGAGGAGGAGTCGAATCTGCGTTTCGAAGGGGGATCGGGCGGCGGCGAGTCCTGCGGAAGGCGTCGGAGGCGGGATCGGGAGGCGTCGGGCTCGGCGTCAATAGGGGACGGAACACGCGAACACGGGAGAGGGGAAAGTGTCGGGCTGCGCTCGGTTTATTCCGTGAGAGAGGATTTCGTGCGGGATTTCTAATCGGGCTGCAGCGGTTCTCTTCATAACCGCAAAGAGGAGAAATGGGAGAATAGGTTAAAGGCACACCATTTCCACTCAAAAATCACTAAGAACGGCTATCGGCACACCCAACTCTCAAATAAACGGTCGCGACTCGCCCCTACAATTTAAATAAATATTTTGCGTCAATAATTACGGATGTTACACGGGTGGAGGTGCGTAGCAACAAGGTTTGGTTGGAGTTCGAAGCTCGTAAAGATCGTCGTCATGACAACACTTTGTTTGGATATGTGAAGAACTCCCGGGGTCTTCCTAAGGTGTGGAATGCGCTTCCCGATTGCTATCGTTGTGTGAAAGGGAAGGAGCGGGATTTTTCCCCGGTGCTCGGATTCTCTGAGCCTCACGAGTTGGCCAACCGTCTCTTCAATATCTATGTTTATGTGGAGGAAAAGCGGCTGATGGGATGTGGTATCTCGGCAGGCACAGTTCAGGTGGTGGCAACTTCTCAGGGAGGGGGCCGTAAGAGGAAAGCGGTGATGGCCCCTACCGATGATCTTGATGTCGTGGTGGTAGCTTCTGATGATTCAGCCCCAGGGGTGCAGATACATGCTTCCCCAGTTCCTCAGGTGCTTGCCAGTACAACGGCTCCGCGAATGCCTTCTTCCTTGAGGGCCATGAGTGATGCGGTAAGGGAGTAACTTCCTTTTTCTTTTTGCTCTTTCTTTCTTTTTTGTTGATGGAGGCTGATTGCGTGTTTTTCTCTTGCAGATAGAGACTCAGGCGCAGCTTGCAGTGACCTGGAATGATCATTACGTGGGCCTGAAGGACGGGTATTTTGCTTTACAGGAGATGCTTCGGTTGTCGATGAGCTCGCTTGCCTGCTTGAAGGAGGAACATGACCGAGACATTGCGTGGTTCCGTCGGATCAGTTCGGAGCTGAAGTCTGAGCTAGAGGATACACGTGCGACCTTGGACGTGGAGTAGACTCTGGTGGAGAGGACCACCCAGATGCTGAAGCATTCAAAAGAGGAGACATCAGGCTTAGGGACCCAGCTACAGGAGGCACAAGAGGAGGTTTCAGGCCTTGAGACTCAGCTTCGGGCGGCGAAGGCGCAGGTGGAGATGCTGTCCTCTAACGACCATGCATCAGAGCTGAAGGCTGCGAGGCTTGCGGAGTACTTGGAGTCGCTGGACTACCTGCGAGATCGCAACTTGATTGCAGAGGAGGTTTGTGATGATATTTGGTCCAAGGAGGTGGAGCCTCAGATGGACGATATACACGAGCTAGCGCTTCGTCCCAGTGTTTCGAAGGCCTTTCGCTTTGTTGGCAAGCGCCTTGGATGTGATACATCCAGTTTCAGCTTTACAGATGTTTCTGATGACAAGCGTTCTGACTTAGATGCCGAGGGAGAGTAGTAGCAGTGCACACTTGTTGTTGTATGCTTTGTTGTTTTGTTGTGCACGTTGTGTTTTGCCTCTAGGCACCGATTGTACCTGTTTTATTTTAGCTTTGCTTTGTTATGACATTGTTGCATTTTCATATTTCTTTGGAAATTTTTCCGTGCTGATTGGTGTTGACCGCGCGGCTTTGACCCCGGCATGGGATGCTTAGTTTGCGCGAAGGATACTTGCGGCTTTGCTTTGTGTGAAGGATACTGGTGCCATTCTTTAGTGCGCGGGGTACCCGTGGTTTAACTTGTACGAGGGATACTCTCAGTTTAGTTTGCGCGAGGGATGTTTGTGGCTTAGGTTGCGCGGGGGTTGCTCGCGGCTTCCTCGTGAGGGGGGAGACACCCACGGTGTTGCGCGAGGGTTGCTCGCGGCTTAGTTTGCGTGAGGGATGCTCGCGGCTTCTTCGTGAGGGGGGCAGACCCCCACGGTGTTGCGCAAGGGTTGCTGCGGCTTCTTCGTGAGGGGGGAAAACCCCCACAGTGTTGCGCGGGGGTAGCTCGCGGCTTAGTTTGCGCGAGGGATGCTCGCGGCTTCTTCGTGAGGGGGGCAGGCCCCACGGTGTTGCGCGAGGGTTGCTAGCGGCTTAATTTGCGCGAGGGATGCTCGCGTCTTCTTCGTGAGGGAGGCAGACCCCCACGGTGTTGCACAAGGCCAGGTTGCTCGCGGCTTAGTTTGCGCGAGGGATGCTCGCGGCTTCTTCGTGAGGTGGTCAGGCCCCCACGGTGTTTCACGAGGGTTGCTCGCGGCTTGGTTTGCGCGAGGGATGCTCGCGGCTTCTTCGTGAGGGGAGCAGGCCCCCACGGTGTTGCCCGAGGGATGCTCGCGGCTTGGTTTACGCGAGGGATGCTCGCGGCTTATTCGTGAGGGGGGCAGGCCCCCACGGTGTTGCGCGAGGGTTGCTCGCGGCTTGGTTTACGCGAGGGATGCTCGCAGCTTCTTCGTGAGGGGGCAGGCCCCCATGGTGTTGCGCGAGGGTTGCTCGCGGCTTAGTTTGCGCGAGGGATGCTCGCGGCTTCTTCGTGAGGGGGGCAGACCCCCACAGTGTTTCGCGAGGGTTACTCGCGGCTTGGTTTGCGCGAGGGATGCTCACGGCTTCTTCGTGAGGGGGGCAGACCCCAACGGTATTGTGTGAGGGTTGTTCGCGGCTTGGTTGACGCCATGTGTTTGATTTGGTGGTACGACCTAGTCTGGAAAAGCCATTTCTTGATTTACATACTGCCAAGGTAAATAATGAAAAGATAGTCTTCAGAACCCTGAACTTGTGATTTTTACAATATTCAATAAACAAAATGAACGAATAAAAGAAACAGCTTAAGGATGGAGGTGGCGAGAGCAGGATTGGAAGACCTCCAAGAGTGATTGTTGGAGTATTGCTGGGAAATCAGAATCAGCTTGGAGGACGATGAACTGCACGTCATAGGATGCCTGCTTGTGTACTTCTTCAAGGGTGACTGGGAGAGTGATGGTGCCGATGACTGGAACTGGGCTGTCCCCCGAAACACGTGCGTTAGTAGACATTAGCTTGAGGTGGTCGGTGGTTAGCTTGAGTTAAAGCAGTGTTGATAAAAATAGTATATTGGCGTTAATTTCTTTATCAACTAAGACTTGACTCAACTCGGTGGTCGGTTCTCCCACTTTGTTTGTTGTACATCTTACACTCTGTCTGATAGGCGATCCTTTTTTTGACATGAATTGATCAATCGCTCCTAGACTGACAAGTCGTTGGATTTCCTCTTTTAGTCCTTTGCATTCATTGGTGTTGTGGCCATATCCCCGGTGATACTCGCAGTATTTTGTCTGGTCAGCCTTGGGGTTTGACCGCGGTGCTCTTGGTCGTTGGAACACCAGATCATTTTGAACTGCATACATCACATTAGTGCGAGTGGTGTTCAGTGGGGTATATTCCTGAAGTGGATGCTGCCCCCCATTCCTTGGAGGGTCACGTTGACGGTCATCGCGACGATGCCTACTCTGTCGTTGTTCTTCTTGTCTTGTGGGAGTTGATTCCTCTTCTTTCTTTCTTTTCTGTCTTCCACTTGGTCTTGGATTTTCTGGTGAGGGCCCTTTGATCGCCATGAATCTTTTGATGAAGAGGGTGGCAAGTTCGATGTAGCTGTCGGTCTTTTCCCCTTGTGGGGAATGAAGCCAGGCTCGAGCTCTCCCTTTTAATGTTGTTAGAAATGCCTGTACCATGAATTGAGCTGAAGCGTTGCGGGCGTTCATGATAGTTTCGAAATACTCTAGGTGTGTTAGTAGGTTGCCTGTTCCGCTGAAACTACGGATTTCGAAGCCGTCCTCCGAGCCCGGGGCTTCCCAGGACTTTGGTGAGTTGTAGTTGCGCTGATATTTGTTTAGTCGTTGCTCTGTGGCCGAGATATCAGTGCTTGCCACGTTTCCAGCCCTCTCTTCATAATGTGGACAAGCAAGGTGATGATTGTATTTTTCTTGGAGTGATGCAGCGGATGCGGGGGAGCTGCCCGTGCTTGAGAATTCCTTCTCTATGTCGTATTCCTTGTGCATGCAATGTGTCATTGGAGGGAAAAGCTCTTCTGGTTGTAGCAAATCAGCTTGCTCGGAGGGTTGAGGCTTCCTTGACCGGAGGGATTTTGGGCCACTTTGTGTTGTACGCACTGCATTAGTGCGAGTGATATTCTGGGGTGAGTATTCTTGGAGCTGGTGTTGCCCCCCAGTAGTGGAAGGGTTGCACCTATGGGGGACATCTTGACGCGATTTTTCCTGTCTCCTGAGAGTTTGTCCATCTTTCTGCAGAAATTCTTGCGTCAGAGCGTGATTTGACGGAGGCGAGGGGATAATTGATGCTCCCAAGTTTCGGAGCAGGGTGAGCATTTTGACTTGTTGTTCTTCCATCTAGCGGATGCGTTCTTCCAGGGTGGTGACTGGAGTTAATGCGGCTTCAGCCGTCAGCGGCACGTCCACCAGAGAATGTGAACGTGCAGGCTCGGGGTGACCGCCAAGGGCGGAGCCTTCAGTGGTACGGGTGCTTCTCCTTGCCATTAAGACTGAACTTGGAAAGGGCGATGCTTGTGATCTTGTCCTTCGAAGGATGTTGGGGAAATCGTGTTCCCACAGACGGTGTCAAACTGTTGCGGACTAACTCGATGCCCTGGTCAGACCGGATTAACTTGGACCGTCTTAGCTCACGGAGCGGTCAAGCCCGTACACAGTCAATAAAGATGAACGGTAGAAACAAGTCTTGATGACGTGGAAACACCCCCTTAAATGGGTAAAAAACCACGTGATCGGGTCGGTGTCGGTCAAACTCCGCTCTTGGTGATTACAATACACTGGGTGAATCGGGACGACAGGCCGCTCCCGTTACAACTTGAGGGGAGAGAGAAAGACTGTAGCTTCCTACGGGCAACAGACTGCTCCGCGGAAGCGACTTAGACGAGGGAATGCGCAGAATGCTTCTGGCGCGTGCGCTCGGGACGGCGCGCGCTTGCTGGCCTCGACTGTCTTCTTTGCTCGGCTTCCTCGCGGTCTTGGGCATCCCTTTGCTGACAGCGCTCTGGTGGGGTGCTTATTGCTGCCGGTAGCCGCGGGTGGCCGCTGGTGGATACCGGTGGCCGCCGGTGGCTGGCGGTGGTTCACGGCTAGCAGAGGCCGACTCGGTGGAGGAGGTGGGAGGGCTCTCACCTGAGGAAGAAGAAGAAGAACTGGAGAGGAGAAAAGGTGAGAAATGAGGAGCCCCTGGGGGTCCTTTTATAGCCTCCAGGAGAGGATCACGGCGGGCCCCACTACTAAAGTGGTGGGGTACTGGGTGGTTACCCCTTTGATCAGACGGCGAGGAGGGTCTCCCCTTGATCGGACGGCGGGGAGGCCTCTCATGACGGCGAGCCACCATAACGACGGCGGTGGCCGGGCGGCCAGCGGCGGGGGCGGCCGGCCGGGTGGCTCATGGCGGTGGCCCGCCAGCAAGCCGGCCGCGGCAAGGGCGGCCGTGGCCAGCCGTGGCCAGGGAGGCCATGGTCGGCCATGGCTGGGGCGGCCGTGACTGGCCACGGCCTCGCTGCGGCGAGGCCGTCCGCAACTAGGGAGGCCGCGACCGGCCATAGCCGGGGCGGCCATGGCCGGCCACACGGCCTTGCCGCGGCAAGGCTGGCCGTGGCCAGGCCGGCCGCTGCTCGGCCGCCCTCGGCGAGGCCGCCCGGGCTTGGCCGCGGCCTGACCGGCCGTGGCCTTGGAAGCCGTGGTCGGCCACGACCGGGGCGGCGGTGACCGGCCACGGCAAAGCCGACCACGTCCTTGCCGCGGCGAGGCCGGCCGCGGCTAGGGAGGCCGCGACCGGCCATAGCCGGCCTTGCCGCGGCCTGCCACGGCCTTGCCGCGGCCGCCCCCGGCTAGGCCGGCCGGGCTTGGCCGGCCATGGCCGGCGGCGACTAGGCCGGCCGTGGTCTTGTTGGCGGCTTGCCGCGGCCGCCCCGATGGCGGGGCCGGCCGCAGCGGAGGTCGGGGGGGGGGGGGGGGCGGCCGTCGACGGTGGCTAAGCCGCCCGTCGGCGGCGGTTCTCCTGGCGGCGGTTTCCCCCATGAGGGGAGGGAGCGGGTCCCGCCCCCATAACTCCCATCATTATGAGAGATTATGGGGGGTGGGGCCCACCCATGATTTTCCTTGGGTGGAGATCATGAGGGGGCTATTTTTCTCCTATAAATGATGGTGGAACCCATCAACAGTTAAAAGTGTTATACACTTATCAACATATCAATATTTAATAATTCATGTTCTCTACACCCGCTATATGCACACCAACAAAATTCCACCTCATTCAGCACGTCTTCACACGCTGGGAAAACACAAGGATCCAAACAGACTAGACCCAAGATGTCGCCGCCTGCGCCCTTCTAGCAAATTTTTTTGGGTTCAAGTCCTGAACCCAAAACGGCCCAATGGAATTCGACCATTTAGTGAGTCTCACCCAAAAAATTTATACGCACATCATACTGTGCACAGCAGGACCCACCATATCGTAAAAATTCTAGATTTTCAACGGTCCCAAAATTTTGTGTATGATAAAAAAGCTATGCGCACACCAGACTATGCAAAACCGTACTCAAAATATTCTCCTCTTCTACTACACCTCTTATTAATTTGTGTCGGCCTTCTCCACTTTGATTATTTCCTCAAAGTTCTTATTAAACCCCTTATCAAAATGGTAACATTAACCCCACCGGCTCTCACCGGCGCCCTCCTGTCACCGCCGGCGAACGCCGGCCAGCGCCACCATCACCAACCCCTATCCTCCGCCGCTTCATCCAACAACAACAACAACAACAACAACTATCAGTTCAAGCAGCTACACGCCAGCATCCTCCGCTCCGGTCACCACCACTCCTTCCCCTCACTCATCTCCAAACTCATCTCATTCCCATTTCCTTCCGCTTCCTCCCTCGACTACACTCTCGCCGTCTTCCTCCACTCAACTCCCCTCGACCCTCGCCTATGCCACCGCGCCCTCCGCATCTTCTCCCGCGCCGCCGACGGCTCCCGTCGCGCTCTCCTCGCCTACGCCGGCATACGCCGATCCGATGTTACGATCGGCCGCTTCATTTTCCCAACGGTGATTTCCGCCGCTGCTAAGGTTTCCGGCCGGGATGGTGTTGCTGTCCGGAGGGAGGCTCATGGGGTCGTCGCAAAGTTAGGGTTTGAGTCGGACCCGTTCGTTCAGACTGCACTCGCTGGAGCTTATGCTGCTGGAGGATCTGTTGGAGATGCCCGCCGGGTGTTTGATAGAATGCTCCACAGGGATTTAATCGCTTGGAACGTTATGCTTGATGGGTAAGGCTGCTGTTCTGTGATAAAATGTTAGAAATTTTTTGCTCCCCATAGGTCGGTTTAATAAGCTTCCTCATCTTCGTGATGGTTCAGTTATAGGCAAAATTTTTGGTTCTCGGCTCCGATTTCAAATTTGCATATGCGATTGCCACTGTTGCGGACTAACTCGACGTTCCGGTCGGGCCGGAATTCTTGGACCGTCTTAACTCTCGGAACGGTCGAGCGTGCACACAATCAAAAGAGTAGCTTGATTGTACACAAACAATTGTAACGTGGAAAAACCCCCTCAACAGGGTAAAAAATCATGTGACCGGATCTGTGCCGGTCAAAATCCACTATTTCCTGGCGGTTACAGCTGGTTTGTGAAGCTGAGGGTGACAGGCCACCTATCGTTACAAGTATGAGGTGAGAGAATACTTTGCACACTGTGGACGACAGACCGTCACGCCGGGAGTTGTTACAAATTGCGCTTCGCGCTGGTGGTCTTCGGATAGCGGCTTGCTGATTCTGGATGGGAGGCGGAGCACTTGGTCTTGTAGTTGCAGGAGCTGCTTGGAACTTGGACGATTTGACTTTGATAGGTAGCTTTGAATTGACCCGTTTGTGACTCGAGTGGGACTCGCGTGTGGCTCGGAGGTGGATCGTAGGAGGAAATTGGCAGAACTTCGACCTGAGGAAGAAGAAGAATCTGAAGGGAAAAGATGAGAAATGAGGAGGCCTGATGCTCCTTTTATAAACTCCGGGAAGTGGTTATGGTGGTTATGCGGCTCTCCGCACACCATAACCACCATCATGAATGTTTATACTATAGTTTAAATGTGCGTATCCCGCTATTTGGAGACCGCCATAAATAAAATAATAAAATATTAATTAAATTTTCCCACTAACTCGGTGGTTAGTAAATGATTACGCGCGAATCGAACAGTCGAGGACGCGCCCCCTTGATCGGACGGTGGGAGTGGGCCTCCACGGGCGGCCGACGAACTTGTCGTGAAGTTCGTCGGCGAGATGAGGGCCGCTGACGGGGGCTGGGGAGGAGCGGCCGCTCTCCTTGGTCGCGCGCCGGCGACCGAGAGAGGGAGCAGCCGGGCTCCGTTTTCAAATTTGCGTCTGGGATTGCCGCGATGGTGACACGTACGAAAAGAAGATAATGCGAGAGGCTTAACTGCAGCCGAAACTCTTGATATCCGTGGAGATCGTGCGTGATATCCGTGGAGATGGTGCATGATCTCCCTGGAGATCACTCTTGATGTCTGTGGAGATCACACATGATATCCATGTGATTTCTCGTGCAGTTAAGTCTTTTGTTTTTTCTCCGCCACGTGTTAGCATCGCAAGAATCCCGGACCCGGAACCAAAAATTCCAACATTGATAGGGCACCGATTAATTTCTTTATTTGTTTTTATATAATTGTACTTGAAGGGGTTCCCCGTAAATGATTCGGGTTGAGCCGGTTTGGACCTTGACTGAGTCGTCAAAGCGAGACAAGACAACCGAGCAAGGCGTATACATGCCCGCATGACGCACGCGCACAACTGGCCCACACACACGGCCGACTCACATGCACGGCCAGCGCACGCGCGCGGCCTTTCCGTGCGCTCGGCCAGCACGTGGCCAGCTTGCGCTCGGCCATCGCGTGGCCAGCGCTCGCGCGACGCCGCAACATGCTCCCCTCTTGCACATCGTCTCCACCGCACCACCATCGCGCCGCCGCCTCCTCCGATGATCCTACCTGTGCCGCCCGGATTGCCCGGACCGCCCGAGGGGCATCAATGACTTTTACAAAAAAATGGTGATTTAGGTGGCTAGAATTACGTAATATCATTTGTCGGCACAAACTCCAAAACGACGCAATTACCAAGGTGCCCCCAAGAAATTTATGAAAAGTTCCGTAGGCCTTCATTTGAAGACAAGTAACAAAGAAAGGAGAAAAGATCTTTGAAGGTTTTCTGGTGAAGACTTGGAACTCTGAATGTTTTCCGGCGAATACATGGAGTTCTCTTGCTCTCCTACTCAAGTTCAAGTGACTATTCAAGTGTCTGCTCAAGTGTCTCCTCCAAAAGCCGCTCATACAAGTGCGGGGAGAACTTTTGCATTGTTTGTCTTTAAGTACTTATAATCGGAGCGGCGACTTGTCACCCTCTCGAATTCTCTTATACTTGTAACCTCAAACAAACTAGTGAAAATGGTTGGTACCAAACCGACCCCACGATTTTTCCCTTTTCGGGTTGTTCCACGTAATAAGTCTTGTCATCTTAGCTGTTGGTTCTCTTTTAACTGTTTGCATGCTTGAATTACTCTTGAGCTAAGAGAGTGCTAAACGACCAACAGTACTAATTAATATGACACTATATTTTAGTGGTTTTTACTTTCTATAACTAATACAAACCTAATGTAATATGTATTTATTTGTTATATGCCAATATACACAAATTATATCCCTATTTAGATAATATGCCCAATTATTTGAAACTGTGATCATAAACACATTTGCACTATTTTCTCAGTACAGTAAGAACTGTAAAAAATAGTTTTTTCCGTTTGTCTTTGTTCAAAAATAGCAATGCTTAAAAGTGATAAGAACTTTAACTCAAACTCCAATATTATTTGCTAGATTAGTTCTCTTTAATTTTAGCTCTCGTAGATACGTTGAATAAACCTTGTATATACTTCTTGAACCTAAAATTACAAGTGTGAGTACAAATATATAGGGAGAGGGAGAGAGAGAGAGAAATCTCTTATACAAGATGTGAGACTAAACATCCTAGTTAAGAGACTAAATGAGCCTTTATATAAATCATTCAACACTCCTCCGCAATCTGGAGCGTACAAATTGCAGGCACCGAGCTTGGACAAGAACTGATAGTACAAAGGTCGTGGTAAGGGCTTGGTGGGGATGTCAGCAACTTGCTCGGTAGCTGGAACATACATTAACTCTACATTATTTAATTTAATCTTTTCTCGAATGAAATGACAATCAACCTCAATGTACTTCGTCTGTTCATGGAAAACAGGATTTTTGCAATGTGTATGGCAGCCTGACTGTTGCAAAATAGAGTGGCCGGTGCGGAAAGCTTGACTCCTAAATCATCAAGGAGACCCTCAAATCAAGTGAGCTCAGACACAACAACTGTCATTGAACGATACTCGGCCTCAGCGGATGAATGAGCAACAACAGATTGTTTCTTGCTACGCCAAATAATGAGATGTCCTCCAAAATAAGTGCAATATCGACTAGTGGAACGTCGATCATCCAATGAACTAACATAATCAGCGTCACAATAAACACTCAGAGATAAGGGAGATGAAGAGGGCTTGTATACAAGTCCCAGTCCACGAGCAGTCTTCAAGTATCGAAGAATGCGCTCAACTGCCTGGATATGAGAGATGCATGACTCATACATGAATCGACTGACAATCCCAATAGCAAATAATAATCAGGTCTTGTAACAATGAGATATATCAGTTTTCCCACAAGACGACGATAATACTCTGAGTTTGGAAGGAGAAGATCAGAGTCTGAGGCATGAGCGCAGAGCTTGTGATTAATATTCATGGGAGTGTCGGCAGACTTGCATCTAGAGTAGCCCGCATCGCAAAACAAGTCAAAACAGTACTTCATTTGAGATAACACTAGTCCATCAGGTCGCCGAGCCACCTCGAGACCAAGAAAGTAATGAAGGCTTCTCAAGTCTTTTGTTTGAAACACAGTCGTCAGATGTTGTTTGATCATATGTATTCTTGTAAGATCGTCTCCCGTAATCAGAATATCGTCAACATATACCAAGAGAATCACTGTGCATATTGGACGATACCGAGTGAATAATGAGAAGTCGGCTAAACTTCGAGTGAATCCAACAACACTAACAGTCTGACTAAATTTGTCAAACCATGCCCGAGGCGACTGTTTGAGACCATAAAGTGACTTCTTCAGAGAACATACAAAGAACTCCCCTTTGGTCTCAAACCCGGGAGGTTGTTGTATATAGACGGTTTCCTGTAAATCACCATTAAGAAAAACATTTTTGACATCCAGTTGGTGCAACTGCCAGTGCTGATGAACAACGAGAGAGATCAACACACGAACAGTACTCAGTTTGGCAACTGGATAAAATATCTCATCATAATCTAGACCTTGTTGAGTAAAACTACGAGCCACCAGACGAGTTTTCAAACGTTGAATCGCCTAATCTGGTCCTTGTTTGAGGGCAAACACCCCTTACAACCCACGCAAGTCTGTCCAGAAGGACGAGGGACAAGATCCCAAGTGTGGTTTGCCATCCTGGATGTTTCCTCGTTCATAGCCGCTCGCCATCCTGGATGTTGGAGAGCTTCCTGCACAGAAGTAGGGATGGTAATAAAAGATAAAGAAAGCAAACTGACGAAGTTCTGGAGAGAGATGGTGGAAGGAGACATAATTCGCCATTGGGTGAGCAGTAGAAGTAGTTGCCGGATCTGCAGACTGCAAACTATCATCAGAGGAGGGCATCTCCCGTAGGGTAGTGGATGAAGGAGGATGACGAGTATACACACTAGTAATAGGTGGTTTGTATGGAAGTGGCTTGGGAAGAGGAGGTGGGTTTGGTGGGAGTGGTGTAGGAAGGAGAGGCAGAAGGGTGGGAGTGACATGGACATCAGGCCGCGGAAGGAGTGGTGGGGGGAGAGAATAAATTGGTTGAGGATGATATGGCTGTTCTTTGAGAAAGGTGACATCAATAGAAGTAACAGTCTTGCGATCTTTAGGAGAGAAGTAGACATAACCCTTCTGAGTACGGGAGTAACCGACAAACATATATTTCGTGCCACAAGGAGCGAGTTTGTCTGTGGACAGGCCAAGATTATGAACATAGCACACACAGCCAAACACGCGAGGGGTGACTGAAAAGGGAGGTGTGGATGGAAAAAGAAGGTTGGAGGAAACCGCAAAGTTAAGAATAGAGAAAGACATGCGGTTAATAAGAGAACATGCAGTAGAGACTGTGAAATTCCAGTATTGCTTGGTGTTAGAGAAACCCATTTAACTAGGCCCATTTTGTATTTTTATTGTTATTTCTCTCTCCTCTTTAGTCCCACATCTTGTATAAGACCTTGCTCTCTCTTTCTCTCTTCTATATATTTGTACTCATTCTTTGTATTCTATACAAGTGAACATATATACAAGGTTGGTTTTTCTCTTCTCTACATGGTATCAGAGTGACCGGTCCTCCTTGGGCGGCTTCCCTCGGCTTAAGCGCCTCTTCGCCTGTGGTCTCTCTTCCGTGCCTGCGGCCTGCTGCGGACTGACCTTCTGTTCGCTGCCCGCTCTTGCCGCTCGGTCTCTTGCGGCCTGTCTTGCCTATCCGCTTTGCTTCTCTTCTTCCCTCTCCTCTCCGTGGTTCCACCCCTCCCCTCAGGCCTCTTATAGCCTTCCCATGGGGTCAACCTCTCCCTTTTGTTCCTGGTCTAGACCGCACTCTCTTCTCGCGCGGTCTCCCTCCTGCTATCCGGCGCGATCTCTCCTCGTGCTATCCGCCGCGTTCTCCTGCTACCCCGCTTCTTGCTATCCGCAGCGCTCTATCGCTATCCTGCGCGACCTCCTGCGGCCTGTTCCTGCTCGCCGCTTTCTGCCTTGTCGCAGAGTCCTCACGCCCCTTTCTGCTCCTGCCTTGTCGCAGTCCTTCTCGCGCGGCCTGCTCCTGCCTTGTCGCGGCCTGTTCCTGCCTTGTCGCTGCCTGTTCCTGCTCGCCGCTTTCAGCCTTGTCGCAGAGTCCTTTCTTTGCTCGCCGCGGCCAGTTGCTCGTCGCGGCCTCTTTCTATCCGCTTGAGTGTTCTTTACTCGCGGTCTCTTCTCTCTGCCCGCTCGTGGCCTCCTTCTCTGACCGCTGTTGTGCTCAGCCAGATCGTGCGGACTGTTGCCTCCCGCATTTAGGTCGCGGTCTTCTCCTCCTCCTATCCGCGCAATTTGTTCTCTGTCCGCCAGTGACCTCTACCGGGCCCCGCCTTCTTTGTCTATCCGCGCAGATTGTCTCTGTCCGCTGTCTCTATCGGCCTCTGGTCGCGGCCTCCTCCTGCCGCTGGTGTCTTCACATCGTGACCAGGCGGTCTCCGTTCTAGTCGCGCGGACTCCTCTGTTGCTGGTCTGCTCTCCTAGCCGCTTCCCCTCTCCATGAATTCTTCTGCCGATTCTACCAGCACGGCGGCTCCTCCTGCAGACCGCCCGACCTCTATTCCAGAAATACGGGATGAACTCCGTATTACTACTATATCTCTGACTAGCAAGAAGAATTTTGTCGAATGGGTGCATTCTGTTCGCCGGGTCCTACAATCCAAGGGGTTTCTTCATCACTTGACCCAGGTGGTTACCGGTACTCCTACTGACGATTGGTTACGCAATGATGGTCGTGTGCAGACATGGATCCTTAATTCTCTTGATAGCGAATCCTATCGCCTGACCATGTACCACGAGACGACCAAAGGATTGTGGGACGAGCTCCATACCCTTTACTCCGGCAAGGATAGTCTCCACCATTTGTGTGACATTATCACTGTTCTCCAGGCCCTTGATAGCATTGGTGTGACCGATCTGACCTCTTTTGTTGCTCAGGCTCGGTCTTTGGTCGAGGCGTGGATCCAACATCAGCCTCCTACTGTGGACCTTGCTGCCCAACGTGCCCAAAAGGAAGCTGTGGGTATAACCATGATGATGACTCGGTTACCCCATCACCTTCACAGTGTATGGGCTCACATCCTCTCCTCTACTGTTACCCCGTCATTCTCAGATGTGTGCTCAATGCTTCTCAAAGTCACCCCGCCTCCGGATGTGTCTGGACATCCTTCTCCGGCTCTTGTCCAGCAGGTCCCTGCTCCTTTACTGCCTCTTCCCTCTTCAGTCCGTGGAGGCCGCTCTGATTCGCGGGGACGTGGTCGAGGTGGACGGCCTCAGCCTAAGTGCTCGTTCTGCGGCAAAGATGGGCATCTTGAAGCCACGTGCTATCGCAAGCATGGTCGCCCTCCTCGTCCGCAGGCGTCTGCTGCTGCCACTGACTCCTCTCCCACTCGTTCTGACCTCGACGAGGTTCGCCTTCAACTCCAGCATCTTCATGGACTGCTCAGCCGCCCGCTAGCCTCGGTTGCCTCCGCTGCCTCCATCTCCAATGAAGGTATCGCCTGCCTCTCCTCTGGCCCGCGATGGATCCTCGATTCTGGTGTCACTCATCACATCACCTCTGTTCGGTCGCCTCAGTACTTGTCTTCCCCTCACCCGAAGTACATTACTGTGGCCAATGGGGCATCTGTCCCTGTCTCTAGATGTGCATATATTCCTCTCACCTCTTCTCTTCTCTTGCGCTCGGCTCTTCATGTTCCGGGCTCTCCTTTCAATTTAATTTCTGTTGGTCGCCTTACTACTGATTTATATTGCTCAGTGACCTTTACTTCTTCTTCTTTTCTGATACAGGATCAGTAGACGCGAACTATCATTGGCAGGGGGTGACTGCAGGACGGGCTCTACCTTCTTGATGACTCTCCTACTCTCCTCGCCTCTGTCTCCTCTTCAGATTGGCATCGACGTCTTGGTCATGCTCCTCTCTCAGTCCTCCAGAAGGCTCTCCGGGATATATCTCTTCCTGATTTTTAGTGTGAAACCTGTGTTTTTGGCAAACATCCACGTTCATCGTTTCCTTCTCATTATACTCGGAGCTCTGCTCCTTTTATATTAATACACTCCGATATATGGGGTCCGTAAAAGATTACTAGTATTTCTGGCTATCGGTATTTCTTTACATTTATTGATGATTACTCGCGCATGCCCTGGTTGTATCTTCTTTGCGATCGTTCTGAGCTTCCCCGCGTCTTCCGAGCGTTCATTCTTGATACTCGCACTCAATTCTCTGTGCCCATTCGCACTATTCGTACCGACAATGCGCGAGAGTACACTGGTCATGACTTCGCGACCCTCTGCTCTGAGTTCGGCATTATTCACCAAACCTCGTGTGCGTATACTCCAAAAAAGAATAGTGTCGCCGAGCGCAATAATCGTCACCTTCTTGATGTAGCTCGCCCCTTATGCTTCAAATGAAGGTTCTTAAAACATACTGGAACTTTGCGCTCTCCACAGTCTGCTTTCTTATCAACCGTCTACCGTCCTCCGTCCTCCAGAATGCTACTCCGTTCGGCCTCCTATTTCCCTCCACTCCGCCTTTTCCTGTTACTCCTCGAATATTTGGGTGTACTTGCTATGTTCACCACCTCGGCCCCTCTACCGACAAATTGGATTCCCGTGCGGCAAACATATTTTTGTAGGTTACTCGCGCACTCAAAAGGGGTATGTGTGCTATTCACCTACTACCCGCAAGGTTACTGTCTCTGCGGACGTCACTTTCCGGGAAGATCTTCCCTTCTTTTCTGCTCTGGATATCGTTCCCATTCCAGAGCCCGTCGTTCATCCTATCATCCCTGTTCCCCGCTCCTCATCATCTCCTCCTCCTGCCCAGCCTTCGGTCCGTCCGCCTCCACCTGTTATTCGGATCTATTCTCGTCGTTCTCCTCATCCCGTTGCCCCACTGCAGTCGGCTTCGACCTCTGATGCTCCACCACCTGCTGCTCCGGTTCCAGCCTCCACCGCTCATCCGCTGACAAATTACGTCTCTCTACATCGCCTTTCACCTCCACTTCGTCACTTTGCCACATCATTATCCTCGTTTCTGTCTCTAACTCTGTGCAGGAGGCGCTTCAACATCCAGGCTGACGGGCTGCCATGGAGGAAGAAATGACAGCCCTTTGGGCCAACCAGACCTGGTCCATGGTCTCTTTACCTCCCGGTCAGCACCCTGTTGGGTGTAAATGAGTTTTTGTCATCAAACATGCTCCGGATGACACTATTGCCCGACTGAAGGCCCGACTGAAGACCCGACTGGTGGCCCGTGGCTTCACTCAGCAGCAGGGCCTTGATTATGAGGGAACTTTCTCTCCGGTGGCCAAGCTCAACACGGTTCGTGTGCTTCTCTCCGTGGCTGTACACCGCCGCTGACCCCTTCATCAGCTCGATATCAAGAATGCTTTTTTGAATGACGATCTTCAGGAAACCGTCTACATGCGCCAACCGCCCGGGTTTGAGACCACGGGGGAGTCTCATGTGTTTCTTCTAAAGAAATCCATCTATGGTCTTAAACAATCCCCTCAGGCGTGGTTTGACAAATTCAGCAAGGTGGTTTAGGATATGGGTTTCACTCGGTGTTCTGCTGACTTCTCCCTTTTCACCCAACACCGGGTAACTAGAACCGTCTTTCTGTTGGTTTATGTTGACGACATCCTACTTACTGAGGATGACTCAAAGGGGATTCAAGCGGTCAAACAACATCTGAGCACCGTGTTTCAGACCAAAGACCTAGGGCATCTTCGCTACTTCCTCGGTCTTGAGGTCGCACGACGACCGGATGGGCTTGTCCTCTCCCAACAGAAGTATTGTCTCGATTTTCTCAAAGATGCTGGCCAGTCTGGTTGTAAGCCAGCTAATACCCCGATGGAGGCAAATCACAAGCTCTGTGCTCATGCCTCTGATAATGATCTGCTTCTCCAGAACCCGGAATACTATAGACGCCTTGTCGGAAAGTTGATCTACCTAACAGTCACGAGACCTGATATATCGTTTGCTGTTGGGGTTGTCAGTCGGTTCATGCATGCTCCCCGGGTTTCTCATCTCCAAGCTGTTGAACAGATTCTCCGGTACCTTAAGGCAGCTCCGGGTCAAGGGCTATTTTACAAAACCTCCACCTCTGCTCTAGCATTGGTTGCTTACTCTGATGCCAATTACGCTGGTTCCCTGGACGATCGGCGGTCGACCAGTGGGTTCTGTACTTATTTTGGAGGTCATCTCATTACATGAAAAAGTAAAAAACAAGCCGCGGTCGCTCGATCCTCCGCGGAAGCTGAATACCGATCGATGGCATCGGTTGTCTCTGAACTCACATGACTTGAAAGCCTTCTTGCTGACTTGGGAGTAAAACTTCCTTTATCTGCTGTTCTATTTTGTGATATTCAAGCGGCCATACACATAACAAAGAATCCGGTGTTTCACGAGCGTACGAAATATATCGAGGTTGACTGTCACTTCATACGGGAAAAGGTTCAAATGAAGAAACTTGAATTAAAGCATGTTCCGGGCACTGATCAAGTTGCTGATATTCTCACGAAGGCTTTATCAAGTATCTTATTCTACCAGTGTTTGTCCAAGCTGGGTGCATATGATCTATACGCTCCAGCTTGCGGGGGAGTGTTAGAGAAGCCCATTTAACTAGACCCATTTTGTATTTTTATTGTTATTTCTCTCTCCTCTTTAGTCTCACATCTTGTATAGGACCTTGCTCTCTCTTTCTCTCTTCTATATATTTGTACTCATTCTTTGTATTTTATACAAGTGAACATATATACAGGGTTGGTTTTTCTCTTCTCTACACGTGAGAACATTCATTTGAAACATAAGAGAGCGGGTAACCTCAAGGAGGTGGCAATTCTTGGGTTCAACAACGCCATTTTGTTGGGGGGTATATGCACGTGAGGTTTGGTGGATGATTCCAAACTCAGCACATAGGTTGGTAAAGACATGAGTAGTGTATTTACGGGCATTGTCAGAGCGAAAAGTTTTCATTATAGTGGAGAATTGGTTGCGAGTTTCAGTGATAAAGACACAAAAAACACCTAGCAGTTCAGAGCAATCACGAAGGAGATACAACCATGTCACTCGAGAGTAATCATCTACAAATGTAGCAAAGTAACAATAACTAAAAATACTGGTGATTTTTATAGTCCTCAGATATCAGAGTGAATAAGGTCAAAGGGAGCAACACTTCGAGTGGGAAGAGGCGAGAACATAGACCGATTATGTTTTCCATAGATACAGGACTCACAAGTGAATTCTCGGATGAAGACATCGGGGGGAGAGAATCAGTTGGTTGAGGATGATATGACTGGTCTTCGAGAAAGGTGACATCAACAGAATTAACAACCTTGCGATCTTTAGGAGAGAAGTAGACATAACCCTTTTGAGTACGAGAGTAACCAACAAACATATATTTCGTGGCACGGGGAGCGAGCTTGTCTGTGGACAGACCAAGATTATGAACATAACACACACAACCAAACACGTGAGGGGTGACTAAAAAGGGAGGTGTGGATGGAAAGAGAAGGTTGAGGGGAACCACAAAGTTAAGAACAAAGAAAGACATGCGGTTAATATGAGAACATGCAGTAGAGACTGTGAAATTCCAGTATTGCTTGGGAACATTCATTTGAAACATAAGAAAGTGGGTAACCTCAAGGAGGTGGCAATTCTTGGGTTCAACAACGCTATTTTATTGAGGGGTATATGCACATGAGGTTTGGTGGATGATTCCAAACTCAACACATAGGTTGGTAAACGCATGACTAGTGTATTTACGAGCATTGTCAGAATGAAAAGTTTTCATTGTAGTGGAGAACTAATTGCGAGTTTCAGTGATAAAGGCACGGAAAACACCCGACAATTTAGAGCGATCACGAAGGAGATATAACCATGTCACTCGAGAATAATCATCTACAAAAGTAGCAAAGTAACGATAGCTAAAAATACTGGTGATTTTGTATGGTCCCCAAATATTAGAGTGAACAAGGTCAAAGGGAGCAACACTCCGAGTGGGATGAGATGAGAACGTAGACCGATGATGTTTTCCATAGATATAAGACTCACAAGTGAATTCTCGGATGGAGACATCGGGAAGAGCTTTGCGGAGTATGTTTAGAGGAGGGTATCCAAGACAGTGATGCCACTCAGAAGAGCTAACAGAGGACAAAACTGTCGGAGGAGAGAGGTCAAAGATGTAGAGACTATTCAACAGATGCCTTTTTTCAATGATAGACCGCGTCTTGCGATCCTGCCCAACACAAGAGGTGGAGGAGAAAGTTGCATAACAATCAAGATCTTGTATAAGACCGCTAATTGATAAGAGATTGGAGGGCGAGCCGGGAACATGAAGAATCGAGTGAAGAGTGAGAGCCGAGGTAAGAATTACGTCAGCGGATCCAGCAACTGGAGTAGTTTCCCCATTGGCGACAGTAATGAACTTAGGATGCGCAAAATTCAAGTATCGTGATGGTTTTGTTGAGGTAATATGATGCGTGGCCCCAGAATCCATAGTCCAGGAGGAGCCGTGGGCAAGGCAGGAAATACCCCCATCAGAAATAGACACAACAGATCCAGATGAACCACGCATTAACTCTTGTAGTCGCTGTAGTTGAGTCCGTAAATCGGCAATGTCGGCATGAAAACTATATGGAGCATGGATGGCCATGACAAGGGCCAGCCTGGGCGACCAGTTGAACAACCTCGGCGAACCGAGGAGCGAGCAACAATGACAGATCAAAGGGCAGCTGCGGGCACCAGACGACGGTGCAGGTCGCGGCTAAGCCCAACCCGCGACTAACAGAGGCGTCTAGGCACAGAGCTGGGGCAGGAGGACAAGGACGAGAGAAATAGCGGCAAGAAAAGCACGCGTGATAAGCAAACTGCACGAGCGCAGAAAGAGACCTGCGCGGCTTGGAGAAGAGAAGACCATAGCGACAAGAGGAGAAGATCGTGCGGTTAGAGCCAGGAAGCAGCGGCTAGGAGAACAATCGTCGGAAAGATCCCACTTGGCGATTAGGGAAGGAGGTTGGGCGCCAGAGACGGCCGCAGTTTAGGATAGAGAAGATCGCAGCGGCAAGGAATACGCAGCAGAGAAGTCAGCGACAAGAAGGTCGCCGTGAGAAGAAGAGAAGAGAGATCGGCAAGACTGGCCGCAGCTACAGCAGAGGAGAGACGCGGCTAAGGATAGAAGACCGCGCGAGAAGGGTGGGGGTGGGGGGTGGTTCACGGGAGGAAAGCCCCCGCTAAGGATGAATGTCCGCGGGCAAGAAGAGACCGCATCGAAGAGGCCGCGACAAGGAGAGAAGAAGGTTCCGCGACTAGAGGAGAGAAGGCCCCGCGAGAAGGCTCATCCCGCTGGTAACCGCAGAGACACGCGTGCAACAAAGAAAGAGGAAGTCGCGCGAATAGGATGAGAAGGCCGCGCGAGAAGAGGAAGGAGGGGCCCACCTGGCAGGAGCAGAAGACGGCTATAAAAGGCCAGGTGAGAGACGGAGGGGAGTGGTTCCACGGAAGGAGAGAAAAGAGAGCGGGTAGAAGAAGGAAGACCGCAGGAGATGAGCGGAAAGCAGGGCGGATAGAAGCTGCACGAAGCTGGCGGGTTGAAGGAAGAAGCCGCTAGAAGCTGGCGGGTAGGAGGCTGCAGGAGAGGCGCGGATAGCCAGCGGTTAAACCGCAGATAGGGGCGGTTAAAAAAAAGCAAACTAGCCGCCCGAAGCAAGAGGTGGGACCGTATGACTTTTGATACCATGTAGAAACGTTGAGTAAAACTTGTATATACTTCTTGAACCTGAAATTACAAGTGTGAGTACAAATATACAAAAAGAGAGAGAGAGAAATCCCTCATACAAAATGTGAGACTAAACATCCTAATTAAGAGACTAAATGGGCCTTTACATATATCATTCAACGGCTCTCAATATTTTCTATAAGGTTTCATTCATGTTCAGAGTAGCTTATTACAAATGATGCACCACTTATGTTGATGTAAATGAGGGTTGGTGATGATGAAGAGAGAAGTATTCTAAAAGTGGAGCCAATATAACATAGGCTCCACTTAATGTCTTGAGACAGTTGTGATGTTTGAGCGGGGATGATGTGAAATTATGGTAGTAAACGCCGTGATGACGATTTACCTGCATTTTGAAGTTTGGGCGTTCACGATCTCTAAAGCTTCACCACACCTCTATGATGTGGTGTTCTTCTGACTTAAATTGTCATTTTTGATAAAATAGTATCTGTGATCACACCTACTCAAATAATGCTTGTGTTTTTCATTACTGTGTTCACAATTGCCTCAACTTTAAGACTTTAGAAATGCTACACTCAAATATAGAGGAGGGAATGAAGATTTAATATTTTAATCATAAATATTTCCTTTTAGCTTATTTTTAAGTCAGAAATATTTCTTTAGGATTATTGCCCTTCTTCCTTCTAACCCCCAACATACAGTTATTACCAGGCTGGCCAATACTACGACACACTTATGCTGTTTGAAGAAATGAGAAGCTCAGGTGTGGTCCCTGATAATTTGATCCTACCCACCATCATCGCAGCATGCGCTCGCACCGGGAACCTGGCCTCCGGCGAGGAACTTCATTCATACATTGTCGGATCTAACATTTTGATTGACGAAAACATTCAATGCGCGCTCATCACAATGTACTGTAATGGCGGCTCGATGAGGACTGCGCAGAAGTTATACAGTGGTATGTCACCTACTAGCCTGGTGGCTTCAACATCCATGATCTTTGGTTATTCCAAGTCGGGAGAGATTGAAATTGCGCGTTCCATTTTTGATCGGATGCGGGAGAAGGATCTCATATGTTGGAGCGCCATGATTTCGGGATATGCTGAGAGCGAGCGGCCTGGCGAGGCGCTTAAACTGTTCAACGAGATGCTGGCGACTGGAATAACTCCGGACCGGATCACAATGCTAAGCGTCATTTCCGCCTGCGCTCATCTTGGTGCCATCGATCTCGCAAAGTGGATTCACATCTTTGTGGACAAGAATGGCTTTCGTGGTAATATATCGGTGGACAATGCTCTCATCGACATGTACTCCAAGTGTGGAAGCTTGTCCATGGCTCGAACAATCTTCGAAACTCTTCCTCGAGGGAACGCGATTACCTGGACAACCATGATCCATGCACTGGCAATGCACGGGGAGGGGAGATCTGCGCTCGATTTATTCGATGAGATGAAGGCGACGGGAGTAGATCCCAATGGCGTGACTTTTGTGGGTCTGCTCTACGCTTGCAGTCATTCTGGCATGGTCGAAGAGGGACGGCTCGTGTTCAATTTGATGATCCATGAGTATAATCTCGAGCCGAAACACGAGCATTACGGCTGCATGGTGGATCTTCTTGGTCGAGCTAAGCGACTACAAGAGGCACTCGAGCTCATAGAATCCATGCCTTTTGCACCAAATGTGGTGCAGTGGGGGTCACTCTTATGGGCATGCCAGAGCCACGAAAATGTTGAGTTGGGCGAACTTGCGGCTAAACGACTTCTGCAGATCGATCCGGGACATGATGGCGCTTATGTTCTTTTGTCAAACATCTACGCAAAGGCGAAAATGTGGGAAAGCGTGGGAGACGTGAGGAGTATGATGAAATGCAAAGCGATTTCGAAGGAGAAAGGGTGCAGTTGGATCGAAATGGATGGGGAGGTGCATGAGTTTCTGGCGGGAGATGAGTTTCATTCAAGATCCAGTGAGATCTACAAGAAGTTGGATGAGTTGGTTAAGGCACTGGAGGTTGAGGGGTATTCTCCAGATACAGAAAGCGTCTTGACCAATTTGGAGGAGGATGAGAAGAAGGCAGCTGTTCTCCGGCACAGCGAGAAGTTGGCGTTGTCCTTCGGGCTTATTTCTTCGAGGGAGGGTTCCTGTGTTCGCATAACGAAGAATCTGAGGATTTGCGGGGACTGCCATTCTTTTATGAGGCTGGCTTCAAGGGTACTTGGAAGGGAGATTATTGTGAGAGATAGAACTCGATTTCACCAATTCCAGGATGGCTGTTGCTCCTGTAATGAATTCTGGTGATCATGCAGTCATTCATATTCGGGCACATTGATTTTTGACAGGTATGGTTTGTGAATTTTTTTCCTAAACAAGTAATGCTGCTTTACTCTCATCTTAGATGAGCTCACTAGATATATCCAACAAGCAATACCTTGGTGTTTATTGTTTGCGGATGATATCGTTTTGATAGATGAGGCGCGCGAGGGTTTAAACGTGAAACTTGAATCTTGACGAGACCGTTTAGAAAAGAATGGTTTTAGGTTGAGTGGGACAAATACGGAGTATATGAAGCTTAAATTTAGAAGTGTAAGAAGGATAGATGACTTTGTTATTAAGTTGGGTGATCAAGATATTTCCCGCAGTGAAATCAAGAGCTCAGAATCAACATCAAAGATAAGATGAACTCTCTCATACCATCTCCTTATATAGGGAGGGAGACTCACAACAATAAACATTAAAAAAAAGACAAGATAAAAACAGTTACGCGCACGTGCATAACAATACACCCCGCCAAAAAAACGACCTTGCCCTCCAGGTCAGAGCGCCGCCCTCCACTAGTAGCGATATGCCCGCGGGGGCCCAGATGTAGAGGTGCCTGGAACGCCATCCAAAAGTACATCGATGATCGTCAGCGTGTCCAAGTCTGCTGCGGTGAGCTCGTGCACGTCCTCCCCGATGAGGCACCGTAACTCCTTTAGAGGACAATCATGAGTAGGCGAGTAGAGTTGTCGGCAACGAAAGCACAGGCCCTTGCTCCGTAGGTCATTGTACTCTTGGGTGGATATGCGGTTAGTGGGAACAGGACGGGTGTTGCGTGGGCCCATATTGGGTGGACGAGGTAGAGGAGGTGGCAGTGGCGGTTGTTTCGTCGGGGGAGGAAAGTATGGCTGGTAGGGAGGTTTGGAGGGAGGCAGTGAAGAAGGAGGGTCCTCGAATAGCGCGAGGAATTCGGCCTCCACCAGTGGGGATAGGTCCATGACTTGGTTCATAGTGACTGGCTGAAGGGTGCGGAGGTGGGCTCGGATATTGGGTTGCAAGCCATGCATGTAGTAGGCCAGGTAATGATCGGAGGTAAGTCCTCGGACATGGGTGACTAGCTTAATAAACATGTCAACGTACGAGTCAATGGAGCCGGTCTGACGGACTCCGCAGAGGCGCTCGATCATGGACCCGGAGTAGCGCTGATCGTACCGCTGAATGAGGGCTTCTGTGAGAGCCGTCCAGGTGAGGCTGGGGGAGCATTGGCGGAACCAACGAACCCATTGGAAGGCGGACCATTCCATGTCAACAATTGCTGTTGAAACCTGCTATTCTGGAGGAGTCTGGTGAATATCAAAAAACTGTTCGGCGCGGGCAATCCACCCAAGTGGGTCAGTCCCGTTGAATGTGGGGATGCCAGGACGTGGGAGCTGTGGAGGAAGGACCGGCAAGGCGGGAGCTGCGTGAGCCACTGTGCTGGGGGATCCCAAGGCGGAAGCAGTAGTATGCCCCGAGGTCTGGCCTAGTTGCAGGTTGTGAAGCATGGTCGTAAGTGATGTCAGCTTTTCGTCCTGGGCGTTGAGGCGCGAGTTGATACTGGTGAGGGTGTGTTCGATGGCGTCTACGCGGGATTCCATCCGACTCTTTGGCATACGAATCGATCCGTGCTACTGAGAATGGATCAGATTGCGGCTAATGAAGCTGAGTGCTACGAGGCGGCGTCGCTGAGAGGGAAGCAAATTGACGAGAAGGGGTCCGCACTACCGAAGGATGCGGTGCGGGACAGCACTGCGGAGAAGGCATCAGACGGAGCGGCCTGGAGCAGTCGGAGCCGGCTGGAAAACGACGGAGCAGTGCAGATCGGGCTGGAGCAGGCGGAGGAACAACAGAGCAGGAAGATCAGGGCCTGGAGTAGGTGGATCGGGGCCTGGAGCAGGCAGAGCAGGTGGATTGGGGCCGGATTGGCGAAGCAGTCTCCGGAAAAAGGCACAGCGGCGAGTGCTGGATCCGATGGGAACGCGAGCCGTCATGGATGCGATCCGGGAGCAGTCGGCGAGCGCGGAGCGGTCGGGGACGCGTTCGATGATCAGTGCTGGCGACGGCGTTCACGGACGGCTACAAATCGATCGACTAGGGCACAACGCGGATTGAGCGATTTGGAAGAAATCCGGCGGCAAGATGCAGGCGGAAACGGCAGGATTAGACCAATGATAGGATTAGAAGAGAAACACTTGTATTAATTGAAACAAATATACATTCACGAGGAATACTCATGCCTTCTTTTGGAGGCTGGTTCCTACAAGAAGCCTTTCTCCAAGAGGAGAACCCAAACCCTAATAACATAAAAAATAAGATGAATTCTCCCATATCACCTCCTTATATAGGGAGGGGAGGGGGTCACAACAATAAACATAAAAAAAAAGATAAGATAAAAACAGTTACGCGCACGTGCGTAACAATCATCAATTGCAGAGAAGTTGCGAGAAGCTCGACTAAGATGGTTTGAACACGTACAATGAAGACCATTAGAGGCACTTGTTAGGCGTTGTGAGAGTTTAGCAACTAGGCATGCTAAACGGGGGAGGGGTAGACCAACAAAGACTTGGAATGAAACTATATGGAAAGACATGATGTATTTAAACATTAGTGAAATTATGAGTAAAGATAGGGCACAATGGCAACAAAGGTTCCATATAGCCGACCCCACTATAGTGGGATAAAGGCTTGAGTGTTGTTAAGTAATGCTGCCCATTAATCCTCTTTTTTTGCATAAGTTCGTTGTTATTTTAAAGATTATCATTCGGACCTCACTACAATCTCATACAATTAAAGATATGAGGGATGGACTAAATTTTTGGAGGCTTAATCAACACACAACTTAATATTAAGTAGGCTTACATGATTTATAATGACAACAACTGTCTCGTTAACTAATAAGAATATCCGAATGACTCAACATTTAATATCTAAAAGATAACTGAGTGCGAATCCCTAAACGATAACTACGTATAAAGAAACGCAATATGGTAAAATAACACATGGGGCGACTAACCTATGCCCATAACAGGTTCACATTATGCCCTAAGGCTCTGTTTGGAGGGACTTATTTTCACCGGTCAAGCGGTTACGACCGCATGAACCGCTTGACCGGTAAAAATAAGTCCCCCCAAACGAAGCCTAAAACCGTTGCTATGGAGCCAACAACCAACTTGAACATGGAAGCAGCATCTACATTGATCTCAAACCCGGGGGAGGCCGAGCAAAGCATGAAAAAATCAACTTTTTTGGTACTATTGATTCCTAGGAGGTTGTAGACTCGACTCCCGTCCGTGATTGGCACAGAAGAAGGACGAAGAGGCGAGTCGGAGCCATGAAGATGAAGACAATTCTTCAAAGGCTACTCTTTTGTTTTCTTAGAGCTCTGATTCTGCCATAGGAGTCTATAGCATGTTTAGGGATCATGCAGTAAGGGTATTTTGCTAAATGTAATTAGTGTAAGGGTATACTGGTAAATATAATCAGTATAAGGGTTATATAAAGGAACTGTTCACAACAGATGATGGAGCAAGGAATGAAATGAGTTATTCTCCATTCTCCTTACTCTTCTCCTTCTATCAAGGAAATCTGCATCCATCAGGTTAGCTAGAGACGTGTCTTCGGCTGTGTTTGGCGCGGCTTATCGCAGCTTATTTGCTCCGGTGAGGTTGGGCAAAAACGTCATTGTCATAGAATGTATGTTGGTATCACAAATGTTACAAAAAAGAAATTAGTTTGAGGCATAAGATTTTGGTATGACAATGACATTTTTGTCCAACTTCACCGGAGTGAATAAGTCGCTATAAGCCGCGCCAAACGCAGCTTTCGTGGAATTCATGTGTATAATATTTATCTCTATTTGATGATAAATAAATCATTTGTGCCCCTATTTGATCTTTCAGATAATTCATAATCGGACTATCGGATCCGAACCTGTTGGAGTCTGTTTAGGAAGGGGCGTCTTTGGAATTCCGGCTACCGCCTAAGTCGGCGGCTCGGACAAGCAGGAGGTTAGAAATGAGTGATTTTTTCAAGTTTTTTCTTCATAATTATATATTTTAATTTTAGATATTTTAATTTTAGAATTAAAATTTGACTGTATGGTTGGTTGTTTTGTGACCATACAATATCCTGCAAATGAAATCTATTCTCATAGGTTTCTTCTTGATCATTAGGTTCCATTTGGCACGGCGGTGGTGGTCATGAGCAACGGTGGTTAGGACCCATTGTTCGTGAACGCTCGACCTCACTTAAGGAATTTCATCCACTTTTATGCTCAAAACTAGCTTTGTTTTCTTAGCGGTGGTCGTAAACGTTGTCATGCCAAACATACATTCTATGAAAACACCGCACCAAAAAGAGCCTTAATGTAAATTGAAATAAAAAAGGAATATTGTTCATGTTCGTTTTATATTTCACAAAGATAAAATTTTGTAAGTGTCGCACAAAAGATTAATAATCTCATTAGTTGTCTTATACATATGTAAGAGTTTTGATTTTTCATGAATTTCGACTTGAACAGTAGATGCCGAGGATATGGAATTTATAAATTTGGGATGATCAAGGTATCATGCCATTCTGAACGAGTCCTCGACCCAGATTCAAAAAATTGACGTTGAGAAGAGTAAGGCTCCGTTTGGCGGGATATTTTTGCTCCGGTGAGTTTAGACAAAAACGGTATCATCATAGAATATAGTTTTGGCATAACAACGGTTATGACCACCACCAACAAAAGAAAACTAGGTTTGAACATAAAAGTGAACAGTTCATAATCACCACTTTCACCACCACTACCCCAGTGCCAAACAGAGCGGCAGTCAGGAAAACAGCTGCAGGAAAAGCAGCAAGAGAGCAGAGCCATCTTGACCTATGAAAAAACAGTGGCAGTAAAAGCAGAGCCACAGCGGCCGGAAAAGCAGCAAGAGAACAAAGGGATGTTGACCTATGAAAAAAAGAAGCATGAAAATGTGGAAAACATTTTTTAATTTTTCTGAAAGTTGGAGAGTTCACTGCTAAAGACATCTTTTTTTTTAAGATTTTTTTTCCATATAAATATATATAAGTATTGAGAATATGACAAATAAAATGTGATAAAAAGTGCGATTGTTAACCGCAACTCCTTTATTGGTTAGCCGCACTCCAAAATCTCCTAATTTTTCGCGCCTTTTTGAAATACGTTTTGTACAAATTGTACTTGAGAAATATGCTCAGGTTTTGCGCCTTTCAGAAATACGCCTTGTACATCTAATTTCATGAAAAGTGTTCAACACGAAAGTCGTAGTTCTCGACGACTTTCGTGTTAAACACTTTTTCTGAAATTACATGTACAAGACGTATTTTGAAAAGACACGAAAAATTAGGAAATTTTGGGGTGCGACTAGCCAATAACGGGTTGTCGGTTAACAATCGCCAAAAAAAAAGGGACTTGTGGTGTCACAGCTTCTCTTCAGGAACCGTGCTGCGCAGCTTCTCAATGAAATCATAATTGTTATTCAAATAATCTTCGTGCATTAACAGCAACTGTTCTGCCATCTGCATTGAATTTTAGTCAGGTAACAAAAATTTGAATGTTTTTTTTAAAAAAATAATTGTTTTTTTTTGTAAATTTTATATTGCATGAACTATAAATGATTAATCTAGATCTTAAGAAGTCTATAGGTTAAATTAAAAAACTTTGATTTATATAAATTGGATGGTAGGAATATTAAGGTGTTTTTAGTCTTCTTACCCTAAAGAATTAGCTTAAATGATGATTTTCACTCCTATTTTAAATTTATGCTTACCACCCCTTCCATCGACAATGTGAGACTTAGGTTCCGTTTGGGGGGATTTATTTTCACCGGTCAAACAGTTAATTAAGGTCTGGTTCATGCGGTCGTAACTGCTTGATCGGTAAAAATAAGTCCTCCCAAACAGAGCCTAAGGCTTAGTTTGGCGGGGCGGTGGGGCTTTCGCGGAAATCACCGCACCGCCCGGCCACCATCGCGGTTCCTGTGGTGTGGTGGATTTCCACGGAAATCCCACTGCGGGGCGGAACCCCACCGCGAGCATTCCTGGAATGCACGGAGCCGACGGGGCGGTGAGGTACTCGCGTCTGACGCGTATCCACCCCGCCAAACGAAGCCCAAGGCTCTGTTTAACATGTAAATCATAAAAATGTAATTTCCACACATTACACTAATTAGACTTGCAAGAATTTTAGATTCTTTTTATCAATATAAGTTTTTGTTTGTGGGCGTCGGTGGGGGTGAGAAAAAGCTCTATTCTTCTTTTAATTTTTGTTTGTGGGGGCGTTTCATCTGCTTTCAATTTTTCCTCTTTTATTCAAGGGCTTGCGAAAGTAACTCACCGATCATTCACGACCTGCCTTTCTTTCTTCTCGTTGTTGCAAATGTGTTCTTCTCCCATTTATGATTTTTCATCCCTTCACTGCCTTTGCTTCTTGCAGCTAATCTTTTGAAACATGTTTTTTTTAGGGTTTATATAATGTTTATTTATTTGTGCGTTAAATGATTTAACATAGAATATATTTTTATCATTAAAAAACAAGTTAATAAACACAAAATATTTTTTTAAATAAAATATTTAATTAGACATTTTCCAAAGAATTTATATATATATTTTCAAAATAGCTTTCTGAATAGGTCTAATCTGATTGATTTTCCATCATTATCTTATTCACTCCCTTAGCAGCCTTAAACATGGCCTAAGGTCTTCATGGAATTCATATTTGTCATTTTTCTTTGTGATATTTTGCTTATTTATTTTTATTATTTAATATTGCCATAAGATAGCATTATATTCAAAGCTTCTCCATTTTAGTAGTTTATTACAAGAATAAACAATAGCTTTGTCAAAAGCAATTTATACCCTCAAAGTGAAAACAAACAGAGAAATTACCTCCTCAACGCTGCCATCCAGAATCTCGGTGTTGAATGAAAGAACGAGGTTCTCGTCAAGTATATTCTCAAGATCCTCCACGTATATCGGAACTGCAAGGAGTTTAAAAAATTGACGGAGAATTCGAATAAAAATTTAGAAATAATTGCCCAAATCTTCCTTGTAAATTAACATAATTAGTGAGAACACCCCTCTTATTTTTGAAATTACAAAAAACTCTCATTAAGTTTTCGTTTCATTACAAAAACCTCTCATGGTCTTTTCATTTCATTGCATCCATGAAGAAAAATACCCCCGGATACTGTACATCGAGGGAGGTGTTTTTGTGCATGGATGTTATGAAATTAAAACTTCAGAGGAGATTTTTGTAATGAAATGAAAACTTTAAAAAAAGTTTTTGTAATTTCAAAAATAAGAGAGAAGTTGTCAGTAATTTAGCAAAGTTAGAGGGGAGGTCCCGGTAAATGGCCCTAAAAATTTATAGTAAATCTCACTACGAACAAGTGAATCCATTTCTCCGCCCATCTAAACCCCGATCGACACGCATGCCTTAGCCGACAACAGCCATTCTCCTTGCCCCGATCTTCTCTCATTAGGAATCCACCCCATCAAAAAAGCCCAATCAACAATGAATTAGGATACTCTCCATTTGAGCGAAATAAATATTATTCATTTCATGATTCGGATTGATTCTTCTTTCACCCAACCGGTTAAGTAATTTCATCATTTTTCTATTCTTCGTATAATAAAAAATTTCTTACATTTAGATAAATAAGAATCTATCATCACCATGAAATGAACCAATGGAGAAGATCTTCATCCATCAACGACTTCGGGAGTTCCTCACTGCCGGCCTCCGCTCTCAATCTCGCTAGATTACCAAGTCACCAGATCTCGAACCCACCGGATCTCGAAGCCAATCATTAGGTATTGTTATGCTGGTCATCAAAATTTCGCACTGATTTTGTCAGCCATTTGGTTTTTCACGCAACATCTTCGCTTCTGCTCGATTCTCGTCGCATCTCCGCTTACCTTGTCGCTCCCCCTTCATGTCCAGTTTGTCGGCGGACATCCTTCTCTAGGATTCCTCACTCTGTATTGTTCAATTGCTCATCGACGGCATAGATCGACATCAACTAAAGTCTCTTCTTCTTGGACCAAAACTTAAGTTTTATGTTTCTTTTGTCTTCTTTTTCTTGATTCTCACATTTTGGATTTTTTTCTTCCTTTAGAGTCTTCACCCACTTTCAATTCACCATCTTCTTCGCCTTCCTAACGAGCGATGCGACGCAACTACTAGAAGAGAAGGGACACCTCTTTTATCTTTTGATATTTCCACTATTATTTCTTGTATATATGCTTACATTTCTGTGCAGCCTGGTGTACAAAGCATCCCCGTGCAGCGAGGGTCCAGGAAAGGGCCTCATCACAAGGGTGAAAAGTAGGCAAACCTTACCCTGTATTACTGTAGCGGTTGAAAATGTTTGTGGCCAGAGGTGATGTCGCGACCAAAAAAAACTTTCATGGCCGGAGGTACTATCACAATATCACAATCGCACGGAGCCACTCGTCTTTTAGTACAATTCTACCACATGTGCATGTTGTCCCCATCTCATGTGCTAGATTCACTCCTTTGTATGAGGGAGCTTATGTTTGTTATGCTAAGTTAGCACAATATGGTGATGTATATGTATGTATACTTATCTTGATTGAAATATTTGTATTTTTATATCAAAATTATGATGATTAGTTGATTCCTAAAGCCAAACAATTTTCACTCAATGCATAAGTAAATAAGTGTTTTTCTTTATATTAATAATGCATGCAATTGGTTTAACCTTAAAGCATTGGACGTATTAAGGCTCCGCTTGGTATGGCGGTTGTTGAAATCAAGAAAATTGGTTCCTGCGTTCGATTAAGGGGGGTGATGAGAGCAGAGAGCTTATTAGTTTAGAAGTCGCCTCGTGCGAGATTTGGCGAGAAGAAGGTAGCGAGCAAAAGAACATTTATACAGAAAAAGATTTTTTTAAAGATTTACTTCAAGGGGATACTTTTGTGCATGAATGATATGAAATGTAAACATTGAATTTTTTTTTTGCAATTTCGAAAGTTAGAGAGTGCAAGTTGTAATTATGCAAACTTAGATGAAAAGACCCCTATATAACCCTATAGTATAATATAAATTAAAAACGAGGAAATTGGAGAATTAAAATAGTCTAGATTATTGGCACATTACACTCCTCATTTGCTCCTATTTGATATTTTGCGCTCAAAAAATTTAAATATGACACTTGGCATTCCATTTGCATTTATTTTGACACTTTGCACCTTAATGTATTATAATGATGGGTATTTTCGTCCAGTTTTCTTACGAATAGACATATACACCTGACTCCTTCTCACCCCCAAATCGTTAAGTATAAGCGCTTGAATTTAAGGAATTTTGAACTGATCTAAACAGAAAATATCCCTTAAATTTAAGGGCTTAGGGTGCAAAGTGCCAAAACAGAAAAGCAAACGGGGGGCTGATTATGTGGATACCTTTGGATTGAGAGAACCAGGATAGAAGGGTTAGGGCGAGCTCGTCGCATTTGCGTCCGGAATCGCAGCCGCCCCACTCCAATCGGACCGCCATCTGCAGCGCCGACCACTGCGAGAGCAGGAGAGATATTCCTTCCCGGAAAACCTTCATTGATTCCGGCCGAATTCCCGAAGACATCCCTTCGCGCCCGCCGATATCCATCGATCGGCCGTCAGCTTCCGCCGGAACACCGACTCTCGCCGCTGCGTTCGTGCGCGGCGCGGCGCGGCAGCAGCTCCCGTGGCGCTCTTCGTGATTCCATAAATATTTATGGCGAAGGAGAGCTCCGGGAGAATATCTGATTTTTCGGAAGACAGGGGACAAGAGCGAAGGTATCGTGGGGAGGAGAATCACAGGAAACAAGAACGTGGCAACAGCGCTTCAGGTTTCTTTAATTTTTTTTATATAATAGAAAATTATTAGCCACGTCAGCTATTATCGTTTATTATCATTTTTAATATATATTATTCCCGTTTATTTTATTATTTTAAGTAACAATCTCATTTACATGCCATTCAATTTAGCGATTGATGGGGTTGACCCTAGTTTTTCTAATCAAATCCAGAAGAATTCTATCCAGAGGCGAGATAACCCGACCAAATGAGTCGCTTGCACAGCCGTGCTCGCCAGAGACCCTGAAGCACTTTGGAAGGAGAGCAAAGCCAAGCACGCACGGACACACAAGCGACAAGCACGCGCCAGCCCCCCCCCCCCCCCCCAAGCTCGCGCGGCCTGCGCTGGTGCGGCGGCGGCGGCAGGTCACTACCTCCACCGGACAACCTACCCGGGCCACCGAACTCATCGGGGGGGGGGGGGGGGGGGGCGTCTATCATTTTATGAAAATTGGCGATCCAGGTGAGCGAAACAGAACGACGTCACTCAACACCTCAAAATACGCCCCTTCCCATGGCTTATGAGGCTCCATCTTTGTCTGCGTGAGCGCTTCTTTTGGTGGCGCCTTGCGCTGGACGCGATCCCAACTCCTTCCTGTCTTCTCCGACGACATTTGATTACCGAGGCAGAGTGCCCTTGGGCCTATGGGGTGGTTGAATCCCGCGAGCATCTGGCCGGGAATTGCTTTTGTCTTCTCGACGTTGGTCGGGCTCTCATGCGGTGGGGTATCCCTCTTCCTACCTTTGCTTCATGGGACGCTTTGACGCATCAGCTCCTGCACACCTCTGATCGCAAGCTTGGCCCTGTTCGCATCTTCTTCTATGTCGTCTACCAATGTTGGCAAGGCCGCAACGCCAAACTACACCGTCAAGAGCATGCCACCGCTTCCGTAATGGCTGCTCACATTCTGTCTTCATTTTCCTCCTCCACAGCTTATCCCCTCCGTGTGGATTAAGGTCAACATTGATGACACTCTCACCTCTAACCGCCGAGCCGGCTTAGGTATTGTGACTCGTGATGATGTGGGCACGATGTTGTTTGTTGTCGGGCGTGCGGCAACCCATTGGGCCCAAATGGAGTGGAGTTGATGACATTAGTGGCACTTCATGACTTCATCCTCCTACTGATGCAGGACGGCGCGTAGGGTTTACGTGTCTGTTGGCTTTTTTCTAGGAAACTTTAAATGTATGCGATGAATAAATAATTTTGCCAATTTGTGAGCGGGCACAACACTTTAAAATTTCGTAACTTGGATTTTTTAAAAGCACAAATCACTATTTTCTTTAAAATTGAATTTTACTTAAATAAAGGTTCAAAATTAAATCCGGGGACGAAAGTTTACAACTTTCGTTCCGTTTCCCTTGTCGTAGCAAAACGGAAATCGTGAACTTCAAATAGGTTTCCGTTTGGAGTTTTCGACGTATCGTTTGCTGACAAAATTCGGACGATTACCCAACAAGAATCTAATTATCCTAACAAGAAAACTTATATACACACAAAGGAGGGGAAAGAACAAGTTACCGACGAAAAATGTGTTTTTTTCCGTATTCGAAGTCGATGGCGATCGCGCGAGGAACTTCTCGTCAACTTCGAACTCCGCTCCGAGGTCGGCTGCTATCGCACACGGGCACCAAGGAATTAAATCGTTCCCTCACACGAGGTGGTTCTACGGAATCACTCAACAAGTAAGGAAGCCACAAACCTAAAAATTTAAATTCACTCGCTCTCACACTCAAAGTGGATCCACGTAACCTCCAGCACTCAAGATGGATCCACGAAATCTCAAAGCAAACAAGTCACCATGCCTGGGAGCTTTCCACCCTCCACCGTTCACGGGCAAGCATCAAGCTAACAATCTAACTGTTCATACTCAACTACACTTCCTACACAGATCCCTTCACGGGAGGTAGTAAAATTATCACAATAATTTAGGCTCCGTTTGGGAGGACTTATTTTCACCGGTCAAGCGGTTACGATCGCATGAACCAGACCTTAATTATGACCCGATTCATGCGGTCGTAACCGCTTGACCCGTGAAAATAAGTCCTCCCAAACATACTGAATGCAATGCAATTTTCTGGAGTATTAAATACTCCTTTTCAAAAAATTCCATTATTAATTTGAAACTCATAACATTAATAATTTTAAAATGTTACTGAATTGAGAAAATACAAAAGAGGGAGATTTGTAGAAGCGCCCCATTCCCCTCCCTAACCTTTAATCTATCAGCCACCCACTATGACCCCATGGCTTCCCTCTTCGGCAGCGGCCTGCAGGCCCTCGCCGGCGCCGTTGAGCTCGCCGTCTCCTCCGGATCCATTCTCCTCGGCCGCGCCGCCCATGCCCAGATCCTCAAGTCCGTCGATCCTCCTCCCCTCCCTTCCTTTCTCTCCAACCACCTCATCAACATGTACGCCAAACTCGACCACCCCTCTGCGGCCGCCCTCCTCCTCTCCCTCGACCCCTCCCCCTCCGTAGTTTCCTTCACCGCCCTCATCTCCGGCGCCGCCCAGAACCGCCGCCCTCTCCTCGCCCTCCGCCTCTTCCCCGTCCTCCTCCGCTCCTCCGCCCGTCCCAATGACTTCACCCTTCCCTCCCTCCTCAAGGCTTCTGCTTCCATCCCCTGCCCCATCGCCGGACTTCAGCTCCACTCTTTCTCCCTCAAATCCGGCCTTCTCTCCGACCCCTTTGTTTCCTCTGCGGCCATCAACATGTATCACAAAACCGGCCTGATTTCCCATGCCCGCGTTCTGTTCGACGAAATGCCTCAGAGGAATATTGTGGCGTGGAATGCGGTCATGACCAATGCAGTTCTGGACGGCCGCCTAGACACCGCCATGGAGGCATTTATCAGCCTCCGCTCATCGGCGGAGGTGCCCAACGAGGTTACCCTCTGCGCGTCCTTGAACGCCTGTGCCGGCGCGGAGTGCCTCTGGCTCGGATCGCAGCTGCATTCCTTCATCGTAAGATTCGGCTTCGTCGCCAATGTGTCTGTCGGCAATGCGCTGATTGACTTCTATGGAAAATGCGAGTCCGTGGAAGAAGCGCGGCGGGTTTTTGATGCCATGCTTAACAAGAACGACGTCTCGTGGTGCTCCGTCATCGTCGCGTGCGCTCAGAATGCCGACGAAGAGGAGGCGTTCCGGTTGTACCTCGCGGCTCGAAAGGAAGGATTCGTGCCCACCGACTTCATGATCTCGAGCATCCTCACCACTTCCTCCGGCCTCTCCGGGGTTAACCTCGGTCGCTCGCTGCACGCCGTGGCCGTACGATCCTGCCTTGACAGCAACATTTTTGTCGGCAGCGCCTTGCTAGATATGTACGGCAAGTGCGGGAGCATCGAGGAGGCCGAGCAAGTCTTCGAGTCGATACCCGAAAGGAACTTCGTCACGTGGAACGCCATGATCAGCGGGTATGCTGTGCAGGGGAACGCTTCCAATGCCCTCAAAGTGTTTGATGACATGACGAGCAGAAGTGAGGTTCCGCCAAACTATGTCACTCTGTTGAGCGTGATGTCCGCTTGTGCGAGAGGGGGTTGGCTGACTGAGGGAATGGAGCTGTTTGAGAAGATGGAGGAGAGGTATGGCATCAGGCCGAGGATGGAGCACTTTGCCTGCATCGTGGACTTGCTCGGCAGAGCGGGGATGGAGGAAAAGGCGTATGAGATCATCAAGAAGATGCCAATGAAGCCGTCGGTGTCCGTGTGGGGGGCGCTTCTCAACGCATGTAGGATCCACGGGAAGGCGAAACTGGGACGAGTTGCGGCAGTGGAGCTGTTTGAAATGGATCCTTACGACTCCGGCAATCACGTGCTTCTCTCGAATATATTTTCCTCGGCGGGAAGGTAAGATACTTGTGATTCAGTCTATGTTATTGTTCATCAGCTCACGGTGAGATTCTCGTGCTTCTCCAGCTTGGGAATTTCGCCAAGCTCAGCTCAATTTGTACTCATTTGCACCCCTAATCTATAATATATGTATTTTTTAGCGCAAACAACATAAATTTTTTAACGATCTCATGGACAATAACACAATTTATGTTCCGATCAAGATCCACCCGGATCCATGGCCCATGGGACTGTTGTAAGGAGTAGGATCCTCTCCATTTGGAGTGAAATAGGTATTCATTTCACGCTCCAGATGTATTTTTGACTGATCCGACGGGTTCACTAATCCCATCCTTTTATATTTTTCTTTTTATTAAAAAATTCAACACCATTTGATCAAAGCTCTGTTAGGCGCGGCTGCAGCGCCTGGAGAAGCAGTGGTGGGAAGCAGTAGTGGAATAATCAACTGTTTTGCAGAGTGGTGACAAAATTTATGAATCTGTTTGGAAGAGTAGCGTTTGCAGTGCTGTTTATATACATTATATAACTTAATATTTAATATATTTAATATATAATAATAATATTAATAATATATATAACTTAATATTTAATATAATAATAATAATTTAATATTTAAAAAAAGGCAGCAGAGGCTGCATCGCTGCTGCGTTTTCTAAGTCGCGGAAGGGATTCCGCGACTCAGAAATCACCAGCCACCGCTCAAAAGAGCGGTGGCTGATGCCACCGTACCCCCCACCTTAATTTGTTTGGCGTGGATTATTGAGAAGCTGCAGTGTGCAGCTCTCAATAATCCGCGCCAAATAAAGCCCAAGTAAACATGCATTTACACCATGAAATGGATCTCCATTTGAGCTCCCAAATGGAGAGAATCCTGATCCCATTCATAAGGGGCTCTGCCGATTGACACTACCTTCATAAAGCTGAGTATGTTGTGGTTAAAAAGAAGTTTTTTGCACCTTGCTTAGTATGTTGGTTGAAAAATAACCATGGAATTATGCTATTCATGCATGACAGAAACATTATTTGAAGCCTCTCTAGACAGCCGATAGCCAAATATTTGAATAATATGACCGTTACATTACAATGTATGTTAGTATAAGTTCTGATATATCATGATTCTCTATAAATTTTCTGAGAATTTCAATCTTGGTTGCTCCCCTAACTTCACTGGGATTTTTTTGTTCAGGTGGGAAGAATCCATGGAAGTGAGGAAGGAAATGAATGATGTGGGGATAAAGAAAGAGCCTGGGTGCAGCTGGATAGCCTGGAAGAACCAGGTCCATGTCTTCCAGGCAAAGGATACCAGCCATGAGAGAAACTCGGAGATCCAGGCTTTACTCGCCGAACTCCGGCGGAGGATGACGGCCGCCGGCTACACTCCCGACACCCGATTCGCCCTCTACGAGCTCGAGGACGAGGAGAAGGAATTGGAGGTGCATCAGCACAGCGAGAAGCTGGCGCTCGCCTTCGGCCTCATCTGCGTCCCCGAAGGGATCGCCGTGAGGATCTACAAGAATCTCCGGGTGTGCGGGGATTGCCACCAGGCTATCAAATTCATCTCCGGGATTGTCGGGAGAGAGATCATAGTGAGGGATAATGTTAGGTTTCATAGATTTAGGAATTATGAATGCTCTTGTGGGGATTATTGGTGATTTCCTTCATACTTTTTTTTTCTATAATGATATTTAGTAACAAAGATTTTGACATCATTGGTGTATTTTTGTGCTTGGCCAGAGTCAAAATGTATTGTGCATTACACAGTTCTGAAGATCAGCTCTTTGAAAAGAGCTTTTTATAAATGCAATAACTATAAGCAGGCTCATTTCGGCTATGTGCTTGACTACGTAATTTCACATCCTATGATTTTTTAGTTTAACTGTATACAATTAAAAATGACCTGCATATAACGTGCCCTTCATAAAAGGGCTTGTTTTATTATTTTTGGCGAGCAGCTCTCCACCCACGTTTACTGAGCGAGACGCCCATTCCAGCTCTAACAATGCGAAACACACGAGCCACATTTCTCGCCATTCTCGCCTATTTTCCTCCTCCCTTGCGAGGCGGTGGTGCAAAGCTCCTGCACAGAAGAATCTCTAGGCCGCGGAATCCTCAAATCCAATGACCCACACGGCCACACCTGCATTTGGCTTGAAAAATTGGGCAAGGTTTGGAGTTGTAAATCAGGAATTTGGAATTTTGAGTTTTTCTTATGACTTTTTATTTGATATTAATCTCATTAGTATTGATATTTATTTTGATTGTGATACTTAGTTTTGCAGGACAATCATAACATTGACATATAAATTTCAATGTTTTGTTAAAAAGAAAGGTGATTGTTAACCGCAACCCGTTATTTGCTAGTCGCACCCCAAAATTTGCTAATTTTTCGCGCCTTTTCGAAATACGTCTTTTACATGCAATTTCAGGAAAAGTGTTCAACACGAAAGTTGTAGATCTCGTCGAGATCTACAACTTTCGTGTTGAACACTTTTCCTGAAATTGCATGTACAAGACGTATTTCTGAAAAGCGTAAAATCTGAGCATATTTCTAAAGTACGCCTTGTACATGCAATTTCAGAAAAAGTGCTCAACACAAAAGTTGTAGATCTCGACGATATCTACAACTTTTGTGTTGAGCACTTTTCCTGAAATTGCATGTACAAAACGTATTTTGAAAAGACGCGGAAAATAATGAGATTTTGGGGTGCGACTAACAAATAGCTGGTTTGCGGTTAACAATCACCAAAAAAAATCAGCTTTTAAAAAGCACCTCTTTCAAAGAGCTTGCTTAGTAGAAAAAGTTCTGTTCTTAGTACTTATGCACAGACTGTCAAAATAGTCTGTATTTTTTTCATTATTGCTTCCCAAACAACAAAGGCTCAGTTTTGCACGGTAGTGACAGTCGTAAACGCATGGTTCATTAAGAATCATCTAACAAACATCATCTGTTTGATCACCACCGTGCCAAACATCGATGAAATTTTTTAGATGGGCGTTAACAAATGACAATTTAATCACCACCATCGTGCCAAAGGGAGCTTAAGGCTCCGTTTGGGGGGATTTATTTTCACAGGTCAAGCGGTTACGACCGCATGAACCGGACCCTAATTAAAGTCGGGTTCATGCAATGTAACCTCTTGACCGGTGAAAATAAGTCCTCTCAAACGAAACCTAAATTAGCTCAATTCAATCAACAGTATTTTCATCAGAGTACATAACCAAAATTAACATTTCATCTTAAATTATTTAAAATACAAAAATACAGAGTGACGCCAGCAAAGTCCAGAACCCTTTAAGATTCACAAAAAAAGTAGAAGAGGCCTAAAGACCCCCCTAACTAGCGAATAATTTTTGGCTCCGGATAGTATTTTCAGAGGAAGGAGCGCGAATAAATGGAGAAAAGAAAAAAAAATAGGGAGCATATTTTAGATCGAATGGAAAGCAGGTTTGATCCAATGACGAGATCACAACTCTGTTCCTTCTCCTGAAAATGCTACCCGGACCGTAAAATTATTTCTGCCTCACACCAGTAACTCTAAAAGCGACCTCTCTTTTATTTTAAAGAAAATATATACATATCATACCTGCATATTTAGAACTCATAAGCATAACACCGCCTAAATGTTTCGTATTAATTTACTTTGAAGCATATTTAGCAATGCTCTCATTGAGCTGCGCCGCCAACGAGACGGACTCCGCGACCCCGCCCGGCGCCGCCTTTAGATCCGGCCTGTTCCTCATCTCAGCCCCCACCACCCCATACGCGTCCTCCCTTGTCACCTCCTTGTCCGCCGCCAGCCGCCCTGTCGCATTCTGCACCACCATACCACATTCCTCATTTTATATTTAGATATTTGAGGGGTTTTGGCATTTTACACCCCCTAAGTACAAAGTTTTGACGCTTTTCATTCCAAAAGTTTAAATTTTGAGCTTTACACCCCAAAAAGTTTGGAACTTTGCACCTTAAGTCGAAATTTTAGAGGTATTTTTGTCGGGGCAGCAAAGTATCAAATTTAAACTTTCATGATGAAAAGCGCCAAAAAACTCGAAACCCCCGTATTTCTGGACCGGGATCCTCTCCATTTCACGCGAAATGGAGAGGTCCAGTTCGCGAGTACGATTGACTCTCCCAAATTGGACGGCGAACAGGCACTTAACTGCACTCGCGGGGCCCACTCGCCAATTCAGCCGCTCTCGCCTGTCCACCGTCCGATTTGGGAGAGTCCATCCTAGCTGTGAACTGTATCCCCTCCATTTCGTGTGAAATGGAGAGGATCCCAGCGCCGTATTTCTGGGGTACTAAGTGCAAAAAAAGCCCCAAAATATTTACGCTTCAGTTTTCAATAATTTAAATATATAAATATATAAAATCATTAAAAAATCATTAACTTACAGCGAGCACATCCCCAATAGTGATCTTGTCCTCCTCACGCGCGATCGTCAAATTAATATCGGCAGCCGACTGTGCTGCGGCAGCCAACCCACCCGGCGCCGCCATCTTCTTCCCCGTCGCCCGCACTTCCGCCGCTTGTATCGCCGCCGCGTCGCTCAGCTCCACCGGCTTGTCCCCCTGCACGATTCCCGCCCCCTCCAGCGCTTCGCCGACCGTTACCATCTCCGTGGCCATCGAAGCACCAAGCGGCGACGTCACCGGCACCGGTTCCGGGACAGAGAATTGGGAGACCGTCTGGCCCGCGACGCCCTCGCAAACGATTCGGCGGCCCTCGGTTTGGATCTCGGTGACGGAGACCCCGCGGTCGGCGGTGTCCCGGGTGATGTCATCGTGTCCGACGAGGCCCGCGCGCTCGTTATGGCCGGAGGCCGACTGCATGACGGAAGCGGCGCCGCCCTTCTGAGTACGGCCGGTGATGATGTTTTCAGCTTGCTGCATTATGTTGGCGTCCCCGGGCCGGACGGGCTCGCCGGCGAGGTCTCCCTGGACGGGGAATACGTCGCCGTACTTGATGGGCTCTTCGAGCTCGGCGGACGGGCGGCGGGGTTGCTGCTGGCTCATTGTGGAAGACTCAAACCGAGTTCCGGAGGCTTTGTTTGGTGTTGAGGCGAGAGTTGAACGGTGGAGAAAGCGCGGTGGGGGTGGCGGTATTTATAGATCGGGAGGTGAGCGTAGAGATTTTGACACGTTTTGGCCAGCAACACGTGGATTTTTTGAGACACCTGTCCTTTGCGGGATTGTATAGAAATCGAACAGCTGGTTCCGAGGTATACTGTTGAAAATAGATTTTATATTATCCTCTTATTAAAATCATGCCATGTTGCCATGTTGGTGATTTTTCAGGCATTTAAAAATGTATATTGTAATTAATATTTTAATTAACGGTGTGGCATCAAAAAAAATTTAAATGGATATTAGCACCTCAAGAAAACATCAAATAACACAATTTTTAATACTCTACATGTATACTCTCACCCAGCACAAACTCGCGACCCACACCCATCCTTCTCGCTCACTTCACATCCCCATTGTTTAGGATGATGCTTCGGTCAGCGGCATCGCGCCCCGCCATTTCCACCTCAGGTAAGGTGACTATTCCGGCGGAGGCCATGCCTATTTCCGGCGACTAGGTGGAAGCTCGATAGATACAAAACAAGAATAAAAAGAGACTTAGTTTTGAGCAACATAGATACACAAATGTGTACAAACTATGATCAAATGAAATTAGAGTCAGACAGACATACGGCCGTTGACATCGAGAAAAGACGCGGAACTCTATTGTACCTCTAGAGCATGAGGAATAGGATCCTCTTTAGTATCCAGCTCGCCAACTCAGCAAATCCAACGGCGGAGGATAAAGGATCGCAAAAATCATCTTGCCAGCTCACCATCCTCTACTCACCGTCGGATTATGGGAGATGAAATCAGGACCGCGAACTTGATAGTATCCAGTTCACTTGAGCCGGAGAGGAAATCAGGACTGCGTTGGCTATGGAATGGAGCAACTCGCTCAACAACGACAGTTTGGATGTAAATGCACAACCGATGGAGGCGGCGACTAGGGATGTGCACGAAAAGTCGAAAATGACCAAATCGACCCAACCCGCTCGAACCGAACCGATATTTACACTGCTTAGTTCGGTTTTTGATGTCTCGAAATTAGGAAAATCAAACTACACATGTTGAACCTGAAGTGATAGCTTGCACTTATTTCTCCAGAGATAGATCACTAGGCTAGACACTCAGATCAAGAACCCCACTCACAAAAAAAGAAAACTAAAAACAGACCCTCGAGCTGCAGCGAGTAGGTCCCGCCACACACCCGGAAGATCAAAGAGAGCTTCCCCTCCAAAACAAATGCTGAGTCGGGAACCTTGGAGGGCACTTGAGAGCTCCCGACTGGAACCACTGTGAACAGTAAGTTGGAACTCTTGCCAACCAGAGCTAGCCAAAGGAGAGAGAGAAGCCGAAACAATCTCTTCCAAAGGTGTATTTATAGTTTTCTGAAAAAGGTTTGCGGATAGCGGAATTCAGTCTTTTGGTTTTACAAAACACATCACAAACTGGTCTGCCAAACGCAAAATCCCGCTGTTTGTGGTTGCTAATGGCGGGACAAAATGTGATTTCTTGAAAAAAAGATTCCACCTAAACAGACAAGTCCAGGCTATTCTAGGCCTGCTCGCCAGACGTGGCGAGTGCCCGGTGGGGGCTTGCCACTCGTCCCGAACCAGGGGCGGGTGCGGACACACTAGCCCTACTCGCCGATCCGTCTCGCCTGAGCCCAATCTCACCGACTGCTTGAGGGCTTGATGTGTCCACTCAACAAATACGTGTTGCACAAAAATTACTAGTTTAATAGTCGACTCGTGTGAGACTTGGCGAGAAGAGGCTAGCGAGCACAAAGAACAGCTTCGAACTGCCTACAAACAAGACCCGCACGTTAGAGAGAGGGGGTCCCGCCTCACACCCGGAAGTCTATAGGAGCTTCCCCTCCTAAAGCTATTGCTGAGCTTGGCACAAGTGCGACGAACACTAAACTCGCCCACCGTAGGGGTGAGGGAGTCAAGATGTCATCTACTTGTGTCTCGGGATCCAAGGGGGAATGAGGTATGGACTGCGAATAGCTACTCCCGCCTTTTGGTTTTACTAATTGCAACTCAAATTGGTCTATCAACAACTAAATCCTTCTGTTTGGAGTGGCTAATGACAAACCAAAATGGAATTTCCTGGAGAAACATGCCACAACACACATACGCGAGTCTAGGCTGCTCTATATATACCAGACTCGCCCGGGGGTGGCGAGTGCCCAGTGAAGAAGCTGGGACTCGCCACTCGTCCCGAACCAGGGGTGGGGGCAGGCAAATTAACCCCACTCATCCCAGCTGGGCGAGTTCTCCTGCACTCGCCCCAGGCGTGCGAGATCTCCTGCACTCGCCCCAGTTGGGCGAGATCTTCTCTACTCGCCCCAGGTGGACGAGTTTTTCTAAGCCGTCCTCAACCATCTCTGATCTCAACGAATTACGGGCTATAAAGTTGGCAACCATTCTTGAATGGCTTGATTGCACCTAATTAGATAAATAATCACAAGCACAATTCACATTGTCGGCTGGAATAAGTTCATAGATGGCTGGAAATCAAGCAAAACATTGAAGCAGACTGTATAGGGTTGGAAATATTCAAGCAGCAGGAATTTAACAGTGACGTACAGGTGAAGAACAATTGCGACGACGGAGTTATTAAAACATTAAATTATGGCTGCCGCTGTAAGATTTCTGAAGGACGATCACCGGGATTCATCTTCCATGTTCAGTTCCAAGTCTTCCGTAATTTCGTCTGCTGCTGCATGTTCAGTTAAGTGCAGCTACCAAAAGTTATTTATGATAGCGTTCATAACCGCAATTGTAGAAAAATAAACGCTACTATAACATATCATTCCTACAATATCAGTTAATTTGGCGCGGTTATAAAAATGCTACCAATAGAACTTTATTGTTGCGTTTACAACCGCTACTAGATATTATAAACGCTACCACACCATAATTTATAAAATATTCCACTCATTTAATCTATAAAATATATCCTTAATTAATTAGGTCATCAATATTCCAACCCGGCCTTCATATATTACGTGCATTTCAGTTCAATTTTTTTCATTTCATACGTCATCTCATCGCCATCCCATTTTAAGGGGTTTTTTTTTGCTTTCTTGACGAACGATCGATCGAGTGCGGCTGCGGAGTCGCCGGAGTGAGGCGAGCGGCGAGTCGGCTACTGAGGAGACTTCAGAGTTGAGATTCTTGCGACTTGATGAGAGGTATCTATCTCACTACTAGAAAAGTGGTCGAACCGGGCGACCCACAACAAACATATCTGTTCGAGCGTACTTTCGAGTCGAGCTTGAGCGTATTAAGCTTTGTTCATGAGCTTGCGAGTCCGGTGGAATTTTTTTTATTACTATTACATAATATCTTATATTATTATTAATAATAATATTTAAATACAATACGATATGATGTACAGCTAGCTAGCCTTCAATTAATATATCCCGGCCCGATCAAGTCCTGATCATCATTTATACAGCAAGTTTTCTTTCTTGGTTCTCATTAGGGTTTTCTCCGCTCCTCACCTCCTCCGCTCTTCGCCTCCTCCTCCCTTCTGCTCGCCCCGCATTCTAGGGTTTTCAGCCACCAGAAGATCTCCACAAAGAAAAAAAAACTCCCGCTGTCCCTGGGTTTCTGCATCAATCCCTGACGATTCACAGGAGACAGCAACCTTCAAGAGACAAGCCTTTCGTCTTTAGGCCGCTTCCTTCGGAGGATTTCACGGTAATTCCATCCTCATCTTATTTTTCACCGCCATCCGCTCTCAATGGCTCAATCCCCCCTTTCCCTCTCTTTCACCGTTGACTGGGCTCCCTGCAATCTCACTTAGGCAACCCCGTTGTTTTGTATATACCGCATTTAGGTCATGGATTGCATCTTCGTCAGAATAATGCAATTACAGTATCATTGTCAATTTGTCATCTGCCATTATGGCTTCGTGGACGTACCCAGTCCCAGTGCTTATATCCACCTCCGATGTTTTCTTGATCTTGCTTTCCTCTCTATATTTGCTTCGAATTCATTATTTTTACACTTTGAAAATCTGTTTGAACTCTCATCATTTTTATTTTGTAAGAAATATTAGCAATGAATTCTATAAAAAGTTATTTACGTTTGTAGCATAGGTTTGAATTTCAATGTTGGATGTTTCTTCCTACAGCTTTATCTGTTTGACCAATCTCTGCAAAGTTTTTTTTATTCTTACATATTTTACACAGATTTGCACCATTTTAATGCTGTTTTATAAACAAATTTTCTTCAAAAAAGTTGATACAACTAAACTCATTCCATGATAAAGCACAAACGCATCATTCATCTACAGTTCTGACAAGTAAAACATCCACTGGATCCTAAGATCTGAAGAACTATATCAAGAGAAGTAGAGTGGGATCTAATCTACTTTTAATCTACGGATAATGAGTTTCTTCTCTCAAATCGTTTTCATAATTGTTCAATAGGTGTTGTTTAGTTAACTTCCGTAGAATTGTTGTAGTGCTCTGGTAATAACATATGCTCCACTCTTCCACCTTTAGTTATATCGTCCTGATAGTTGCATATGGTTTTGCCGTCCTTCACCCATATACACTTGGACAACATGAAATTCCTATGACTACATAAGCATTGAGAAACCAATGACATGAATATGAATTCGGTGGCTTTTACATATTTTAGATGATGCAGAAGAAGCTAAAATATGAAAGATTCTATTTTTGTTGTTTGTTGATAGTAGTTTCAGTGACTGTGATTTCTCTGTCAGCTAGAGTTAATATCTGGAATCTGAAGAAATTTTGGATTTCAGTCTTTTTTATAATTTTGTTAGATAATTTGTAGAGCTTTTTAACTCTACAGTCAGTGATTTCTCTACTATTTTTAGACTAATGTTTGAATGAAATATCATTTTTTTGAACTTGAGCTCTTACTGCAGTTTTTAGTTATTTAATGCGTCTGATTACAACTCTTGACTGACTTTTTAATAAGCTCTTTTTATATAGAGGAGAGGTTTTCACCTTGAAGTTATGAACAACTAGAAACACATGCAGTGGAATCATAACATCACCATCTCTGCAATCCATCTCTAATGACGATTTTCACATTGATTTCATTTCCGCAACTCTTAGCAACTGAATTGACGATGTTTTTGTTTTTTGTTTAAGCAAGTGATTTGAAGGGGGGAAATGATAATGGGGGAGGCAGCTAAAGATCTAGTTAATCCACTGTCATATAGTTATAGTGATTATTACCATTAATAGGAAAAATAACTTCGTAACCTTTGACAATAAATGACTATCAGATTACTTGGAGCTATATGTCAAGTCATTTGCTTAGATTGTGTTTTCTCCTAATAATTTGAGCTTTTATTTTGATGTTTAGAGAAAGCTGTTGTGCAACTAGGAGTTTCTATTTTGATGATCAGAGTTTCTTAAAGATAAGGTTGTTATGCAGGTAATTCTTGATGTCTACGTTTAAAGACAGCTTTCTACAATTTTTATGCCATAATTCTTTATGTTTTCATTAATTTAATTGTTATGAAGCATTGCTTCTCAATAGTTGTTCAATAGCTATCACTATGCATTTTTCTTCTTCTTTAGAAATACATTTGTGATCTTATTGCTAATGGATAGAGATAAAAGTTGGATGATCCTTCCTAGATGACATCATGATTATGTTAAAGGGGTTGAATATTTTCTTCAAACAACATTTGCCCAAGAAACTCAAGGGGAAGAAATTTATTGTCCATGCATCAAGTGTGTTTTTCGTTATTATCATACCAAGGATATCGTGAGAGATCACTTGATTGTTGATGGCTCTATTGATGGTTATGATGAATGGGTTTTCCATGGGGAAAGTGATGAGATAAATATTGACAATCAAAATGATGATGGTGGGTTCATCCATGATGACATTGATGGTATGCTGCATGACATGTATAGAAACATTGAAAAAGATTCTCCTATGCCTCAACAAGATAGGGGAGAAGCAAGGGAAGGGCCAAATGAAGACGCCAAAAAATTTTATAAGTTAGTGGAGGAAGGCCAAGAGCGGCTGTATCCTGGATGTACTAGCTTTTCTAAGCTATCCTTTACTATTCATTTGTATATAAAAAAGTGTGTCCATGGAATTAGCAATGAAGCTTTTGATGATCTTTTGTGTCTGCTAAGAGAAGCCTTCCCAAATGCAAAACTTCCTTATTCTTTCAATGATACAAAAAAGACAGTGAAGGATTTAGGTCTTCATTATCAAAAAATACATGCATGTCAAAATGATTGTATGTTGTACTGGAAGGAGCACAACAATGCTTCATCTTGTCATATTTGTGGATCATCTAGGTGGAATTCACAAGGAGATAATAAAGAAAAAGAAATTGTTTCATTAGCTAAGAAGGCTCGTCAAATTCAAGCAAAAGTTCTTTGGCATTTCCCATTGAAGCCTAGGCTTCAAAGGCTGTTCTTGTGCTCAAACACAACTGATTTGATGACTTGGCATGCTAATAAATTGCCAAAGGTTGGAAATTTAAGGCATCCAGCTGATGGCGAAGCTTGGAGGACTCTTGATGCCTTAGATCCTGATTTTGCTATGCATCCTCAGAATGTAAGGTTTGGCTTTTCCAGTGACAGATTCAATCCTTTTCGGACAATGAGCAGTGTCTATAGCACATGACCTGTAGTGTTGATTAATTATAATTTACCACCGTGGTTAAGCATAAAGCCAGAGTTCTTGATCTTGTCTCTTCTAATTCAAGGTCCCTAATCTCCTGGAAATAATATCGATGTTTATCTACAACCATTGGTTGAGGAATTAAAGGAGTTGTGGGAGTTCGGTTTGGAAGTATATGCTGCTTCAAAGAATCAAACATTTCAAATGCGTTCAGCTTTATTGTGGACAATCAGTGACTTCCCAGCATATGTCATGTTATCAGGGTGGAGCACTAAAGGAAAATTTGCATGTCCTTCCTGCAATTATGAAACATCTTCTCAATACCTTAAGCATAGTAGGAAGTTCTGTTATATGTCCTCTCGAATTTTCTTAGAGGAGGACCACCCTTGGAGATTTGATACAAGATCATTTAATGGGAAAGTGGAAGTAAGGACCACACCTACCCCCTTATCAGGACAAGAAGTGCTGGAGTTGACGAATTTTGAAACGGTGTATGGGAAAAAACAGAAGAGGAAGTTAGTCAGCGATACCCCATGGAAAAAAAGATCAATATTTTTTCAGTTGCCCTATTGGGAGCATAATCCTTGTCGTTATTGCCTTGACGTTATGCACATTAAAAAAATATATGTGAGAATGTACTTGGAACTTTGCTAGACATCCCAGGAAAGACAAAAGATCATGCAAAGGCTCGCTATGACCTTAAAGAGATGGGTATCAGAAAGGAACTTTAACCTTTTTTTTGTACGAAACGTAAAACAATCGTCTTCAGGGCAGCAACTTTCTCGATGACAGATGCTGAAAAAAGAATATTTTGTAATGTCTTAAAGGATGCTAAGTTTCCATATGCTTGCTCATCCAATATATCCCGCTTTGTGCAAGACAAAAAACTTTCAGGAGGATATAAGAGTCATGATGCACATATTTTAATGCAGTACTTGCTTCAAGTTGCTGTTAGGAAGTCATTACCGAAATAGGTTGCACTAACTTTAATAAGACTTGGAGCTTTTTTCAAGTCCATATGCAGTAAAGTTATCAAGGTTCCCGACCTTGATCTATTGCAGAGAGAAATTGTTGAAATACTCTGTCAACTTGAACAGATTTTTCCTCCAAGTTTTTTTGACGTAATGGTACACTTGCCTATTCATCTCATTCATCAAATAAAACTGGGTGGACCGGTGCATTTCCAATGGATGTATTGGATGGAAAGATATCTTTATAGATTGAAATCATATGTTCGTAACCGGAGTCGTCTAGAAGGATCTATTGCAGAAGCATACCTAGCTGATGAATGTTTAGCATTTTGTTCAAGGTATATGCATGATGGGGTGAAAACAAGATTGAACAGGTATTCTGGGGGACAAAACTCAGGTGAAACACATTCCACTTTTCCCTTTATTCAAATGAGTTATCCGCTAGGGGGGAAGAAGAAAAGAGAAAGAGGGAAGAAAAATCTGAAGGGTGAGGCTATTATGCTAGATAATACTTGTTTAACACTAGCTCATCGATATACTATCTTCAATTGTGGAGACGAAGAAGTTGAGAAGTACATAAAGTAAGACAATAATTACTTTGCCTATTTTTTTCTATTAATACGCATGCATTACTTTGATTCACTATCATCAGATTATTTATCCTAACTTCATTTCATGTAAATGCAGAGAGCATAAAAATTTGATTGATAGTAAACGTGGATTGAGTAAATGGGCTAAAAAAAGATGCATAGTCAAGATTTTGTGCATTGGTTTGAAACTAGAGTAACTAATGAACAAGTTCCTAATTACATAAGCTGGCTTTCTAAATTTCCAAATCCAGTGGCAAGGAGATATAAAGGCTATTGTATTAATGGTTATAAATTTTATACTAGGGAACGAGATGGGAAATGCAAGACTCAAAACAGTGGAGTTACTCTTACAGCAACCACTCCAAGTTTTGCTAGCTCAAGGGACAAAAACCCTATTGTCGGCAATGTAGAATATTATGGGGGCAATAGATGACATAATTGAGATAGATTATTGGGGAACATTTAGTGTTGTGCTATATAGATGTGTCTGGTTTGATGTTCTGAAAGATGAATTTGGGCTTACATGTGTTAACTTCATGAAGCTTTGCTACATGGATGATCCGTTTGTGTTGGCTTCTCAAGTCCATCAAGTTTTTTATGTACAAGATCCTTCAAAAGAAGAACGTCACTATGTCCTAAAAAATATTCCTAGAGATTTGTTAGATTCTTGCCAATCTCGAGTAGCTAGTGAAGAATCATATTGGGCAGATGCGTGTAATGTTGGGGTTGATGTTAGTCCAACTATTGGAGATGATGATGATACTTGGTGCAGACGTGATGTGACTCTTGAAATTCCTTTTAGTCCTGATGATCTTGATCGACAAGAAATTCAAGATGATTCAGAATGATTTTGGATGTGTATTCAGATTATAACTTTCATGCGTACTTTCATATTTTTCATTTTATGTCATGAATTTGGATATGTATTTAAATTATAACTTCGATATATGCTTTTAGTCCCTTAAATTAATCTCATTTGTAGATTTTCTTACTTCGTTAATGTGTTGTGCTATTGACTTATTAATTATAATGATAAAGTTATATTGTATATGCAATATTGATTGATGTTGACCGTGTTTTAATTTATAAGCTTCTAGGGCACAATGCAAGGAAAGAATCAGAGCAAACAACCAGTGAAATATTGTAAGCTGGGCTCCATGGTTCATTATCTACGAATGAAAAAGAGAAAACATGTGAATGATGATTTGGTAGAAATACTTGAACCTCATCTTGATGAGCAGCGTCAAGAGCTAGAAATTGCTGATGTTGAACAAAATCTTCAAGTTGTTGTGGAAGATGATGTAAATTTATTTCCGGATAATTTGGAAGATTTAGTTCCAGACGAGGAAGAACTTAATAATCTTGAGGAAGATCGACGTGAAATAACCTTGCCTGGAATAGAGAAAGGGAAAGAGACAAATCCAGAGATAGAGAAAGGTATGTTCGGTTTAGAGTGTTTTCTTACTCTTTTGGTGTTGTCCTATGTATTATTATTTGATATTTTTTTATATTCTTTGATTTTAGCAGCAGCTGAAGCAAAAAACTGTAGGGGGCGAACCATGATGAAAGAGATACACAGTAAAAAGTTTGAGCATCGTGTTGCTATTATGTTAAATGAGTACAACCAACCAATAGGCCCTGATAAAGCAATAGTGAACCAATTTTCAAGTTTTTTAGGTACACTGGCTCGAATTCCAAGTCTTTGTCGTATAGATTGTACAGATTGGAGGTTGTTGAAGACAAGAAAAGATGTGGAGTTATGCACAAGTAAATTACTTACCATTTTTTTCTATGTTAATTTCTGTGTATAAATTTAATTCCCCCCCCCCCCCAAATTTTTTGGTGGAAAAAATGGATAATTCCAGATGAAGGAAAGAAGTGGGCTCTTGCAACAATTAATGGTAGCTGGCGAAGATATAAGATGATAATCAAACAGAGGTTTTATAAGCCATACAAAAATGACAAGGAGAGACTCTTGAATCGACCAAAAGGTATTCCTGAAGAACAATTCAAGGGATTTATCGAGATGTTAGGGTCCAAGCAATATAAAGTATGTTAATTATTTTGATTTTTTATAATTATTTTGGTTTGAACTTTTCTCTTTTTCTTCTATTTGGAAGCTAATACATTTTGATAATGTGCAGAAATTAGCCAGAAGAAATAAGCGATGCCGGAAAAAGCAAAAAAATATGCACACAACCAGCCGAACAAGTTTTGCATGTGTAAGAAATGAGCTGGTATGTGATTTTGTGATTCAAGAATTCAGAGCTTCCTATTTGCATGTAGCTTAAAATTTATTCTATTGTCAATTACAGCAAAAGGCTGAAGCAAACAAAGAACCTCCCGCGGCAGTGCTGATGTTTACCGAGACTCGCAAAAGAGTTGTTACCCGAGAGTACAAAAAATCTTTCGAAGATACCCAAAGAAAATTTTTAATTATGCTTGTTATCTTGCTTAAGTCTTTGGTGTTTGTTTTACTAATTACTAAAATATATAAGTTGTAATGCAAGCTGAAATGGAGTAATTGCAAGCGCAACAACGCGATAAAGGTAGCACAAGTGATCCGTTTGATGTTGTGATGTCGAAGGAACATACGGGTCGTGTTAGGCTAGTGGGAAAGAGTGTCACTAAATCTGATTTGAAGGCATCATCATCAAGTACTGGTATATTGGTTGATGACATCAATGTAAAAGTTCTGGTAGACCTTGTGAAGTCTATCACAGCAAGGGTTAAGGATGAATTGACGCAAGAGATTCTTTCAACAGTCTTAATCAACCTCTAATGTTTCATTCCTAATCTTGATTCAGATTCTATTCTTGCTGGATTGGCGGCAGGGAACCGATCTCCAGGAGATGCCATTAGTGGACATGGGATAAGGAATGCAACCAGCTCATCTTATGTTCCTTTTGAGTAATATCTTGTTTGCAGGATGAATAACTAAAATATTATAATATTTTATATTTTAATAGCTTTAACTTTTTGGAATCATCACATGTTAGTTAATCCACCGCAATTTTGGGTCGTGTTATGATAAAATTAATCACACTGTTAAGTTTTGTTGCTTTGCTCTTACATCTTATATTTATGTGCGATGTCGAATCGACACTGAATGTGTTTTCACCATTGGGGACTTTCATATTATAATTATGGCCAACACATACTTTTATTATAGATTATGTTACTTTTATTATGGCCAACACATACTTTTATTATGCTAGAACTAATCTTCTTTCTTCAAAAGGTTTCATGTTTTTGGCATTGGAAAGAGATCAATTTGATTTAGTATCCGTATTGAAGTGAGGAATGGTTCTTCTGTCTCAGTGAGTTCTATGTTAGTCTATTACATGTTGATACCAGTGGCTACCTGCGCGCTTAATTAGCTGGGGCAGCAAGAGGTAAATTCACACTACAAGTTCCATACCTTGTCCTTTTTAAAATGATTTATCTTCTTTTACAATATTAGTTTAGCTTCATGCTTCATGGTTTGATCATCACAGTTATATTATTTGTTCAAATGCACCTTCTGTACTTAAATCAGATTCTACATGATCAGTGAGATTTCTTGTATGAATACCAGAGTTGTGTTTCTCTGGTGCTGTGGGGATGGGGATATTAACATTAATTAATCTCTTTGATCACTACTCAACTTGGTTGGGGGAAAGCAGAGGAGAAGTCGTAATTAATGAAGGAGTCATGTAAAGAGATTAGAAATGAATAGAAATGTGTAATCTTGCAGTTAATTAGGGTAAATTTTCTGGTCAACATGTTGTCCCATACTTTGAATTATTCGAGCCTTGAACTTTTGCGGTAATAAGGTCTGATTCATGCGGTCGTAGAGCCTTGAACTTTTGCATATGCTGGTTTGATTTGTTGATTGCCATAATTTTTCATGTATTCACATATAATGCATTTTTTTGCATTAGGGTAAGTTTTTTGCCTTGCACTGCACATTGCCAGCTTTGGTTGATTGGATTCATCAGAGTTTGCTGCATTATTTGTTGTAGTTCTTGCTTGTGTTCAGCAAGAATCAAATTTAACAGCTAGTTAGTACAAATAATAGATGAAAAGTCTTTTTGGCATTGCGGTGGCGGTCATCAATGAGGTGATATGAGCCGTTGTTGCGCCAAATGTTGCCCAAATTAGTCTTTAGATGTTTGATGAAGTCAGTGATCCCTAAACCCTCATAAATAGGGCTAATGTTTGTGCATAAATTAAAGCTGGCACTGTGTTATGATATTTTTATTATGTATGTTAGGGTTTGTGATAAGCCATGCATATAAATTTGGGCCCTTTTTATGATTTTTTAACCATCAGCTTATATTGCATTTAGGTCAACGCTTCTCCTAAATTCATGAGCTTATATGGCCCATTATTTTGTAGTGTATCTCAATTATATAGTTTGAATGAAGAGGGAAGCAATTCACTCATTTTACCTGGAAAGAGGTTCAAAACAAATGGAAAGTCCAAGGGCAAGGTATTAGCTGATAATTGTTTTATTAGTTTTTAACGCATTGCCTATGAACCCCTCCACTGCAGTATTTTTTTGATTATGTTTTGGAATTTCAACTATTTTTTTGGCTGCTTTTGTAGGTTTTCAGAAATCATAAGGCTTTAGCTCCTCCAGCCCTTAGCAAAACCAAACGGAGAAAGCTTCAAAAATTGCAAGTCTGCATGAATTTTTATATCTAAAAATTGTTTTAATTGTAATGCTCTAGTATTGTACGCTGTAAGTTTTTTTAAATTTCAGAAGGAGAAAGAGAAGAAGTTGATGCTATCTAAAAGCATTAAGATTCTACAGTATGTGCATCTTTGAATCTGTTAATTGCTATCATTCTAGCAATCTCAGCTTCTATCTTATTCAACACGTATATTTGTTTTGATTTGTGTACCTAAAAATGCAATTTTATTCTGGATTTCTCAGGAAATACAAGATAAGGGATGTGGCATGCTCTATTTTGCAGTCATTAGGCACTATTGGCCAGGTATGCAAATGATGTTTTTTCCCTTATCATGTGATAGTTTCTTTATAAACATTTCTTGCATTGTAAACATAAATTTAGGCAGAGACTCTTCGTGAGAAACAAACGCAGGCTTGTCGTACAATTTTCAAAAGCAGGTCTTGAGATTCCCGACGTGTCACTTTTCAAGAAGGAAAATAAATTTTCTGAAAATGATGTTGTTGTTAGACGTTCTGATCATGTATGGAGGAGGAAGCAAGAAAAACCATAAAAGAGGCATTTGAGGAGGAAGCAAGAAAAACCATAAAAGAGGCATTTGAGGATGAAGCAAGAAAAACCATAACCAGCAAGCTCAACATGAAGTACACCTTTGAATGACTTCAAGAGAAATACGCCCACGAGAAGATAAGCATACGACATTCGATCAGAGGTAGTGGAGAGCGTCAGGGCAGCAATGGCTTGGCTAATTTAATTAGAATGAAATGAATGCAAATCGGCAAATCTTGTTATATATATTATATAAGTTCATTAGATTTTTGTGTGAGCTTGGGTGAAGCCAGAGATTGATGATATTTTTTTTTCTTTTTGTGCTTATATTGTAGTAATTGGATCGATATTAATATGTATGGATGATATTAATAAGTTGGAGAGTTATATATGAATATTTATTTGTACTTTTTGGATTGTGTCTATCTTTTAATTTGATGTATATATGTATATATGATGATGTATATATGGATATTGAATCTGAATGCATGGATGGATATTGAATCTGAATGCATGCATGAATACATTTTATGGATGAATATTAATCGTGACCGGCCATATATAATTAGGCATAATATTAACTACCACTGAAAATCAGTACTATTAATCATCTTAATCGTTGGCATTGACAATAAAAACCATTGCTATATATGAGGATAACCGCTACCATAGAAAAACAAAAATGTTGCCAAAGGAAAGCATAAACGCTACCATAGAGTATCGTAACCGTTGTTGTAAAATGAAATAATCGCTACCATTGAAAACCATAATCGCTACAATAGATGCATCTTTTGTAGCGATTTCAAAGGCGCCACAATACATTGGGTAACCGCTACCATACCCTACGACCACAACAGCGGATGCAACACACACGCAACCGCTACCGTAGCCCTACAGTAGCAATTTTTTCAAATATAGTAGCGGTTTTTGAGCGCTACCATATGCATGATATGGTGTAGTGGCGCCTGGGGAGGGCACATGCATTTCCAAAGCTTCTGCAGGAGGAGAAGAGACTCCTGCCGCTCCTGCGAATTAACTGTGAGGGACGGCGAGCGGCAGTTGGTATGATGGCACAATGATATTATATGCACGACTTCTCATTTTATGCAAAAGCAAAAAAAACGGAAGAGGGGGCTTTTACAAAGTAGAAACTTCGATGATCGAGCGAGAATGAGAACAAAAAAAGATAGCATTCACTAGAACAAACACATGATACAATCCGGAGCAAGCTCCGGCCAAGCTCAAGGAATTGAAGTTGGGTCCTCCAAGAACCTTCTCTCAAACTGTTGGGAATGCGAGCAACCAATCCAGACCAGAGCACCTGTTGCAAATTTGAGCGAGCACCTGTGCGACCGCGTTCAGCGGTATGCAAGCGAAAACAACAATACAATACGAAAATAAAAGCAACAAAAGCACAGAAAAGCACACATGGAATTTTAACATGGAAAACCCAATTGGGTGAAAAATCACGGGACGATCGGAGTCCAACCCGGAAAGCTTCCACTAAAAGTGTGTGAAAACACACGCACGGATTACAGGCTTTCCCTTCACCGATCCACAAAGGATCTCCACTCCTTCACCACAAATACAGTCCACACAGGATACACAACCTTCCTTCCAATCCACACACACAAGTACAAGATTGAAAAAGAAATACAAGAGAGGTGAGAAGTGTTACCCGAACGGATTGAAAAATCCGTCCCAACGTTAAAGATGACATTCTCCAAATCCACGAAGAAAGACGGCTATGCACAGCCCCTTCTAACTCCGATCACGAACGACGGTCTTCTTTCGATTCCAGCAAACCCGAAGAGGCAACCCCCTACTCCAGCAAACATGAAAGGGGCGACAGCATCCTTGCGATTCCAACGAACCCAAAGCGAAGGCGACGGATCTACTCGGCTCCAACACATGGGAGATGAGGGAGGCCGACGGCGGATCGTTGTTCCAGTGAAACGACGAGAGGGGCGGAGGCCCTAGCGGCTCCAGCAGGCACAGGGGCGGTCGATCGTGCTGCTCCAGCAAACGACAAGAGGGGCGGCCGGCTACAGCGGCTCCAACAAACGAGAAGGGGGCGGAGCGCTCCCTGCAGTTTTTTTTTGCGAACTGGAAGGAAGAGCGGCGCCCAAAGCAAAACCCTACCCGATTTCTTTTCAGGGCAGTCAAAGCCCGGCTGCCCTTTTTTTCTTCTTTAATAACTGAACCAAAAAAAAGCTCTGGCCCCCCTTTGGATTGTTATATATATATATATATATATATATATATATATATATATATATATATATATATATATATATATATATATACACTACAAGAAAAACTTGATTTAGCAAGGGAAATTAGGAAGGCTTGATATTCCTTCCTAATTAGCATCAAATTTAGCTACGAAAATACTTTTTTATTTTACCTACAAAAATAGTAAGGGATTTTTTTGTTGCAAAATTAGCAACAAATTTTTTTGTTGCAAAATTTTTGTGCAACAAATTTTTTTGTAGCAAAACTTTTGTTGCAAAATAACAACGAATTATTTTTTTTGCAAAATATTTATAGAGGTAAAAATTATTTTTTTCAAAAAAATGTATCTCTTTTTGACTTCGTTTGGTTCGGCGGGAGCAGACAGGCGTGTAAAAACGATGTCGTTGTTCGGAACTGGTGGGGGATGCAGGGATTCTAAAATGAGAGTTTCGATCCGTTCCTCTACCACGGTGGGAGCACATGGCGCCCGTTTGTTTTCTCGCCATGCGGCGTCGTCTGCTCCCGCATCGACATGAAAATGCCTCGCCAAATGAAGCCTTAATTGAAAATAAAAATTTTAATTTCCTATTCTCTCTTTTAATTTTTTTGTTTATAAATAATTTATATACATATATAAATGTATATTATGAAATTATCATATATCAGCATATATTATATAAATATATATTTTTGTAAATAACTGTATGTATATATATCATACATGAGTATATATAAAAATTATATATATATCTTTTTCCTTATTTTTATAATTTTATAAATTACATAAACTTTATAATAATTTAAACATTTTCTTACGTATTTATAAATATATCAACGCATTAAAGAACAGATTTGTTAGGTGAGTGAATTGGTAAGCATCATTTGTTGTGTATAAGTGGTTGTGGGTTCAAATCTCAGCAAAGACAAAAGTATCTTTTTTAGTTTTATATATTTTATTATTGAATAAATAAATAAAATACAAAACATTAGCAACGAAATTAGATTTCCTTGCTAATTTAGGAAGGATGTAATACCTTGCTAAAAAATCCTTGCAAATTAGCAAGCAATAAATTCTTAGCTAAAATTAGCTAGGGCCATATTAGCTAGGTATTTTGTTTGTTCCTAAATTCATAGATAAATAAAATAAGGAACGAATTTTGTTAATTAGCAAGGAATTTTGTTCCTTGCTAATCAAGGAATTTCTTGTAGTGATATATATATATATATAGGTATATATGTAAAACACAAGAATGAAATCACGAGCCGCAACTAGCGCGCCCGGTGGTTTTACCGACTCTGATGGGAACCACACCCAACAAATCTCCCCCTTCACATCGAGGCAGAAGAAACCGCCATCCCGGCGATTCTAACGCAATGCTCTAACTTCCCCCTTGGCACAGTCTTGGTCAGCATGTCTGCCCTATTATCATCGGTGTGCACCTTCTGAAGATCAAGCTTCTTCTACTCCAGGACATCGTGTATCCAATGATACCGCGTGTCGATGTGCTTCGACCTCGAGTGAAACGTGGGGTTCTTCCCCAGGTGAATGACGCTCTGACTGTCACACAAGAGTGTGTATCAGTCCTGAGTGAATCCAAGCTCTTTGATGAATCTCTTCATCCAAAGCAACTCCTTCCCAGCCTCAGTGACCGCAATGAACTCAGCCTCCGTGGTGAATAGTGCAATGCACTTCTGCAGTCTCGACGCCCACGAGACAGCTCCCCCTGCAAACAGAATCATGAACCCTGACGTCGACCTCCTGGAATCTACATCTCCAGCCATGTCTGCATCAGTGTAGCCCAACAGCTCCGGCTCACTGTCTCCAAATCTCAACGACAAGTCTGAAGTCCCCTGCAGGTATCTCAGAATCCACTTCACTACGCTCCAATGCTTTCTCCCAAGATTGGAGAGAAATCTACTGACTGTCCCAATGACATGCGCAATGTCTGGCCGTGTACACACCATCACATACATAAGGCTCCCAACTACAGATGCAAACGGAACCTTCTGCATCGCCTCGATCTCCTTGGGTGTGCTGGGGCACTGATCAGCGGTAAGCCTGAAGTGAGCTGCAAGAGGCGTGCTCACCTTCTTCGCCTGATCCATATCAAATCTCTGCAAAATTTTGCGGATGTACCGCTCCTGTGATAACCAAATAATCAGGCTCCCCTGTCTCTGCGAATGTGCATCCCCAAAATAGTCTTCGCAACACCCAGATCCTTCATCTCAAAAGTAGAACTCAACTACCGCTTCAACTCAGCAATGCGAGCAGTGTTCCTCCCGACGATCAACATGTCGTCCACGTACAATAGCAGAATGATGAAATCCTCTGGAGCATACTGCTTGATGAACACACAGTGGTCAAGGGTGGTCCTCCTGAAGTCGATCTCCCCCATGAAAGAATCAAACTTCCTATGTCATTGCCGCGGGGCCTGCTTCAAGCCATATAAACTCATCTACAAGCGGCACACCAGACCTTCCTTCCCTTTGACACTGAAACCCTCAGGCTGCTCCATGTATAACTTCTCTTCAAGATCTCCATGCAGAAAGGCTGTCTTGACATCCATCTGCTCTATATCCAAATCAAGCCTAGCAACAAGTCCTAATACAACCCAAATAAGTGACATCTTCACCACAGATGAGAAGATCTCATCAAAGTCAACACTCTGTCGCTTTCTAAAACCCTTCACCACCAGCCTGGCCATATATTTGGGAGGTGTGGAGGAATCACCCTGCTTCACCCTAAAAATCCACCGATTCTTCAAGGTCTTCTTGCCCTTTGGCAATCTCACAAAGTCATGTGTGTAGTTCTTCTGCAGCGACTGCATCTCCTCCTGCATAGCAACCATCCACTGACGCTTCTCGGTGCTCTACATAACCTCGGTATAACACTTAGGCTCCCCCGTATTAGTCAGCAATATGAACTCTGATGTAGAATATCTAGCGGGTGGGTGCCTGGCTCGATCAGACCTCCGTAGGGCCGGCTCCGGGGCCGGTGCAGGTACATCATCAGCAATATCCTCAGCGACTAATGGTTCACCATCAGTGGTGATATCATGATCTGGAAGGGCGTCAGTGCCCTGTGCTGGCTCAGGCTCAGTATCCTCCTCAGTATCCTCAGATCCAACCATAGGTGACTCCGCAGCAGTACGAGAGTCAACCTCCAACTCAATAGTCCCCTCAAGATCACCAACAGTCTGATCCTTACAGAAAACAGCATCACGGCTGCGTACAAGCTTCTTCTCAACTGGATCAAAGAACCTGTACCCAAACTCTCCACTGTAGCCGTACCCCAAGAAGATACACTGTTGGGTCTTTGAATCCAACTTCGATCTCACGTCCCTGGGGACGTGCAAAAAGGCTTTGCAGCCAAATACCCGTAAGTGATAGTAAGAGAGGTCTTTCCCATACCATACCTTATCAGGGACATCCTCCTGCAAAGCTGAACTCAGCGACAGGTTGATGACATGCGCTGCAGTAAGAAGAGGCTTGCCCCAGAACATCCCTGGCAGCTTCGACTCAAATAACATACATTAAATCCTCTCCATCAATGTCCGATTCATCCTCTCATCTACGCCATTCAGCTGCGGCGTCTTCGCCGGGGTCTTCTCATGTCTGATGTCATAGTCCCTGCAGTACTCGTCAAACAGACCAATGTACTCTCCCCCATTGTCGGACCTGATGCATCTAAGCTTCTTCCCAGACTGTCTCTCCACCACAATGTGGAATCTCCAGAAAGTATCAAGGACCTGATCTTTGGTCTTGATAGCATAGACCCAAAGCTTCCTCGAATGATCATCGATGAAAGTAATGAAGTACAAAACTCCTCTAGTCTGGACCTTTAGAGGTCCGCAAACATCAGTATGAACTAGCTCCAATTGCTCTGATCTCATGGTGGACGTGTGGCTGTGGAATGAAATCCTGTTCTGTTTCCCAACCATGCAGGGGTCACACCTCTTCAAATGATCATCAAAAATGTCACTAATCAGCTTTTTCTTCGCCAGGCATCCCAAACCCTTCTGACTAATGTGAGCCAGTCTCTTGTGCCACAAGGAAGTGGATGTCTCATCCCTGACGGAGTTGGCCTGAGCATCTTCAGGCCTCCCCTCCATATAATACAGTCCAGAATCTCTATAACCCCTGGCCATCACAAGTGATCCCCTGATCAGCTTCCAGAAATCTCCTCCAAAGACACTCAGGTGTCCTTCATCTCCAAGTCTGCCAACAGATATCAGATTAAAGCGGATGTATGGCATATGTCGTACATTCCTCAGAACAAGTAAGGCTCCAGTACTCGTCTTCAAATGCATGTCTCCATGCCCAAGCACCTTGGACGTATCCCCATTGCCCATCCTCAACACCTCACAGTCATGAGTGATGTAAGTGGCAAATAACTCCCTATTGTGGGAGACATGTGCAGAGGCTCCTGAATCAACGATCCAGCATCGGTCATCACACGCGAGTGCAGCAGTGACGTCGTTGCCAACAATAATGACGTCCTCCTCCTCAGTCGAAACAGTGGCTGCCATGTGACCCTCATCTTTGCCCTTAGTGGCAATCCCCTTCTTCTTCTGATCGTTCTTCCAGGAATAACATAATTTCTTGATGTGGACCTTCTTATGGCAGTAGTGGCATTCCACGTTCTGATAACGTGACTTCGACTTGCCCCTACTCTGACTCCTGTCCTCCTTCCTTCCTCGGCTCTGACTCCTTCCTCTCCCCCTGGATTCAGTAAAGAGAACGTCAGCTCGTGAAGAAGAGCCTGAAGTCTCCTGAGACTTTCATCTCATCTCCTCATTAAAGATCCCACGCTTGGCGATCTCCATGAAAACAATCTCCTGGGGGGAGGAATTGATCAGAGAAACTCTGACCATCTCCCAAGAGTCTGGAAGTGACTTGAGTAGCCACAATGCATTCACCTCATCTTCAAAAGTCACCTTCATGGCAATCAGTCAATCAATTATCCCCTGGAACTCGTTGACACGATCCAATATAGGTGAGCCCTCCTGGTATCTGAACTCTCCAAGCTTCTTCAGCAAATATAACTTGTTGATGCCCGAGCTCTTGGCATACAAGGTCTCGAGAGTCTTCCATAGATCCTTTGTATCATTGATGTTAGCCACATGGTTGTAGACGTTCGGCTCCACGAACCATCTGATAAACCCACACAGCTTCCGATGTTCCACCTTCCATTTTGCCGGATCCATGTCCTTTGGTATCTCCTCAAAGATAGGAGCATGCCAACCCTTCACATATATCAGATCCTCCATCAGTAGATGCCACTGGTGATAATTGACACCATTCAACTTTACCATCTACTCCGAACCTGATGATGACTCCATTCTGCTCTGCCAACTGGCCGAACCGACCACTGATCTTTGAGTCGACTATCTCAAAGTATGCAACTGAAGAGGATAGCCAGCGGGCCAATGGTCGTAAACTACCACTCTCAATTGCACACCCGAGATCCCGATCGAATCGTCCTGAAACCCAAAAGATCAGCCCAGTACCTGCCGGAGGTAACTCGCGAGCTTTCATATGGCGGGCGAAGGGGAAGATCACACTCGCCTGATAGCGGTTCCAAGGGTTAGCGAGAAAAAGAAAGGGAAGGGAAGAGAAGAGCAGATAACCCTACCTTCTCCAAGCGGGACGGCGGGGAGCGAGTCAACGTTCCATCGAAGAAACGCAACCTCTAGATTCTTCCCCTGGAAGTAGCCAAAGAGGTTAACTTCATAGCCCCCCAAGCTGGGTGGGCGATAGCTTGACTCGCTAAGCTGGATCGACGAGAATAGGACATTGCCGAAGTCCCCTCTTACAAAGACAAACTTCTTGAGCCAGTTGTGTCTCTTATTCACAGTCTCCCGCACCTTGACGTGGCGGCTGGAAAAGAAGGCGGTACCATCCTTGTTTGTCCAGAAGGAGAACAACTTGTGGAAGACTGCGAGGCTGAACTCGATCCGCTCTTCCCGCAAATAGCAGGCGAAGGCGACCACCACCACCACCGAGTTCCGGGTAAGTTGATCCGGGATCACCCTGAAGTACTTTAACACTAGCCGGACCTCGGGCCAAAGCGGGAGCCGGAAACCCGCATCAAAGTAGGTGGTAGGGATGGCGAGCTCGGAGTCGGTTAGGTCATTGATCTTCTCGCCTTCGTCTGGCCGTCTCGCCTCGAAACATGGCGGGATGGAGGTGGTGACTTCCGAGAGGAACTCATTCTCGGTGAGGTTGGCACTTGCAAAGGCAAATCCCGAACGTCCAAGCGCATTTCCCCCGGCCCTCGGCATCGTCGTCTCCTCCCATTGTGGCGAGGCGGAACGGGGAATTTCTCGCAAAGTGGATGGCGAGCCGGAAAGAACAAGTAGCAGGCGCAAGAAAGAAATAAATGTGGTAGGTAGAGATCCGGGGAGAGGCTATTTATATAACGGAAAGAAGCGGGAAAACCTATTTCCTATAGTGGGTGTGCGGATAACAAAAATACGCCGTGACGCTTCGTTATTCGAGCCCACCGCGAGCCCACCGGCTGCCCTATAAAACCTGGGCAGACGCAAGCGAGAATAGCGAGCAGACTGATGTGACCCGCATCCGCCTGAGAGGACAAGCGAGCCAGGAGCATCTCTCGCCCGCCAGGTAGTCAGGTGAGTCAGCTTTGGCCCGCACTCGCCTGAAAAGAAAACTAAACAACAAAGCAACGACAAATTCGGTATACAAGAAACAAGGGCCCAAGAGCGGGCGAGTAGTTTGGAGCAATAATCGATGTTTTATTACAAGTCAACAAATAACGCACAGCCGAATCACGCGAGCTGGGGGCCGAACGGCAGGTGCAGCCTCAGCTCCGTAAGCTAACCCGCGAGAAGGGTAGGCGGATCAATACTGGATCCTCTTCCATATACCCCTCCCGCGAGTTCCGAAACGAGGCGATAGGCGAGGGTAAAAATTCTCGCGAACCGCATGCAGTTCCTGCTCGGCCCACGCAATGTGTACCCCCGGCGAAGTAGTCCCATCACCATCTTCGCGGCGCCTCCCTTCCAAGACCTCAAGACGCGCCTCCGCCTCCACTTTATATTCCGTCATCCGGTCAAAGGCCGCGCGCAGCATCAAAGAGTGTTTTCGAAGCATCTCCGTCACCCCCTTCTTTATCCCCCTCGGCATCATATGGGTCGCCCAGATAATCGGCAGTGCGATCTGGGGAAGGAAGGGACGAACACCCCTCACTCGCTTCGACCTCATACGAGGAGGCGAGGTTGAAACATGAAAACAGAAAGTTAGGGAAGCCAGCAAACAACAAAGGAGCGAGAAAGCGCATAAACCTACCGGGGGTTGGCACATCTCCTGCAATATGTGGGCGCGAGGTGCCAGGTCGACCCTGGAAAAGCTCGCCCGCAAGAGTCGCAAGGGATTTCCCCGATCCATGACCGGTCAGAGATTACGAAACTTGCGGGGGTAAGGGAGCAATTACAGAAGTGGCACCTGCAGGCAAAAATATCCAGATAAAGGACGTGTGAACAAAGAGCAATAAAGTATAGGCCAGGGAGGCTCACCGACGGCGAGAGGGACATCTGAGGCCGCGAGAGGTACTGACTCCGTAACTAGGGGGTTGGCGACCCGCTCGAATACTCGCGGGGAAGAGCGCCTTGGCTCCATCTCGTTGGACCCATCGCAAAGTACTTCTTAAAAAAAAGACGTCAGCTCAAGGTGACAAAAAATCGAGCGAGCGGCTCGCATACCTGATGGAGAACATCCAGGCCGACCAGCGGATCAGCGGGAGCAACACCCTGAGGAGGTTGTGAGACAATTTTAGACTTCTTGGGCCTGAAGGAAGGGCAGGGCGACACCCGTGCTAACCAAGGGGTGGCATCCCGAAGCTCGTCCTGCGTATATTCCCGCGCTGCCGTCAAGCGAGCACACATGTCTTCTGATGTCGGCATCGCTCCGCTATAGTAAAATAGGGACATATATAGAAAGAGAAAGGTCGATGAATTCCTCAGAGGCTGGCGATATATAATTATATATAGAGCAGGGGGTGGGACCCATCAAAGATTCCTTCCAGCTCAGTAGACACTCAACGAACACGTGGGGTTGGATGTTTCTTTCCGAGCTTTGCGAAAGCTCATAAAGAACGGAGATTATGTACAACCCCGTGTTCGTCGAGTAGGCCCGATAAGGAGAAAGGCCTGGCCCGCACCCGCCAAGGGAGGCGAGCGAGTCAGAACGCCCGACCCGCACTCGCCCGACAAGCAAGTAAACCGGTTCGTGCATGATCGGACTCAGCTGAACCCGATAAGTAGGAGGCGGGCAGAGCGGACTGGATCGCGCTCTCCCCAGGGTACTCGGCGAAACAAGGGGCCAGTGGGACAGGTGTGACACCTCCCCTGTAATGACCGTATAATATGGGTCCGGCCGGAGCCCCACAACATACAGACGCCACAGCTTCAGCGTTAAAAGATGATATTATCTACCCAACTCAAAACTCAGAATAAGAAATAATAGCGGAAACATATCAACAACAACCAGAAGTTATCCAATACAGCACATGAGTATCAAAATGGCCTTAGGGACGGACAACAAAAGAGAGTTATAATCTCCAATAAAAACAGTAGCATCAACGTGCATAAACACTCCTAGGCTACCTCGAAATGCAAGCCGGAAGATACCAAAACATGAAACAATACAATCAAGAAGGAAACGAGCTAGTAAGCACAACAAACACTTCATGAGCCTTGGGGCTTTCCGGTTGCCGCACTTGCTCCCGCTTGCGATCCTTGCCCTATAAAAATTTATAGTAGCGCGGGTCAGCAAAGGCTGACCTCTACTGTGTAACTAACACATCTCCTCCCGACCGCCCCTAACGGACCCCGGGATACCCCTCCAACCTGCAAGTCAGCACTTCGTATACCATATACATAAACCTTTAAAGCTTTTAAAACAGGTTTGAATGTCTCAAACAACAAACACGTTTTCTATGTTGAGCACAGAATGAAAAGGGGTCTACTATGCAGCATGTATGCAAACCCGGGCTTCGCTCAGGGCACCCTATCACGTATGCAACTAGCACATCATCATAACATCTCGGTACTTCCATTTCCCCATTGGCGTTAAGCCACAAACAAAAGGGGACTACAATGCCCCTAACGGCCTAAAAGCCGTTATATGGAAATCTTGTCAAGGCCCCACCCGCTCATGGGTCTTAAACCCGGGCTTGCCTGCAAACTATGACTCCTCGCGTCAGGAATCCGTCTCACACACAAACCGATTCTAAGAATCCTTACTGGACCCCACCCGCTCCTGGCTTCATTGCCCGGGCTTTCCCTACGCTTGGCGTTCTCGTCAGTCTCACAGAAGGGGACTGGTCTCGTCGGGACACTCTCCCCACATGACTTGCAGTCACGGGATAGCCAGCCGACCACGGAGACAAAGCCATGCCTTAACACATCACAATCAATAACCTTTCCCACCTTAATCCACCATTTGTACTGCAACGTTCCTGCGCACCAAAGAAACCATCTACCGCCAATGCGGAGCTAACCTTGTCCGATTCCGGCTACAAGTACTCACTTGAGAAAAGGGGGAAAACGCATACATCACAAATAACATCTTGCCGCAACGGATTTCTACCGAATCCTTAAGGCTCGCTATGCAACATCACCGAGTCGGACTAACGGTCACGACTACGGCTTCACCCACAATGTCTAATCCACTAACGAAGCGGATCTCTAATGCAAAATCATGTCGGGGACGTACACAATCGACCCGGAGGTTTCTCTTGAACTATGAAGACCCAAACCCCTCTCAGTTGAGAGATCTGGTACCCAAAAACTTGAAAAAAAGATGATATGCGCGCATCCTAGAAACCAAGAGGAGAAGTGTCGTTACCTTACGACCCCTCTTCCTAGCCATGGAAAGACTTGGTCGGATGAACAACACCGCAACGGTCTTGCCTTCGCGGATCTGGACTTGGCTCGAGAAACGGGGCTCCGAAGCTTCTCCGGTGGCCGGAACTCTCCTTCATCTTCTTCCTTGCTCTCCCCTCTCTCTAAACTTTTAGAAAGAGAATGATCCAAGTGGAATGAGGGTTTGAAACCCTATTCCCGGCCTTAACTAAGCCAATACCAGCCTGGGCCCTTGGATCACTTTTGAAAGAAATGAATGGCCACACTTTGCCCTGAAAATGACTTTTCTGGGCCGAACACGGCTTGCGACACGCCGGTGTCCAAGGTTGTGTTCCACACTCGCCGTAAACCTGGGATTACGGAACAGGACACGGCCTGTGACACGGCTTGGGACACGCCCGTATCTCATGTGACATGCCTGTGTCATGGGCCGTGTGCCTCAATCGACGTAACCAAGCCAAGACCAGCCTGGGCCCTTAGATCACTTTTGAAAGAAACGAATGGCCACACTTTGCCCTGAAAATGACTTTCCTGGGCCGAACACGGCTTGCGACACGCCCGTGTCCAAGGCTGTGTTCCACACTCGCCGTAAACCTGGGATTACAGAACATGACACGGCCTGTGACACGGCTTGGGACACGCCCGTATCTCATGTGACATGCCTGTGTCATGGGCCGTGTGCCTCAATCGACGTTGAAACTGTCGAATCTTGAACAGGACACGGCCATGTGACACGCCCGTGTCACATGTCGTGTGCCAGACATGCCCTGGGACACTCCCGTGTCCCAGACCGTGTAACTACCTCAGTACACCCCGACAAATAGCCCGAGCAGGACACGACTTGGGACACGGCTTGGGACATGCCCGTGTCTTAGGCCGTGTGTCTGACTCTAGCCAAACGTCGACCGTATTTTCGTCGACCTCCTGAATCTTCGTCAAACTCAAGCACGACACAGCTTGTGACACACCCGTGTCACAATCCGTGTCACCCCATTCAAACTCCATCTTGACCTGAAAATGCCATCCGTTCCTCTTTTGAGTTTCAGGGCGTTACAATTCTCCCCCACTTAAAAGAATTTCGTCCCGAAATTAAAATAGAAAGTACTCAAACTTAAACGGTACCTGGGTAGAAGAGCTCGGGATACTCCTCCAGCATGGTCTGCTCTCGCTCCTCATGACCGCAGTTGTCCCATCGGACTTTTACGAGTTTGACCTCTTAGTTCCGCAACTGCCAAATTTCTGAGTCTTCTATACTAACTGGACGAACTCACGTTCTCAAGTCCTCTTCTATCGACACTGATGCCGATTCGATCACCACACTAGCCTCTACTAAGGCTTTCCTAGAGACGGAGACATGGAAGACATCGTACAATCCACTCAGCTGTGTGGACAACGCCAACCGGTACGCTGCTTCTCCCACCCGTTCTATAACCTCGAAAGGTCCCAAAAACCTCGGACTCAACTTCTCGAGTCGGCGAATCCGCGAAACGCCTTTGAACGGCTTGATTTTTAGATAGACCCAGTCGCCTACCGCGAACTCCACCTTCCTGTGGCGGGCATTAAAATATTTTGATTGCCGATCTTGAACTACCTTCATGTGATCTTGAATGGTTCGCACCAACTCGCATGCATCAGCTACCACTTCTTTTCCCAAAAGTTTGGTGTCTCCCGCCTCTGTCCAAGACATCAGTGTTTGACATCGCCTCCAATACAAAGCTTCGTATGACGTCATCTTTATACTTGTTTGGTAACTATTGTTATAAGCGAACTCTACCATGAAGAGGTAATCTTCCCACTTCTTGCCGAAGTCAAGAGTACACATCCTAAGCATATCCTCCATAGTACGGTTCGTTCTTTCGGTTCGCCCATCAGTTTGAGGATGGAAAGCCGTACTGAACTTGAGCTTCGTGCCCAGACTCTTCTGAACCAACCTCCAGTCCTTGGACGTGAAACGTCCATCGCGAACACTAACTATACTCTTAGGAATCTCATGTAGTCGCACGATGTTGTGAACATACAATTATACCAGCTTCTCCACACTGTCCTCCTTCCGATTTAGGATGAAGTGTGCCACTTTGGTCAAGTGATCCACGATCACCCAAATTGCATCGTTACCCTGCTGCGATCTAGGTAACCCATGTACAAAGTCCATGGAGATGTCATCAAATTTCCACTCGGGGATAGGAAGAAGCTTCAGGAATCCGCCTGGCTTCTGACACTCGGCTTTCACCAAGGCACAAGTTTGGCACCGACTCACGTACAAAGCTACGTCCCGCTTCAGACCAGGACACCAATAGGATTTTTTCATATCCAAGTACATCTTTGTGCTGCCTGGGTGAATGGAGTACTTCGTAAAATGAGCCTCAAACATCAATTTCTCATGGAGCTTGTCGAACTGCGGTACACAAATCCTTCCATCCTTCCTCAGAATCCCATCCATCAACTCCCAGACACTACACTCGCCCTTTTGAGCTTCCTCCACGTATGGTTGGAACTCCACATCCAAACGGGTCGCTTCCCGAATACGATCAGACAAATCGTTCTACATCTCAATCCAGTTCAACCGAGCAACGCTAGACTCGCCTCTGGCTACACACTTCATGCCAAGGGACTCCAAATCCCGCACCAACCACTCATCATGAGCTTCGATCCAATTCCCTTGCCCAGAGAATTTTCTACTCAAGGCATCTGCCACCACATTGGCTTTGTCTGGCGTATACTGAATCGCCACCTCGTAGTCTCAAAGGAACTCAACCCACCTAATCTAGTAGATACTTCAGACTTTTGTGGTTCGTGAAGATCTCTACCTTCGCACCATAAACATAGTGCTGCCACAATTTCAGCGCAAAGATTACCGCCGCCAATTCCAAGTCATGGACGGGATAATTCCTCTCATGAGGCTTCAAGTGCCTAGACCCAAATGCGATCACTCTGCCATATTGCACCAACACACAACCCAAATCGCATCCTGATGCATCACTGAAAATTTGAAATCCTTTAGTCCCTTTCGGTAGACTTAGGATTGGAGCTATCATCAGCCTTTACTTCAGGTTATCAAACGCCTGATTGCACTCTTGAGTCCACACAAACTTCTGATCCTTACAAGTTAGTGAAGTGAGGGGTAGAGCTATCCACGAAAAGTTCTCCACAAACCTTCGATAGTACCCGGCTAGTCCAAGAAAACTCCGGACTTCTGCCACGGTTCTCAAAATCGGCCAATCTCTGATGGCTTCCACTTTTGTTGGATCTACTGCCACCCCGTCCCCACTAATCACATGGCCCAAAAACGCCACTTTCTCCAATCAGAACTCGCACTTCGAGAACTTTACATAAAGCTGATTCTCTCTCAACACTTGCAAGACTATTCTCAGATGAGTCTCGTACTCCGCCTCTGATTTGGAGTAAACCAGAATGTCGTCAATAAAGACAACTACAAAAGAGTCTAAGTATTCGCGAAATACTCGGTTCATCAAATCATGAATACGGATGGTGCGTTCGTCAACCCGAACGGCATCACCGAGAACTCAAAGTGACTATTCCTCGTACCAAACGCTGTCTTGGGTATGTCCTCGTCTCGAATTCCCAACTGATAGTATCCTGACTTCAAGTCTAACTTTGAATACACCACTGACCCCACCAACTGGTCGAACAGGTCATCTATCAGAGGAATCAGATACTTATTCTTGATAGTCAGTTTATTCAACTCTCGGTAGTCTATGCACAACTGCATACTACCGTCTTTCTTCTTCACAAACAACACCAGTGCGCTCCACGGTGAAGAACTGGGTCTGATATATCCCTGCTCTAACAGTTCCTGCAATTGTACTTTGAGTTCGGTCAACTCCTTTGGTGTCATCCTAAAAGGAGGACGTGGCACCGACCTAGCCTCCGACACTAACTAAATCTAGAAATCAATCTCCCGTCGAGGAGGTGCTCCAGGAAGCTCATCAGGAAACATATCCTCGAACTTTGACACTACGGGTACTACTCCGAGGGATAACCTGGAAAGGCGAACCTCCAACAACGCTACGAAGGCTACCCCTCCCTGTTTAACTGCCCGCACCAACTGCATGGCTGAAATTAGGGAACATGGCACTCCATTAAGGCCCTCAAACTTAACTTCTGCCCGCCCTTCGCTCCTCAGGGTCACCACCTTGGATAGGCAGTCGATACTGGCACACTGCTCTTCTAGCCAGTCCATTCCTAATATCACATCAAACTCAACCAACGGTGGGACTGCCGCTATCAACATGAAGTCGACTCCATCCAGATTCCAACAAATGCGTCCCTTCGCCCTGGTAGTCATGGATGACCCATTGGGCATGCACACCATCAGCTCTGCGTCCGCTGAGAATGACTAAACTCCAATCCTCCGGGTAAAGCTTTCCGCAAGGAAGGAGTGTGATGCTTTCATATCAAACAATACCCTAGCGGGGTATCCAGAAACTAACACAAAGCCTAAACACAGGCAACAAACATAAACGGCTTGAAAGTATGAAACCCAAGGTTAAATTTAAACGTTAATACCTGTCACCACATCGGGTTGACGGATCGTTTCCTGTTGCCCAAGGTTGTAGGCCCTTGGTTGAACCTGTTGTAACCTAGAAGCGCTTGACTCCACCATCTTCCCTATCTCTATGACACTGGGGCCAGAGCGCACAGTCTACTCTTACCTTGGTTCCTACTCAGCGCCTCCTTGAGTACAAAAACGAGCTATGTGCCCCACCTTGCCACAATTAAAGCACGTCGGTGGTCCCTTAGAGCGAGACCCTCCGGACGTCCAGTTGTTTTTCTCACCAGACTTGAACGGGTGAGGCTTTTTCTTCCATCTACTCCCTTCAGACTTCCCTTGGGATTGAGAAGACCTCTCTTTCCCTTGCTTGGGTGTGAAACCCTTATGACATTGGGTTCGCTTCATATCGTTCTCAGATATTCTGGCAGCCTCAACCAGTTCATTGAAACCAGCTTTCTTCATGGCAATGAGGGGTTTCCTCAGATTCTCTCTCAGCCTATGGTAGAAGAGGTTATCCCTCTCCTCATCATCTGTCATTGTCGTTCCCGCGTAACGACCCAATCGAGTGAACTCCTAAACATATTCATCCACTGTCTTGTCCCGTTGCACCAAGTGCAGAAATTGCCTCTGAAGGGAGGAATGTACTTTTTCGGGAAAGCATTCCAAAACTCTTCAATGGACGGGGTGCGTCCAGGAAACTGCCGGCCACTATGGCTCACCCACCATAACTTGGCGTCTCCTTCCAACATGAAGGCTGCAAACTCAGATTTCTTCTCTTCTGGCATCTCTGCCTCCCTCAAAAGTTCTTGCATCCGTGCCCAGCAATCCTCTGCATCAGTCGGCGTACTGACTCCCTTAAATTTTGGAGGATGGAAGCTCAGAAAATACTTCATCTGTCGGTCCCCATGCCCGGCAACCACCCTTTCGGCCAACGACTCTGCTCGTCTGGCATCTCTGCCCGGCACGGCCATCGCCGTATCCGGGGTAGCAGGAGTTGCTACCTGAGCAACGAGGGCTTCTACTTGTGATGCCGCTGCAGCTTGGGCCGCCACCATTGCTTCTGCAAGCATGCGACAAAAATCGGTCGGGGTTATACCCATGCCAAAGGACCCTGAGCAGTAGCATTGCTCGCTGAAAGTTCTTCTCTTTGTCTCTACGTACCCGTCTCGTTGCTTGCACTCTTAACAAAGCAAGGTAACAAGAAATCAGTCTCCAATCACAGGACTCAAACATAAGGACACTCATGGTCCCGCAATACTCCTATGTGTATAACTTCTTTTACGCGATCTGATTATGACATTCGAACACGAACCCTTTCCTTGGACACTAAACCTGGCTCTGATACCAAATTGTAACACCTCCCCTGTAATGACCGTATAATATGGGTCCGTCCGGGACCCCACAACATACAGACGCCACAGCTTCAGCGTTAAAAGATGATATTATCTACCAAACTCAAAACTCAGAATAAGAAACAACAGCGGAAACATACCAACAACATTCGACCACGAACCCTTTCCTTAGACACTAAACCTGGCTCTGATACCAAATTGTAACACCTCCCCTTTAATGACCGTATAATATGGGTCCGACCGGGGCCCCACAACATACAGACGCCACAGCTTCAGCGTTAAAAGATGATATTATCTACCCAACTCAAAACTCAGAATAAGAAACAACAGCGAAAACATACCAACAACAACCAGAAGTTAACCACTACAGCACATGAGTATCAAAATAGCCTTAGGGCCGGACAACAAAAGAGAGTTATAATCTCAAATAACAGCAATAGCATCAACGTGCATAAGCACTCCTAGGCTACCTCGGCATGCAAGCCGGAAGATACCAAAATATGGAGCAATACAATCAAGAAGGAAACGAGCTAGTAAGCACAACAAACACTTCACGAGGCTTAGGGATTTTCGGTCGGTGCACTTGCTCCTGCTTGCGATCCTTGCCCTGTAAAAAATTGTAGTAACGTGGGTCAGCAAAGGCTGACCTCTACTGTGTAACCAACACATCTCCTCCCGGCCGCCCATAACGGACCCTGGGGTACCCCTCCAACCTGCAAGTCAGCAGTTCGTATACCATATACATAAACATATAAAGCTTTTAAAACAAGTTTGGATGTTTCAAACAACAAACACGTTTTCTATGTTGAGCACAGAATGAAAATGGGCCTACTATGCAGCATGTATGCAAACCCGGGCTTCGCCCAGGGCACCCTATCGCGTATGCAACTAGCACATCATCATAACATCTCGGTACTTCCATTTCCCCATTGGCGTTAAGCCGCAAACAAAAGGGGACTACAATGCCCCAAACTGCCTAAAAGCCGCTACACTGAAATCTTGTAAAGGCCCCACCCGCTCATGGGTCTTAAACTTGGGCTTGCCTGCAAACTCTAACTTCTCGCGTCAGGATTCCGTCTTACACACAAACCGATTCTAAAAACCCTTGCTGGACCCCACCCGCTCATGGCTTCATTGTCCGGGCTTTCCCTACGCTTGGCGTTCTCGTCAGTCTCACAGAAGGGGACTAGTCTCGCCAGGACACTCTCCCCACATGACTTGCACGTCACAGGATAGCCAGCCGACCACGGAGACAAAGCCACGCCTTAACACATCACAATCCATAACCTTTCTCACCCTAATCACCCATTTGTACTGCAACGTTCCCACGCACCAAGGAAACCATCTACCGTCAATGCGGAGCTAACCTTGTCCGGTTCCGGCTATAAGTACTCACTCGAGAAAAGGGGGAAAACACATACATCACAAACGACATCTTGCCGCAACGGATTTCTACCGAATCCTTAAGGCTCGCTATGCAACATCACCGAGTCGAACTAACGGTCACGACTACGGCTTCACCCACAATGCTTAATCCACTAACGGAGCGGATCTCTAATGCAAAATTATGTCAGGGACGTACACAATCGACCCGGAGGTTCCTCTTGAACCATGGCAACCCAAACCCCTCTCATTTGAGAGATCTGGTGCCCAAAAACTTGAAAAGAAAAGATGTTATGCGCACATCCTAGAAACCAAGAGGAGAAGTGTCGTTACCTTACGACCCCTCTTCCTAGCCATGGAAAGACTTGGTCAGATGAACAACACCGCAACGGTCTTGCCTTCGCGGATCTGAACTCGGCTCGAGAAACGGGGCCCCGAAGCTTCTCCGGCGGCCGGAACTCTCCTTCACCTTCTTCCTTGCTCTCCCCTCTCTCTAAACTTTTAGAAAGAGAATGATCCAAGTGGAATGAGGGTTTGAAACCCTATTCCCGGCCTTAACCCAGCCAAGACCAGCCTAGGCTCTTGGATCACTTTTGAAAGAAACGAACGACCATGATTTGCCCTGAAAATGACTTTTCTGGGCCGAATACGGCTTGCGACACACCCGTATCCAAGGTCGTGTTCCACACTCGCCGTAAACCTGGGATTACAGAACAAGACACGGCCTGTGACACGGCTTGGGACACGCCCGTGTCTCATGTGACACGCCTGTGTCATGGGCCGTGTGCCTCAATCGACGTTGAAACCGTCAAATCCCGAACAGGACATGACCATGTGACACGCCTGTGTTACATGCCGTGTGTCAGACACACCCTGGGACACGCCCGTGTCCCAGGCCGTGTAACTACCTCAATACACCCTGACAAATAGCCCGAGCAGGACACGGCTTGGGACACGCCCGTGTCTCAGGTCGTGTGCCTGACCCCAGCCAAACGTCGACCGCATTTTCGTCGACCTCCTGAAACTTCGTCGAACTCAAGCACAACACGGCCTGTGAGACGCCCGTGTCACAGGCCGTCACCCCATTTAGACTCCACCTTGGCCTGAAAACGCCATTCGTTCCTCTTTTGAGTTTCGGGGCGTTACAATAGGTTGGGCCCGCACTCGCCCAGGGCCGGGAAGAGGCGGCGAGTGCCAGCTACATCGAGCACTCGCCTCCCCAAGCGAGTGAAAGTTTCAGAGGGCCACTCGCCAGCTATCGTGATGTATTTTTACCATTATTCCCTCATTGGCCTGCCTGTGGCCATTCAGAACAGCGGAGTTATGCTGTTGGCAGACCAATCTGGGCTGCATATAGCTGTTCATGACAACGGATGTTGGCTATTTAATGGCCGTTTTCAGAATCCTATAAATAGGACCCAAGAGCTACCTCAGAAGACATGCTTTCACTTTTCCCTGTCTTCTTGTGTTTTTTGAGGTACCTTAACTTCAGCACTTGACTGAGAGAAAACGCTCCAAAATCTTCCGGGTGTGTGGTGGGACCTCCATGCTGGAGCCTTGGGTCTTTCCCTAGTTCTTTTTCCTTAGTCGTTTGGTTCGCGGGAGAGAAGTGTGTGATCACCCCTTCCCCAAAAATGAACTTCACAGAGACCGAGTTTTCGATTTCAACAGTCAGTATCTTTTATTTTTTTTATTTGATATTAATCTCATTAGTATTGATAATTATTTTGATTATTGCGATATTTAGTTCTGCAGGATAATCATAATATTTACCTATAAATTTCAATGTTCTTGTTAAAAAAAAAATCAGCTTTTAAAAAGCACCTCTTTCACAGAGCTTAATAGAAAAAAAGCTCTTTTAGCTTAATTTTTTCATTACTGCTTCCCAAACAACAAAGTGAGGCTCCGTGCTCCGTTTGGCACGGTCATGTCAGTCGTAGAAGCATGGTTCGTTAAGGATCACCTAACAAACATAATCCTTTTGATCACCACCATGCCAAACGTGGATGAAATTTCATAAATGGGTGTTAACAAATGACAATTTAGGCTCCGTTTGGAAGGATTATTTTCACCGATCATGCGGTCGTAACCGCTTGACCGGTGAAAATAAGTCCTCCCACACGGCTCTTCGTGCCAAACGGCTCTTCGTGCCAAACGGCTCTTCGTGCCAAACGGCTCTTCGTGCCAAACGGCTCTTCGTGCCAAACGGCTCTTCGTGCCAAACGGCTCTTCGTGCCAAACGGCTCTTCGTGCCAAACGGCTCTTCGTGCCAAACGGAAGCTCCGTTTGGGGCTTATTTTCACCGGTGAAAATAAGTCCCCAAAAGGTAGCCTAAATTAAGTAACAAAGAGTCAAAGAGAGCAAAAATTAACAATCCATCTTAAATTATTTAAAATACAAAAATACAGAGTGACGCCAGCAAAGTCTGGAGCCCATAAAGATTCAAACAAAAAAAAAGTAGAACCCCCCCAGCCTCACACCAGTCACTCTAAACGCGACTTCACTTTTATTTTGCAAAAAACATATACATATAATACATGCATTCTTGGAACTTATAAGCATAACACAGCCTAAATGTTTTGTATTAATTTACTTTAAATCATATTTAGCAATGCGCTCGTTGAGCTGCGCCGCAGCCGTGACATGCTCCGCGACGCCGCCCGGCGCCGCCTTTAGATCAGGCCTGTTCCTAATCTCAGCCCCCACCACCCCATACGCATCCTCCCTCGTCACCTCCTTGTCCGCCGCCAGCCGGCCAGTCGCGTTCTGCACCACCATACCACATTCCTCAGTTTATATTTAGATATTTTAAGGGTTTTGACACTTGCACCCTAAATACGATGTTTTGACCTTTCATTCCGAAAGTTTAAATTTTGCACTTTACACCCCCAAAACACATTAAGTTTGGTACTTTGCACGAAAACTTAGGAATATTTTTGTCCGGGAAGCAAAGTACCAAATATAAATTTTCATGATGCAAAGCGTCACAAAGACTCAAACTTAGGATCCTCTCCATTCCACTTGAAATGGAGTTTCACTTGAAATGGAGGGGATTCATTTCAGGGTCCAGATAAAGTAAGGGAGGATCTGATGGGTTCAGTTTTTTCAGGCTTTTATATTTTTCTTTTAAGCAAAAAAACTGTAAGCCATTAGATGCATTGCACTTTAATCTTATCCACCTGATCTTGAAATGGATCCCCTCCACTTCAAGTGAAATGGAGAAGATCCGGATCCCATATTTTTGAGGTACAAAGTGCAAAAAAACCTCAAAATATTTAAGCTTGAATTTTTGATTATATATATATATATATATATATATATATATATATATATAATCATAACTTACAGAGAGCACATCCCCAATAGTGATCTTGTCCTCCTCACGCGCGATCGTCAAATTAATATCGGCAGCCGACTGTGCTTCGGCAGCCAACCCACCCGGCGCCGTCATCTTCTTCCCCGTCGCCCGCACTTCCGCCGCTTGTATCGCCGCGGCGTCACTCAGCTCCACCGGCTTGTCCCCCTGCCCGATTCCCGCCCCCTCGAGCGCTTCGCCAACCGTTATCATCTCCGTGTCTATCGAAGAACCGAGCGGCGACGTCACCGGCACCGGTTCCGGGACAGAGAATTGGGAGACCGTCTGGCCCGCGACGCCCTCGCAAACAATTCGGCGGCCCTCAGTTTGGATCTCGGTGAAGGAGACCCCGTGGTCGGCAGGGTCCCGGGTGATGTCATCGTGTCCGACGAGACCCGCACGCTCGTTATGGCTGGATGCCGACTGCATGATGGAAGCGGCGCCGCCCTTCTGAGTACGGCCGGTGATGATGTATTCAGCTTTCTGCATTATGTTGGCATCCCCGGGCCGGACAGGCTCGCCGGCGAGGTGTCCCTGGACGGGGAATACGTCGCCGTACTTGATGGGCTCTTCGAGCTCGGCGGACGGGCGGTGGGGTTGCTGCTGGCTCATTGTGGAAGTATGTTGAGGGGATGCTGGCTAAGACTCGAACCGAGTTCCTTGACCTTTGTTTGGCGTTGAGGTGAGAGTTGATCGACGGAGAAATTGCGGTGGGGCTGGCGGTATTTATAGAGGCGATCGGGAGGTGAGCGTAGAGATTTTGACACGTTTCACGGCTAGCAACACGTGGATTTTTGAGACACCTGTAATATGCGGGATTGTATAGAAATCGAACAGCTGGTTCCTACATATACTGTTGAAAATAGATTTTATATTATCCTCTGGCAACATGTCTAGTTGGTGAATTTTCAGGCATTTAAAAATGTATATTACAATTAATATTTTAAAATCTCTAATACACTTAATAATCACCTGATAAATTGTTTTACCGATATGCGGATATTCAAAACCTTCAAAACAAATTATACGTTTATTTAATTCCCAACTATCAGGATCGACCGAGTGACAAGTTATGCAAATATAAGAAAGTCTGTCAACTAAACCGCTAGTCCAAACGTCGCTCGTTAAACTAACTCGACCGTCGAATGTTTCAAAATAATTTTGTAAATATAATTTTGATTGCAGGTAAGCTTGTAAAGCATCACGTCGAGTTGTAATACGACTTACCTGTTGATATTTTGGTTGGAGTGCTTCGTGTATGTAAGACGTCATCTCGTCGTTGTCGTAGTGGTTGAACGAAAGTCCGCTTTTGATGACATTCTCCATCTGTCGCTCCCGTTGCCGAGCTTGGTCATACGTCCAAATGTGTCCGGTCATCGAAATTTGAGCTTGGTTGGCCTCCGACGGGGCTTGTTTAGAAAGACATGATTTGTTGTGTCGGACGAGCGTTTTGTTGCTACTGTTAGTGGCCATAAGCTTCGCGCAAAGTTTGCACTTCGCCTTAATTTCGCCGCCGACCCGCACTTTATCGAAGTTTTCCCAGACCGCCGCTTTATGTCGGTGCTCAAAGATTTCATGATCGACGGACGCTGAGGAGGACGCCGACATGGAGGAGGAGGAAGCCATTTAATAGTTCATACGAATATAGTGAGAGAGAGAGTGAGAGAAAGGGATTAAAATTTAAAAGAGGAAAATGAGGGAGAGGGGGAAGAGGATTTATAAGAATTAAATTTTAAAAAAAACAATTTTTATTAATTAAAAAATAATTTTTAAATTTTTTTATAAAAGAGCCGTTAACGGCTCTTTTAAAAGAGCCGTTTGTCTCTTTCCGGTCCCGATCGGTCCTGAAACCGGTCCCGATCCGGGATCGGTTTTTACCCTAAAATAGGGGACCGCCAGGGACCTCTGGACCGGTCCGGGAACGGACCGGTCCTAACTGGGACCGGTCCCTGTCCGGTCCGGACCGGTCCGGACCGGTCTTAATGTGCACGCATGTGCGTTGTCCTCTTTACGTCTGCCGGACAATTGTTTAGATTTCCACCAATCAAATATATATTAAAAGTCTATAATTTTGTAGAGTCCGCCATATTTTTATTGGCCGAACAGACCTTTAGATCTGCGCGGCTGATAAAATTTTTTTCCTCTGTGGGCAACGGGGGCATGCTTTTGTAAGAGAAAAAAATTAGGTCCGTCAGGCGTTCATGGTCCGCCAAATCAGAGAGAGAGAACTTGAGAGGGCCCGCGCAAAAATGTATGACAGAAGCCAAAACTATGCAGGCCCCACCTCATTTTCAAGTCTCCTATTGATGGGACCTAGAGGAAGCTCCGCCTCACGAACCTAATATTTTCGGTCTATTGTAAGAGCATTTGTATCAGCACTTAGCGGTGTCCCATCAAAAATAATTGAATGGATATTAACACCTCATAAAAACATCAAATAACACAATTTTTAATACTCTACAAGTATACTCTCACCAGCACTAACTAGCGACCAACACCCATGCTTCTCGGTTCAACCTCACCGCAAATCCCCCATTGTTTAGGATGATGCTTCTTGTTGAGTTTTTGACACCTCCGCAATCCTCATGTCCGGATCGTCGGGATCGTGACACGTCATCAATCTGTGGGAGGTCTCGATTCTTAATCTGGACTAAATTTATTTATGAATATTATTTTAGGAAGATCATTAATAGGAGAATATATATTGTTAAGATTGTTCCACCTCAGCGATCTGTGTGTCTTGTGATTTCTAATTTGAGGAAGTCTCATAATTTAGAATATCTTCATGAGGAGAAATATGACAATCTCCTAATTTAGAGATCTTCCTAATTGTTTTTGGATCTTGATCATAATTTAGAATATCTTCATGAGGAGAAATATGCCTCACACCCGAAAGTCTATAGGAACTTCCCCTCCTAAAGCTATTGTTGAGCTCGACACAAGTGAGGCGAACGTTGAACTCGCCCACCATAGGGGTGAGGGAGTCAAGATGTCATCTACTTGTGTCTCGGGGTCATATTTATAGGCAAATCCAAGAGGAAAGGAGGTATGGTCTACAAATAGCTGCTCCAGCTTTTTGTTTTTACTGATTGCAACCAAAACTGGTCTATCAACAGTGGAATTCTGCTATTTGGAGTGGCTAATGGTAGACCAAAATGAAATTTCCTAGAGAAACATGCCACAACACACATAGGCGAGTCTAGGCTGCTCTATGCCGACTGGCCTGGGGGTGACGAGTACCCGGTGAAGCTGGGACTAGCCACTCGTCCCGAACTAAGGGTGGGGGCGGGCTAGTAAGCCCCACTCACCCCAACTGGGCGAGATCTCCTGCACTCGCCCCAGGCGGGCGAGATCTTCTCTACTCGCCCCAGGTGGACGAGTTCTTCTAAGCCGTCCTCCACCATCTCTGATCTCAACGAATTACGGGTTATGAAGTTGGCAAATATTCTTGAATGGCTTGATGGCGCCTAAGATAAATAATCACAAACACAATTCACATTGTTGGCTGGAATAAGTTCATAGATGGCTGGAAATCAAGCAAAACATTGAAGCAGACTGTATAGGGTTGGAAATATTCAAGCAGCAGGAATTTAACAGTGACGTACAGGTGAAGAACAATTGCGACGACGGAGTTATTAAAACTAAATTATGGCTGCCGCTGTAAGATTTCTGAAGGACGATCACCGGGCTTCATCTTCCATGTTCAGTTCCAAGTCTTCTGTAATTTTGTCTGCTGCTGCTAGTTCCTTCTTCACGCTCCATGACTACTTTCTTCATTTTCTCTGCGCTAGTATGGTTTTCACCCCTCATGTCAGCTGGATCTTCTCTTCCCATCTCTAGGTAATTCTATTTACACTAGTGCATCAAAAAGATATATAAAATGCAGTTCCTAGGAAAGCACTTGCGAATGGAACCAGCTTTTAAACACTTTTTGAGGTAATCGCTGAAAGTATATAATGAATATGTGCAGGCCGGGACTTATACGGGTCATTTATCCTTGGACTGCACATAATCGAAATGACCTGCATATAACATCACACTATTTTTATAACAGTTGATGGTGGAGATTTTCGTCCTTCGTCCGTAGGCTCTCTGACTTTTGAGATAACTTTCACTTTAAGACGTAAGAGAGTGCAATAGTGCTAGGTATAAGCCTGCCCTGGCTGATACTATGTTAAACTCTAATCACAAAACTTGAAAGTATTTTGGTTATAACAGGAAGAACACCCATGATCTATACATAGCATTTGGTGGCAAGAACGCCTGGTGAGGGCACAGGCATTTCCAAAGCTTCTGCAGGAGCAGAAGGGACCCAGATAGATTCTGCCACATTAAAAACACGATGTCAAGGACTCCTGCCGCTCCTGCGAATTAACTGTAAGGGACGGCGAGCGGCAGTTGGTATGATGGTACAATTGGTAATATATGCACGACTTCTCGTTTTATGCAAAAGAAAAAAAAACGGAAGAATTTGCATTGCGCTCATCGGTGTAATGAAAGTTGAGGGGCACTGGCGTGACAAGGAACACAAATGAACATTGTCATAAATTATTAGAAAAAAGTTGGGCAGCGCTCTGGGTAGCATGGGCTGATGGTGAAAATAAGTGGACAAAGAATTGTGGGGACACAAATTACATATGGCCAGCTTGGTAGCTAGTGGAAAAGAAGACCTGTGTTACGAGCTTTCAAAACGTTGGCTTTTACTTTGCAACTGAACCTCCTCAGTAGAACAAGCAGGAGTGAAGTGATCAAAAAAGTTTAGTTCCTGATATGGTCACTCGTACTCTGAAAAATATGAGGAGACATTCAAGAATCCCCAGAGCAATTCGAAAATTCGACGAGTAAGCTCGTAAATTTGGGTGGAGCTGTCAATCTATGAGTAATTTCGTGTGCCCGAGTTCAGATCTCATGGGCAGAGTTCTTCAGCATATAACTCTGAAATACTTTGAGGGACATTGAATGTCAGAGTCAGGAGACAACAAGGGAATTCTTGAAATCACAATGCTTACAAGAAGGATCGGTCTTGGATAGCTCCAAAACATCTCATCTATGCATTGAACATCTTATGGATGCAAATCACATGTTGAATTGCTCAGGACCATTTGAGATAATAATCCCATCAAGTGGCATGATGTCATGGTGGTAATCTTCAATGAGCTAGTGTGGTCATAAGTCCTTTGAGGATCACTCATCTGTGGAATCATCATACTTGATGAAGAGACGAAAGAATCACCCAATTTGGCAAAACTTAATGGGAAGAAGAATATTCACTCTAGGTCAAAGGAACAAAGCAAATGTCAATCAACAGAGATGGCGTGTTTGCGCTGAGTAGAGGAAAAAATCAGCAGGTGATTAGATATTGGACGGAAGAAGCATCAGACAGGGTGGCGATGGTGGCAGTAACCATCAGAAGGGTTATCAGACAACATCGATGTTATGCCCCCGGACGGTCTACGGTTCCGCGGATTTAAGTACACGCGACGGCCGAAGGAGAAGGAACATGAAGACCGGGCTGAACCATCCGGTTCAGCCCGCACTCAACATTAAAGCTGCTCGGGGGGGCTGAACCACATGGGTTCAGCCCCATTGGGGCCGGCCGGCCCTAGGGGTTGGGTGGCATAAATACCCAACCCCTCCTCCTTGGTGGGTTAAGCAAGAATATCCAGGTACTTTCCTCTCCTTCCTCCTCTCAACCCTAATCTTCTAGCCCTTCTCCTTCTTCTTCTCCTTAGTTCCCTAGTGAGGTCATAACATTTGGTATCAGAGCTTCGCTCCCGCGACTATGGTGAACGCACGGAGGCGGAGATGGCACGCTTAGCCACCATCGAAGAAAACTATGTAGCCTTGGCGGATTCGGTAGCCGGGCTAGAAGAGCAAGTCAAGGCTTCCACGAAGAATCTGGAAGAACGCATGGAAGATCGTATGGAGGAATTGAAGATTTTGCTAACTCAAACCCTAAAGGGAAAAACAGCGGAACTCCAAGATCCCCCGCATCCGACGCTGCCGGTCACCGGAGGCACCACCGGAGGCTCCGGAATGATGTCTTCTTCCAACCCCTACCCCTCTCCATCGGGTATGGCCGGCCACGGGGGCTCCGCGTCGCAAACAAGCCCGACGGATCAGACGGCGCTGTTTCCGCCGATCCCGGGCTCGGGCGATTCTGGCGCCAGGGTTTGGGTCGGATCGGGACCCGAACCCCATCACCAGGTCACCGGGGGGTGGAGCGGCCCGGGAGGAGTGGCTGCCGGCGGTGGAGCCGCCGGAATGGCCGCCGGTCGCCATTTTGGGCAACAGGAGCAGTTTTTGAGGCCACCGCAGCACATGGGGGTTCCAAACGGCATTGGAAATGGGATCCTGCCACGGCCACCGATACTAGGGGTTCCGATGAGGATGGGTCCAGGCGAACAATGGCGGGGAAACCCTCCCAGACACGTCCTGGACGACGGGGAAGGTCCTCCCATAGGAGGGGGATATGGCGGGGAACACTATCAAGATTACTATGGCCGGCCAAATCGAGTGGCAGAACCAGACAGGTATGGAGGGGCGAACCAGCGGGCCTTCATGCAACCAAAACGAACGCGGATGAATTTTCCGACATTCAGGGGCAGCGACGCGCTGGAATGGGTACAAAAGGCCGAATTGTTCTTCACCTATCAGGAGATCCCTACTGGACTACTGGACAGTGGGTGCAATTGGCGTCATTTCACTTGGAGGGTGACGCATACCAGTGGGCACAATGGTTCGTCCGGAGCTACGGGAACGCGCCGTGGGCACATTTTGTAGAAGGATTTACGGCCCGCTTCGGGCCCTTGGAGTATGAGGACGTAGAGGCCACCCTGCAGAAACTCCGGCAGAAGGGGACAGTGACAGAATATCGCACGGAGTTCGAGCGGTTGGCGAATCGGGTCAGCTGGGGGGAAAAGACCCTTCTCAGTTGTTTCATTTCGGGGTTGAAGGATCACCTGAGGGATGAGGTCCATGCCTACATGCCGAACAGTCTGAGCCACGCCATCAGTCTAGCCAGGATACAGGAGGAGCGGTTCAACCGCCAGCGCAATCGAGGAGGGGCACGTGTTCCTGTAGCACCAGCAGCACTAGTGCCGGGGCGGTGCGAGCAGCCGCCGGCAGGGAGACCGACCGTTACGCGCTTGACCTGGCCGGAGTTGCAGGCCAGGAAGGATAAAGGGTTGTGCTTCAATTGCGACGAAAAGTACACATCGGGACACCGGTGCCCGAAGGTGCAGGTATTCATGTTGAGGGAGGAGGATGAGGAGGATGAGCCCATTCACAGCGATGAGGTGGACGGGTTGGACTTGACGGAGTGTGGGGTCTCTCTCCAGGCCATGGAAGGGTGTTCAGCTCCTCTGACGTTGCGGATTGCCGGGAAGCTTGGGCATGAGCGGGTGACTATCTTGATCGACAGTGGGAGTACCCACAATTTCATCACTCCTGCAGCAGCACAAAAGGCGGGACACGCCGTCGACACGGGGGCTTCCTTCCAAGTTATGGTGGCTGATGGGAGCAAGTTGAGGTGCGAAGGGGTCCTGAAGGGAGTGGAGCTACGACTACAGGGTTATGTGTGCAGGACGGATGTCTACCTGCTACCGATTCGGGGTTCGGACATGGTGTTGGGGGTGCAGTGGCTCCGCCAGCTCAAGCGGGTGACCACTGACTGGGAGAAGATGACGCTGGAGTTTTCATACCTGGGGACGGAGCATTGCCTGCAGGGAATACGGACGTCTCCGCTCAAGGAGATATCCCTCAGGAGCCTGCAGAGGATAGCGGAGGAGGGTCAGTGTGATGGCCATTGTGTTGGGGATAGAGACTATCAGATCGGTGCCAGAACCAGAGCAGTTGCAGGACTTATTGGTACAGTTTGACGACATCTTCCAGGAACCTCGTTCTCTGCCACCCGCACGGTTCCGCGACCATCAGATTCAGCTGAAGGCCGGAGTAGACCCGACAAATATTCGCCCATACCGGTACCCCCACATTCAGAAGACAGAGATAGAACGCAGCATACGGGAGATGCTGGCCGCCGGTATTATACGGCCCAGCACCAGCGCGTTCTCCTCTCCGATCATTTTGGTCAAGAAGAAAGATGGGTCCTGGCGGTTTTGTGTCGACTACAGGGGTTTGAATCAGTCTATCATCAAAGACAAGTTTCCCATTCCGATGATCGAGGAACTACTAGATGAGCTGCATGGGGCAAGCATTTTCACCAAGCTAGATCTCCGATCCGGCTACCATCAGATACGCATGAGGGATGAGGACATCCATAAGACGGCGTTCCGCACACACGACGGCCACTATGAGTTTCTGGTGATGCCGTTCGGATTGGCCAACGCTCCCTCTACCTTCCAGGCTGTCATGAATGAGATTTTTTGACCTCTGCTTCGCCGGTACGTGCTAGTTTTCTTTGACGATATTTTGATCTATAGCAGGAGTTGGGAGGAGCACCGGGAGCACGTTCGGCATGTGTTTCACATCCTGAGGGAACACCAGTTGTACGCCAAGCGCTCCAAATGCTCTTTTGGGCAGGAGGAGGTCGAGTACTTGGGGCATTTGGTCTCCGCTCAGGGGGTCCGGGCCGACCCGAGGAAGATAGAGAGTATGGTGACGTGGCTGCGGCCCACGACGGTCCGGGCCTTACGAGGCTTTCTTGGACTGACGGGCTACTACCGCCGATTCGTGAAGGACTACGGGAAGATCGCACGGCCACTCACCCAGCTGTTGCAGAAGGATTCCTTCCATTGGCACGCGGAGGCTGAGGCAGCTTTCGAGGCTCTCAAGGGGGCCATGTCTACCACTCCGGTGCTAGCACTTCCTGATTTCTCCAAGGACTTTGTGGTGGAGACGGACGCATCTGGCGTCGGCATCGGCGCGGTTCTCATGCAGGCGGGCCGACCACTAGCGTATTTCAGCAAAGCTCTCGCCCCCAGGACCTTGGGGCTCTCTACGTACGAGAAGGAAATGATCGCCATCCTCCATGCAGTAGCCCTGTGGCGGCCCTATCTTCTGGGGCGGCATTTCCAGGTTCGCACAGACCACCAGAGTTTGAAACACTTCCTGGAGCAACGGTTAGCCTCCCCGCTACAACAGAAATGGCTGACGAAGCTGCTAGGGTATGACTATGAAATCGTCTACAAAAAGGGAAAGGAGAATACAGTGGCGGATGCGTTGTCTCGACTCCCTGAAGGCTCCCTTAGTCATGTTTCAGGGCCGGTGATTGCTTCCTTAGACGACATACAGGCGGAGGTTCTCCAGGACCCGGCCCTCCGCGCCATTGTAGAAGCACTGCAGCAAGGACAAGCTACAGAGGATGGTTATCACTTGCTTGGCACACGACTCTATTACCGGGGGCGGCTCGTTATACCGGCCACGTCTCCTTGGAGAGCGACTATGATCCGGGAGTTTCATGCTTCACCAACCGGAGGTCATGCCGGGATTCTTCGGACTTTACAGCGGGTCAAGGCTAACGTCTTTTGGAAGGGGTTACAGCGGGACGTTCAACAGTTCGTGAAGGAATGCGATATATGTCAGCGGCAGAAATATGAGACGACTTCCCCAGCCGGTCTTCTTACTCCATTAGAGATTCCACATCAGATTTGGGACACCGTCTCCATGGATTTCATCGAGGGCCTTCCTAAATCGCAGGGCAAATCAGTCATCCTTGTCCTGGTCGATAAACTCTCCAAATACGGTCATTTTCTTGCTTTGAGCCACCCCTATTCGGGAGAAACAGTTGCTGAGCTCTTCTCCAAAGAGATCGTTCGACTCCACAGGGTTCCTCGTTCCATCATCTCTGATCGGGATCCAGTTTTTGTTAGCCAGTTTTGGACAGAGCTTTTTCGGCTTCAGGGGACCACATTACGCATGAGCACGGCCAATCACCCCCAGACCGACGGGCAGACGGAGGTGTTAAACAGGGGAGTGGAGACCTACTTACGGTGCTTTGTCATGGATGAACCCCGCACGTGGGTTAGGTGGCTACATTGGGCCGAGTACTGTTACAACACCTCTTTCCACACGGCCAGCAGGCTCACTCCGTTCGAGGCGGTGTACGGGCGTCCGCCTCCCACTTTGTGCTCCTATGAACCAGCCGGCAGTGCCCTTCCGGCGGTCGATCGGACTCTCCAAGACCGGGATCGGACCTTGGCCATTCTCCGAGACAATTTACGTACGACCCAAGACCGTATGAAGGTCCAATCCGACAAGCACCGCACGGAAAGAGAATTTGTTGTGGGGGATGAAGTGTTTCTCAAGCTCCAACCATACCGCCAACTTTCAGTCGCTCGACGGGCCAACCAGAAGCTGGCCCCCCGCTACTACGGGCCGTACAGGATCATTAAGCGGGTGGGACCCGTCGCTTATACTCTGGCGCTTCCGGAAGGGTCCCGCATCCACCCCACTTTTCATGTATCAGTGCTAAAAAAGAAACTGGGGAACGTTGTGCATGTCAATCCTATCCTACCTGAGGCCACCAGTACCGGCGAATTACGGCCCCTTCCGGAAGAAGTCCTCATGACCAAATGGTCAAAACGGGGCACTGAATACCGGCCAACGATCCTCGTCAAATGGAAGCAGCTGCCCGCAACGCAAAATTCGTGGGTTGACCTCTTGGAGTTCCGCGAGCGCTATCCTGATTTTCACCTTGAGGACAAGGTGCTTCTTGATGGGGAGGGGAATGTTATGCCCCCGGACGGTCTACGGTTCCGCGAATTTAAGTACACGCGACGGCCGAAGGAGAAGGAACATGAAGACCGGGCTGAACCATCCGGTTCAGCCCGCACTCAACATTAAAGCTGCTCGGGGGGGCTGAACCACATGGGTTCAGCCCCATTGGGGCCGGCCGGCCCTAGGGGTTGGGTGGCATAAATACCCAACCCCTCCTCCTTGGTGGGTTAAGCAAGAATATCCAGGTACTTTCCTCTCCTTCCTCCTCTCAACCCTAATCTTCTAGCCCTTCTCCTTCTTCTTCTCCTTAGTTCCCTAGTGAGGTCATAACAATCGACAACGGAGGAAGAATCAGTAAGTGACAGAGACGAAGTCAGCATCATCAGGAGTCGGAGGCGTCAGCCCCTTAAGCGAACGGCGACAGAGTAGAGCCGACTATGGCATGTGCGGGCTCAGAATCAGTCTCGGGCCCGCAAACTAATCACCATCGGTGCACACAGAGAGAGGGACTTCGGGTGGGATAGATGAACGAACCCGAAGACATGGCGAGAAGAGCGAGCAATGAAGACGAGAGCGAGGGTTAGGGCGGCGTGTTGTCATGGATAGTGCGCTCTGATACCAAGTAGAATGGAATAATCAATAATTGAATTAAAAATGGAACTACTCTTTACTCTTACATATACATTAGTAAAGATACCATATGACGAAAGTACCCGTAGTAGGGATTACATATACGACTTGCTAATATAGAGATAATGGTCTAATTACAACTGATGGTCGGAGGCGGGGATGATGGAAGAGGAGGATTCTGTGGAGCCGAAACCACACTTTTCTAAGCGGGGTGTGTCCGAAGAGAAATCTACCACAATCTCTTAGAATCAACTTCTAAATCCTTCGTTCCATACAATCCATGCTTTTAAATAGACTTACAAGGCACAAGACCCATCATGATTACTCCAAACTTGACCCTTAACTAATAACAATATTTTAATGACTCAATATTAAAAATAAAGGACAAGACCCAAAACGGTGATAATAGAAAACCCAACATACTAACTGTACATAATTGATGGCATCATAGAGCATCTAGCCTATGCCCATAACATAATAATCCTCACATAACTAATTTTGTGTTCTCTATTTATCCACCAATTTCAATCACATTCATATTATTAATACTATCAATATATAATAACTTATAACTCTTCCTGGTATTTTAAAATTTCATCATTTCGACTTAATGTCATATAAGCAAGCATATTTACTCTACTTCTAATTATTATTTTCACCAAATATCAAGTTTTTCCATTTAAAATTCTCAAATATAAAAAAACAAAACTAATTATAATATTGAACTAGACGACACTTCCTTAATTTTCACTAAAAGATGATCAATTTGGGGTGTCACTTAAGTATGACATATGTCACATATTATTATGGTTTTGCATATGTTTCACCACAATCAGATTAGGTAAATGCACATCACTTCTGAGAACCCTCTAGCACTAGCAAAATTTAAATTTTGAATCACTTAACAAGGCATAAAGTTAATGAGAAGAACAAGCTCATGCAATACTCTGCCTTCAGTTCTAATTTGTTGTTGGAACGTTATTACATTCTAGGAACTATTAGTCTATGCTTGGTTTGAAGTATTGAAAAGAGGAAATGAAAATAAAAATAATAAACAAATAATCAATTTTCAGCTAATTTTTTGGTCGAAGAAATTTATTTTGCAAGGAAAAGCCAACCTTTTGAAAACCGGACCGGACATCAAATCAATGGAGGGAAAGGTTCAATGTTGAATCAGTGAAGGGAAAAGTTCACGGTTGAACAGATCCAACTGTTTTAACCAAGGTCCAAAAGTTATATATATATAGACACACACAACAATATTAGGAAAATAAAAATAATTAATATTATATCAAATATTTGCATATACATTATTAATTTATTATCATTATATTTTTGTGCAAATAAAAATGATTTATTCATTATATATATGATATATCCATTATCACTATATGCATATATTTTTAAATTCTATCTCAATGGTATATATATTACAAATATATCATAAATTTATTTTTAAGGGTAATTTAATATATTAACATATCTCAATAACATATAATTTTATATTTATATACATAGTGTAGAGAAGTGGTCCAAACCATGTATATACTTCTTGAATTAATAAAATACAAGTAAGAGTGCAAATATATAAGAGAGAAGAGAGAAAGCATCATATACAGAAGATGTGAGACTAACCAGAAAGACAATAAATGAGCCAACTTATTGGACCTTTACATGGCTTTTCCCTATATTCTCTAACACTCCCCCGCAAGTTGGAGCGTACAAGTTGTAGGCACCAAGCTTGGACAAGAATTGATGGTACAATTTTCGTGATAATGCCTTGGTGAGAATGTCAGCAACTTGATCAGAGGCAGGAACATGCTCTAGCTTCAACTTCTTCAATTAAACCTTTTCTCGAACAAAGTGGAAGTCGACTTCAATGTGTTTGGTCCGCTCATGGAACACATGATTTTTTGCAATGTGATTGCAATCTGACTGTCGCACAACAAAACTAATGGTGAGCATAATTTAACTCTCAGATCCCCAAGGAGACTCTCAAGGCATGTGAGTTCTGATACAACAGACGCCATCGCACGGTATTCAGCCTCAGCGGATGAGCGAGCAACCACAGACTGCTTCTTGCTACGCCAGGTGATGAGGTTTCCTCCAAAGTAAGTACAGAAGCCAGTCGTGGACCGTCGATCTTCAAGAGAACCCGCATCATCCGCATCAGAGTATGCAACAAGAGAAAGCGACGAGAATGGCGTATACACGAGTCCCTATCCAGGAGCAGTCTTAAGATATCTGAAAATGCGTTCGACTGCCTAAAGATGAGAAATCTGTGGAGTGTGCATAAATCGGCTGACCACTCCAATTGCAAATGAGATATCGGGTCTTGAAACCATTAGGTATATTAGTTTTCCCACAAGACGTCGATAGTACTCTGGGTTTGGAAGTAGAGAGTCAGACTCAGATCCTTGAGCACATAACTTGTGATTGACATCTATTGGGGTTTCCGCAGGTTTGCATCATGAGAGTCCAACATCTTGCAGAAGGTCAATGCAATACTTTCGTTGAGATAAGACAATGTCATCAGGTCGTCTTGCTACCTCAAGGCCAAGGAAGTACCGAAGATTTCCCAAACATTTTATTTGAAATACAGCATTTAAGTATTGCTTAACATGTTGTATTCCCGCGAAGTCGTCACCAGTAATCAAAATGTCGTCCCCATAAACAAGAAGTATAACCGTCTCAGTTGACTGATGCCGAGTGAAGAGAGAAATCAACCGAGCTTCCCTTGAAACCAACCTCACGAACAACGTTACTGAACTTCTCAAACCACGCCTGAGGAGACTGTTTGAGATCATAGATAGATTTCTGAAGCAAACATACACGAGACTCCCCCGTAGTCTCAAACCCGGGCGGTTGATGCATGTAAACAGTTTCAGTAAGGTCACCATTCAGGAAGACATTTTTGATATCAAACTGATGTAGGGGCCACTGGCGATGAACAGCTAAGGAGAGCAGAACCCGAACCGAGTTTAACTTGGCGACATGGGAGAAAGTCTCATCATAATCAAGGCTGTATTGTTGAGTGAACCCCCGTGCCACAAGCCGAGCTTTCAAGCGATCAATTTTTCCATCTGCCGTCTGCTAGACTGTAAAAATCCACTTACAACCAACACAGCTATGACCAGGAGGGAGAGAGACAAGATCCCAAGTCCGATTGCCCCATAGAGCAGTCATTTCCTTATCCATGGCAGCACGCCACCCTGGATGCTGGAGAGCTTCCTGCACAGAGTTAGGTATAAAAACAGAGGATAGAGAGAGAGCAAACATAAGAAGTGGCGGGGAGAGACGACGTAAAGATACATAATTGGCCAAAGGATGAGCCGTAGAGGTTGATGTCGAATCAACATGCCGCGAGACTACACCGGTTGAGGGAAGCTGCTGCAGGGCATCAGAACGTGGAGTATGACGAGTGTAAACCCGAATGACGGGTGGTTTGGAGGGGACTAGCGGTGGAGGTGTGGGAAGAAGAGGTGGCAGAGGAGATGTAATTGGAACTGGAGTAGGTGTGGGAAGAAGAGGTGGAAGCGGAGACGTAACTGGAACTATGGGCCGAGGCGTAGGGGCAGGAAGAAGAAGAGGATCAGTATGAGCGGTGTGATAGGGATGATCCTCATGAAAAGAGACATCGGCAGAGACAACCACCTTACCAGTGGCAGGATAATAACAAACATACCATTTCTGAGTGTGAGAGTATCCAACAAACATAGCCTTGGTAGCACGGGGGGGCAAGCTTGTCATGTGAGGGGCCAAGAGTATGGACATAACAGGTACATCCAAACACACGAGGTGTGAGAGAGAAGAGATTCTTGGATGGGTATATGAGAGTCATGGAGGCCACAAAGTGGAGGATAGACGAGGGCATGCGATAGATAAGATGACATGCAGTGGAGACATCAAAGTTCCAATGGAGAGGGGGAACCTGCATTTGAATCATAAGAGAGCGAGCAACATCAAGAAGGTGGCAATTTTTCCATTTTGCGACGCCATTTCGTTGAGGTGTACACGCACACGAAGTCTGATGGATAATACAAAACTCGGGGCACAGATTGGAGAAGGTTCGACCGGTATACTCAAGAGCGTTATCAGTACGGATAATTTTAACATATGTGGAAAACTGTGCGAGTCTCGGTAAGAAAAGTATGTAAAGTCGATGTGAGTTCGGTACGATCACGAAGGAAGTATAACTAGGTAACCCGCGAATAATCATCAATAAAGGTTACACAGTACCGATAGCCAAAAATACTAGGGATCTTATATGGTCCTCAAATATCAGAATGTAGGAGCGAAAAAGGATCATCGCTCCTAGTACAGGGAGAAGTAAAGGAGACACGATGTTGTTTGTCAAAGATACACGATAACAAAAGAACTCCTGAAGAGGAACACCTGGAAGAGCTTTCTTGAGAATCTGGAGAGGAGCATGCCCAAGACGACGATGTCAGTCAACGGAGGAGATAGTGGTAAGAGCATTCAGAGGAACATCAAGAAGATACAACCCATTGGACAGCCGCCCTCGACCAAGTATGGTCTGCGTTAGTCGATCCCGCAGAACAAAAGAAGAACGGGCGAAGGTTACACACGGTGAGCATACCAACGACAAGGAAAGATGTCGAGGCCTAGATCCGGAGCACGGAGCGGTTAGGGAAGTCGAAACGACTAAGAGAAGTCGCGGCGAGAAGAGAGGAGAGCAGCAAGAACACGGCGGGTAGAGAAGGAGACTGCAGCGAGTAGACAGGAAGTGAGTATCTGGAAAGAAACCGCGCAGTTAGAGGGAAAAAAAGGGAACAAGCCCCGCTGAACCTCGCTTTGATACCATGTAGAGAAGTGGTCCAAACCTTGCATATACTTCTTGAATTAATAAAACACAAGTAAGAGTACAAATATATAGGAGAGAAGAGAGAGAAAGCATCCTATACAGAAGATGTGAGACTAACCAGAAAGATAATAAATGAACCAACTTATTGGGCCTTTACATTGTTTTTCCCTGTATTCTCTAACACATATGTATATGTATTATATATGTTTACTTACATATTTATTTTTATATTTATATAAATATGTATATTATATATTTCATCAAACTTCATTAAGCTCCAAATGGTGTGTTGGTATCCATCCATGGTAGATCTAGAGATGACTTGAGTTTAAATCTAAGTCGAAACCTTTATTGAGATAAAAACTTTGGGTTTCATGGCCCGCCAGGTTACCTAAACCCACACCCGATTACCTAAACCCACACCCGATTACCTAAACCCACACCTGGTTCCTAATTCACCAGCCAGCCCGGTTTACTGGTTCTTGGTCGGTCTGCTGCGGCAGTGGGCCTTGAGCCTTGACCGAACCGACCGGGAGTCCGGTCGGTGGTATGACTGGTTAAACCGGACGGTCCGATCAGCTTTTTAAAAACTTAGAAAAAGCAACTTCTACAAACACATTAAGTAAATTATATTTGCATTCCCTCCAATTCCAAAAACCAAACATACCCTTATTATGGTTTTGGTTCATGGAATTGAAATCAGATGCAGTAGTTATTTTTCAATTCTAAAATTGAAATTTATCTGACTACAATTCAAATATTCTTCCATGATTTAGAATTATATATACAATTAAAATTGTATGATTCTACTGTTTGGATAAAGGAATGAATTCAATTACAAGAATTACTTTACTAAAACTAAAAGAAATGAGTATCAGATATCACCCATAACATAAGTTATAAGAACATTTTCATTAACTAAACATTTAACTTTAAAATCGTAAGATGAAATATATACTACATCACATTATCTAATACACTACATTCATATCAAGATCAAAGAAATTAAATTGCATTGCAGTAAACAACAAAAGATACAATCGAGAAACAAGTTCTTGTCAAACATCCGAAGGTTGGGTCCTCCTTGACACTCCACTCTCCAAGAGAGCCAAAACCTGACTCCAAAAGGGTGCTCATCTAAGGATACTACCACTCCTATATATGGCGAGTGGGAAAAATACAAAGTGCAATAAGTCTTGTGGGTTACATAGAATGATATCAGCGTGTGGCGGCCACATCATATCAACACTCCCCGCCCGAAAAATGACCTTGTCCTCAAGGTCGAGGGCCAAAGGGGACGTCAAAAAACGTCAGCGGATTCAATTCTCCGGGGTCCGGATCAGCATCTTCAGATCCCAGCTACAGTGCTACACACATGGATTCCTGAGAGGGCAGACGTGGGTGGGCGAGAAGGGTTGCTCGCAGCGAAAGCAGATGCCCTTGCGACGAAGCTCGACTTGTTGGTGGTAAGACAGATGATGGGGCCTTCGGGGGGACCTGTGGACGTGGATACGGCGGCTACGGAGGTGAAATCAGTAGTTGGGGCCTAGGTGGGGGCAGAGGGTTCACGTGCGGAAGAGGTGGCAGTAATAGCCGGGATGGTTGGGGCGGCAGGGTCGAGGAGGATGGTGGAGCTAGGTAGAGTTCTTCGTCAAGATACCTAGCTTACTCCATTGCGCGGGAAAGAGTAGGCGGGTTGTGGACCCAAAGACACGCACGGAGGTGGAGGTGCAGACCCGCCAAGAAATAGCGCAAGTAGTAGTTGGGGGCAAGTCCGGGAACATGCGTAGCGACTGCGACGAATTTGTCGATGTAGGTGGACACTGAGTCAGACTGGCGGGCAAAGCTGAGGCACTAAAAGGCATTACCCGCCCGGCGGCTGTCATAGTGTCAGAGGAGTTCCTCCTTCAATGTGGGACAAGGAATGTCAGGTACCTGATGGGGCATCCAGCGCACCCAATGGAGCGATGAGCCCTCCATATAGATAGTGGCGAGGGGAACCTGGTGGTTGGCAAGGGAGGACTGACTGTAGGTCGAAGAATTGCTCGGTGCGGACGATCCACCCGAGAGGGTCGGTGTCATCGAACACAGGAATATCAAACCAACGGAGATGGGTCTGGGCACTGTCTGATGCGGGGTGCAAAAAACCCATATGGTCGGAAACAGTTTGAATTGGTGGCGGTGGAGGAGGGGTCGGAGGGCGATTAAATGCAGCAGTAAGTCCTCAAAGGAGGAGCGTGAGATCCTCCAGTTAGGCTTCAATGTGATCCATGCGCCGAGAGTCGGAGATGGCAGTGGTGGAGGTGTTCTCATCGGCGTGAAGGGTCATTGATCGAGTCGTGGGCGTGAAACAGTGGCTAGGTGTAGAGGCGAGGAGAGCCGGAAGGCTGCAATAAATGTAGGAGGGCAGCCCAACACGGCGAAAGGCGGCGAGAAAGAGAAACGAATGCTGGAAGGCCGCCGAAGTCGCAGGAGGGGCTCCGGAAAGCGGTGAAGAAGCTGGAGGGCGCTGGAAGCCAATGTAAACGCTAGAAATTGTAGGAAGAATCAGGTTGGAGGCATAGAAGGGCGGAGAAGGCCCTGGTGGAGGTTAACGACGCCAGACTCGACAGAAATGTTGCTGGAAGCAGCCGGCGGCGCTGGAGTGGCTGGAGCAGCCGGCGAAAAGGAAGATTGGGGCCGCAGAGACGATGTGTAGCGTGCGGAACAACGAGCGGAGCGGAGCAGATGCGATCCGTAGAGAAAGGTGGCCATCTGTAGCGGACGGAGCGAAGAGGCGGGCGGAACATCAAGGCAGTGGCGCAGCCGCGATCCGTAGTGGATTCCGCAATCCGTAGCGGGCGGAAGCCGCACTCGCAGAACGGTAGGAGGCAAGGCGGCAAAATTAGGGTTCGGTAGAATCCTAATCCAGGGCAGGTCGGACCAGTCGATACACTACAGTCGTATCAAGATCAAAGAAATGAAATTGCATTGCATTAAACAACAAAAGATACAATCGAGAAACAAGTTCTCGCCAAGCATACGGAGGTTGGGTCCTCCTTGACATTCAACTCTCCAAAAGAGTCAAAACCTAAGACTCCAAAAGGGTGCTCATCTAAGGATACTACCACTCTTATATATGGACGAGCGGGGAAAATACATAGTGCAATAATGCCCGCGGGTTACATAGACTAATATCAGCGTGTGGCGGTCGCATCGTATCATTGTCAACCTCGTAGGGTTAATTCTTCAAGCTTCAGGCTCAATCTGAACTCCAAGTTAAACTTCTCCATTTATTTCTATAGCTATCTCTCTATAAATTATTTTTGAAGGGTTCCATCTTGCTATGACTGACTCACTTTAAAAATTCCCTCTTGAAATATATCTTCTAATGCTTCAATCTCACTAAGATTCTCTAACTCAAATATTTTTTCTCTCCAGTAATTTTCACTTTTTAGAAATCTCACTGGAAAAATTTTCTCTAGAAACCTCCCCATCTCAAGAAATCTATCTCACAAAGATTATATTAAGATTCTCTCAATCAATAATTTTATTCCCCGGTTCCTCCAATTCTTCGATGAGGATAAGAAATTGGGTTCATCTTGAATTACATGGAATTAAATTTGAATTACAACTCCTTCATTTATCTTTTTATCCGGACAATAAAACTAAAATTGGATCTCTCAATTCTAATTGTTGAGGGCCTATTCCATGAACCAAATAGAGCCTTCGGGCATATCCCTTAAAACACTCTGATTATAAATCCAAAGGTGCTAGATTATTGGACTAAGTGATAAACATGCATGCTTATACTAAACTAGAACTTGCACTAATAAAAAATATCAGAATTAACAAATTAGATAATACCATAGATAAAAAAAAATCTTTCTTGATATTGAATACAGGAACTAGGTCGGGCAATGCCGTTAAATATGGACAACAGTAAATACAATTCAAACCATACAGTACAGATGCTCGAAAAAAACACAAAATAATATTCAAAACTAGAAAACTATTCTCTATCTTGACGAAAATAATAATGAATATGAACTTCTGAGTACCTTGAAAATAGGATGAGAACCTCTTTCCCTTCATAGAAATTGCCAATCTGGACTTTGCAGTAGAACATGAAGCTGCAATCATTAATCATTTAAAAAATCATGGAAACCTCTGTTTTCTTCATTTCTCCATCACTGGAGAGGAAATTTCTTAAACATGAACAAAAATTCTAAAAACTAGAATGCTACCAAACCGTCTCTAAGACTACATGGAGGATATGAAAAGAATACCCCGACTAATGTATTCCTCTTAATAGCACACATACAAAGAAGCCTGAGAGAATTGTCACATGCCCCAAACTCCGCGAGCTGTGACAACTTTATTATTAGGCCTTGAGTTCAGCTCGTACAATATGCGCGCGAAGGTATCAGAGTACCTTCCTCCTTCAGACATTAAGATCTCTGCAAAAGAAGTCTCGTGATGAGCGAGATGCCCTCTATTCTGGGGTTCAGAAACGAGGCTTTCCAGCACCAACACAGCCTTCCTACAAACCTCCGGGACAGGGTGAGGAGTTTTGACCAACTTCAAGAGTCTATCCACGGCCCTGAAATGAAGTAAATTCAATATTCCAGACTTTAGTGGTGCCACTAGAAATTGTAATGAATTTGAACATAAGTTTCCGTACCATCGCTCGCTGCCAAGCTTCAGCCGGCAATCTATGTTCACTTCAACGAGATTGTAGAGTGCACCGACAGCGGCTGCTTGCGAATCAGCCGCATTTGCACCGAGAAGATCTACCAGGCGCTTATAAATCTGAAAACAGAGAAATAAATTTTTTTGAATTTTTTCTAGGAGCTCAAAGATTTCAATACCACCATTAGCTTTACTCCAATCTATCATTCACAGATAATTAGACATTTTATTCATATAGCTTTATTTGGAGGAACTTAAAACTAAGGTTTATCATTGGGCGACAAAGGATAATACCATCTAATTGATTACTCAATGGCACTTTTAAATTTTTGGATGATATTTAAGATTTCTTTATCTTAAAAAAAGGGAGTCGTGGCGCACTGATTGAGGTGCTGTCGTGTGACCTCGAGGTCACAAGTTCGAGTTCTGGAAGCAGCCTCTTGCAAAAATGTAGGGTAAGATTTGTCTACATTTCAATCGTGTGATGGGACCCTTCCCGGACCCTCGCTGCGCGGGGATGCATTGTGCACCGGGCTGCCCTTTTTATATAAGATTTCTATAAAGAAACTACATCTATAATATTTAATGGCAATGTTACGGATTCGCCGTCAGTTATCTTGTATTATTATTATTTATATGTTGAATCGTGTTGTATTGAGTCGTATCGTAGCATTTAAGTGTTTTAATATTTGTTGTATGTTTGTGTAATTTACGGCTATGTCATGGGCGCCTATATATAAGGCCCTTGGGGTCATGTATTGATTATGCAAGAAATTGAGTAAGCTTCTCCTTCTCTCCCTTCTTGGGTCTCCTCTCTCCCTCTCCTAAGCTCTTCTCTCCTTCCTCCACCCTTCAAGGATTTCAACTTCTCTCATCTCCTTCGCCATTTCTAAGACTAAAAACCCTTGTATCCCCACCTCCATCCACATCTTCGCAGCCATCCGACAAACCACCATCCAGGGACGTAACATGCAATTATTAACCTAACTCAGTTTTGGCTATCAGCATCAAAAAAAACTCATTATTTTTTATTCATGTTTCTTTACTGGTAACTCTAGACAAAACCCTCTTACTCTCTTAGGGAACAAGGATGAGTAGAGGTTGACTATTGCACTTCAACGTCGACATCCTTTGCACTAGGCATGTCCACCGAACTCTGGAGTATTGGACCCTTGTCATAATCATCAAAGTCGTCCTCTACTGACTCCACGAAAGAATTGCGAGAAAAAGGATTATTGGAAATGTCATGAAAAGAAACACGCAACTCCTTCGAGCCCGACCATTGTCTCCTGTTTCCTTAAGCTCCCCCATCTCCAGAATCATGTTTAGGGTCATCTCAGAGCCAGATGTCTTCTGATTCTGAAGGAACAAGCTATCAACAGGGACGGAGGGGCCTCGATGATCTCCTGTATGTTCTGGCTTGAGCCGTCACTGCCCAGCTTGTCAGGTGCCGCCCAAACCGCCAAAGCAACCTTCGCCTCCCTAGCCGTTGCTGCCTCATTTTCACCATCTTCTCTGGTTCTGTATTGCAAGCTTTTCCTTCTTTCTCCTTCTCGCTCACGATTCGTTTGCAAAAATGGCGCACAAAGCATAATGTTCGGAAATTTTATGATATCGCCATGGATATACGAGATGTTTTCCTGTTCCCAATAATTTGGCGACATGAATTCAACTATAAAGATGAGTTTTCGCAACAGAGGAACCATCTTCGGTGTGCAAGTGACCTCCACCCCAATCGATCTCTCCTAAGAACGTCCTCTCGCTGGTAGCGTGAGATAGCAATTACAAGTCAAAATTTAATAAAGTTCTTTTCTTGGATCTCCGGCAAGAGGATCTCTGGAAATAGGATCCCGCTCTAGGGAGGGGCTGCCAACATCAGCGCTCGGGTGGCGAGGATGAATGTGGCAACGAGGACGGACGTGGCGGTGACAGACGTGCCGCCCGTGCCGTTGGCGTTCAGTTTCATATTGAGGTTGACAGCGTTGTTCTTAGTAGATTGGTGAAGCCCAAGTTCTATACTAGGGTCCACTGTAGTGTGGCCATGGATCAGGGCAATCTCAACAAGCCGGTTTCCCTGAAAATCTCCTGCAAGATTGATTAGTCAACTCCTACATGATTGATTGGTAAATTTTGTATTTCGTTCTTATCTTTCTCCCACTATACCTAATCTGTTTTCTTCTACACTTGGATGTTTTCCTCTTGTGCGCATTTCTATCGAAATGCAGAAGAGATGATTCTTCATGGAGTTTTTTATTGAATTATATTTTTCATTTTAATATCTCAAATGATGTTCATATATTTACATGAATTTTTGTTATCTTTCTCATGAGTACTGAAGAGCAAGTAATATCATAGTATCACTTTATTTATCAACAAAAAAATTTGTTTGCCGATACATACGCATGTCAAAGAGACCAGTTGAATGGAAAAACAATGATTAAACTTGTTTGTGAATGAAAATTTCAAAATCTCAGGGTTGAGGTTAATAAATTTGTTTGTGGATACAATTTTAAAATCTTCGGGAGTGTCGGGTGATTACAAAGCGGCCAGTTAATTTTGACGCTCTTCGGCGTACTCTTACCGGTTCTTTTAATACAATAAGACTGGTGTCATTCAAGAAATTGGCTAGGATCATTTTATGTGCATTTTCTCTCATGGAGTTGATTTAAGACGAGTTCTGGAGGGGAGTCTTTGGCATTTCAACAAGAATCTCATTGTGCTTCAGGAGGTTTTGCCGCAAGATAATCCACAAGAAATTGAACTAAAATGGTGTTGTTTCAAGGTGCATATTGGCGCGCTACCTCTTCGGCTTATGATGAAGGACATGGCTCTGTGGGTTAGAAACAGGCTAGGAAAGTTTATTGCAACAGAGGAGGATGATCGGGGTACTATTTGAGGAGCCTCTCTTCGGATGTCGGTGTTGTTAAATATAGAGCTCGCCTTGTTGTGAAGCTCTCCGTGGGGAACGAAGAAACTTTCTTAGCTACAATCAAGTATGAGAGGCTCCCAAATTATTGTTGTCTGTGTGGTCTTATTGAGCACCTCCGTAGGAATTGCCCGGTGCAGCTGGAAGAAGGCTTCTGTGATCCTGGTGATCAACCTCTGTTCGACACTTGGCTCTGGGCACTGTCGTCTTTGTCAATGTTTCCAACTTCCGCAGGAAAGATGGATCCAAGCTTTGTTTTTATATCCTAGGTTGCAACCTCATCGGCTTCGATACCCTCTCCGACATGCCCTTAGAGAATGTAGCCCGGATCCTATTAAATACCTTGGTTCTTCGGCATATGCTCCAGCTCCATCAAAGGTGACTACTCTTATCCAGGAGAATCATGATCAGTGTGTGATGGAGTCTTTATTTCTCTCGGTCCTAGTTGTCTCTTATCTTTTTTCTGATGTTCATCCTCCGTGGCGGGTGGCAATAGCTGTTCTTTTCTCCACGAATCTATGTGCGGCGCCAATCAGCGCATCCACTCGCCCCTCGCTCACCTGACGCTCGAGATTCATGATGTCTCGGTGTGCCATTAACGCATTCTTCTCCACATGTTAAGCCCGCACCAACTGCACGGTGTCGAAAGAGGCCAGTAAAATTCCTAGAAGATGGGGAGTGTACGCATAGAGATACGAAAGGAAAATCAATTTTATCGACTTATGAGATATCGACGGAGGTCGCTAGCCGGGACCACCGGACGCCAAGAAAATCTTACTTTAGAACTGTCGGTGGATTGGGGGCACCTGTATAGTTTGACACTTGGGTGGGCTTCTGCGGACTCACCTCCCCTCCATGATCTTCGTTTTGGAGACTTCAATGAGGTGCTTAGTCATGGGGGGCGGAGAGCTCTCACCCTCGCCATGAGTGGCAAATTCTGTCTATCTATTGTTCATTCGGTTGAGGAACACAATACTTGATGCAATAAGTGGGATGCACTATATATAATTTGTTCTTTGCTTCACGGTGTTTTTGCTTCTCCGGATATGCTTCAATTGTTTCCAATGGCTCCGGTCCATCTATTCTAACCACCACCCGTTTGTTCTGCCTTTGTGCTCCTCGAGGGGTGGGGGGATGAGCGGATGAGGGGCGGGGGGTGCGGTGCAGAACCTGGGGGCGTCGGTTTAAGGCGCAGTGGTAATGTGTCCCGGATGTGACGGGCATAACTTCACATGAGTGGAATACTATTTTGGAGACCGATCCTCACATAGGACGGCAGCAAACGGTTGGGAGACGTGTATCAAATATGCATAGGTTTTGTCATCAATCAGTGGGGGGGGGGTGTCGACCCACATTCGGCGGCTTGAGGTTAAGATTGAGCAATTACATAATGGACTGATATGGGTGGCCTCCCAGGGGAATTTGTTGTCTATGTGGACGGAGTTTGAGAAGTTGGTGGTGGAGGACGCCATTTAGGTCATGCAGCATGGCTTGAGAAGGGGACAAGAATACTGCTTATTTTCATGCTCGCACCTCTGCTCGGCGACGAAAGAACAGAATTGATGCCTTATGTGATGAGGGGGCTGCTGGATTGAGTCCAAGGCGGGTATATAGGGACTGATTATTTCATACTTTGAGAAGTTATTCCACTCGGGGTGTCCGACCGAGCATCAATTGGGGAATGTTCTACATCATGATCGCCATGTGGTGTCCGAATGGGCTGCCTTCTATTTTTTTTCCAAAAAAATTGGCATGTCATGGGGAAAAAGTCACATCGCTTGTTTAAAAAAACGCATCTCCTTCCTTTTCCTCCATGATACCAATAGTGTGCTCATTCCAAAATGGGAGAATCCTACTTCATTGAACCAATTTTGGCCTATTAGTCTTTGCAACGTGGTCTATCGCATCGGCTTAAACCCTTATTGATTGCATCATTTCCCCTTTCCAACGGCCTTCATTTCGGGCCGGCTAAGCACAAACAACATTCTTATTGACTTTGAACCTAATCATTATCTTAAAACGGGCACTCGAGCAAATGATGGTGGGCTTACGATCAAGCTGGATATGGCTAAGGCTTATGACAGGGTGGAGTGGTCCTTCCTCGCCAGGACTCTCGAGAGGCAGGGTTCTGCAGCAGACTTCATTTATCTCATCACGTTGTGTGTTTCCTCATCATCCTACTCCATCCTACTTAATGGTGAGCGGCGGTTTGGCAATGTTCGGCTGGGCTAGGGTCTCGGTCAGGGTGACCCCCTTTCCCCTTATATGTTCATTATGTGTTCTGAGTTCCTTAGCCAGATGTTTGCTTGTGTTGAGCGGGATGGATCTATCTTCGGCGTCGTGGTGTCCTCCGCTGCCCCCCCCCCCGAATTTCTTATTTACTCTTTATCGATGATACATTTATTGTCTGCGGAGCTGATCGGGAGGAGGCTTAGACAGTTTTGGGTATATTGTGGCCCTTTGCACCGACATCGGGGTTGATGATTAACCTTGGTAAATCATCGGTTATGTTAAGTTGCTCGGTTCCAGAGGTGGTGGTGTCAAAAATTAAGGCTCTGTTTGGAAAATCAGTGCTGTTTTAAAAGGGAGATTCGAAACTGTATTTTCAAAATTGAAATTTCAAAACTAAGGTTGTGTTTGGGTAACATCTGGTCCGGTGCCGGTGAGAGTAAAAATTATATTTATTTTATTTTATTACTTTTAATAACAACAACAAACAACAACACTCAAGCCTTTATCCCACAATAGTGGTGTCGGCTATATCATATATGGATCATCTGTCGCAATTGTGCCCTATCTTTAGCATCTATGTAACCAATAAATTCAACTTGATGATCCTTTTTGTAATTGGATCAGAAAATCATTACTCGCTTCACAACTACTCAAGTAAATTACAACATAATATCTTTGATAACTTAAACCTACCTTTGACACATGTTTGTCTTAACACAAACTCAATTAATCCCCTATTATTTAACTATATACTTCCTAGGATTAATAAAATCACATGAAGATCCTTTCTATTGGTTTTAATTCTCTATAATGTATAAATCAATTATGCAACTTTTAATTGTCTACATACTTGTGACTTGGTGGGAGTAAACTCCATAAGTCAGTTTTTGTGATTCAAGGCCTTAAGCTAGACCAGACAATTCCCTTCATGAACAATGAGTTCAATAATTTTGCTGCCTAACAAAATATAAAGGCTTTTTACCTTCGGACAAAAGTTTTCATCTATTTCCATATAATGTTATAAATATTTGATGTCGGCGACATATCGGATTAAGTTTTTAAATATCGGATGTCGGAAGTCGAAGACATATCAGAGATATTTTAAAATATCGGAGCTCGGACGCCAATAAAAATTATATAACTTTACATATAATTATATTATTTTATTAAATACGAAACAGTTTTGTCGGTCATAAGTAAATAAAAATTATATTTTCTATTATTTTTTACTTCTTCGTCCTCGTCATTGATGTCGAAGTACCAAGCTCGCTAGCCCCCTCTGCGGTGAAGTACAAAGCTCGCTAGCCTCCTCTACGGTAGAGCTCGACGACACCTTGCAGGAGGAACACCGTTCGGACGGGCGCCTTGGATCAGCATCGACGACGACGACTGGATTGCTGGAGTCCGATTTTTCTTGTGGGTTGCGGGAGGATGACCAGTGCAACAAAAAAAACAGAAACGGCAGTTTTGGAAATCTGGCTGGAGGGTAGGGAGCAAGTCCAAAAAGGGTCGTTTTGCACATTTTCAAGCTGGTCGTTTTAAATCGAAGCTTACCAAACACATCTCCACCAGATCAGTCTTAAAGCAGGTTCTCAAACAGAGCCTAAGACTATTTTGGGCATTACCATGTGTGACCATCATGACTTGTATTTGGTGGTGTGAGCAACTGTGGGCCGACATCGCTATTCGGTGTTTAACTATACCAAGGATCAAGTTTAGCGGTGAATTAATGGATGGAGGGTAAAATTCCTATCTCAGTCTGGCAGGGAAATCCTAATTAAAGCGGTACTTACGGCCATACCTACCTATGTCACGAGTTGCTTTAGAGCAACTCCAACGGGGGATCTCTATATTTAGAGATCCCCTTGTACTATGTTCTCCAAATATAGAGAACATGGAGAATCAACTCCAACCATGTTCTCCATATTTGGAGAACATGAATTTTTTAATATTATATGAACAATTTTAAAATATAAATAATTTTAAAATATAAACAATTTTAAAAAATAAATTAAAAACGTTGTTATCCCCCCTCCCCCGTTCGACATTCGTCGCGCGAACCCGTTCGACGTTCGTCGGACGGGTCCGATAATTAAAATAAAAATTTTAATTTTTTTGTATTATATTATTATATAATATTAATTTTTAAACTTTTTATTTAAAATTTAACTGCATGACTAAAATAAAATAAACAGTAAAATTTAATTGCTTACTTCATCGCGCTCAGCTCGACGTTTCGCCGCGCTCAGCTCGACGTTTCGCCGCGCTCAGCTCGACGTTTCGCCGCGCTCAGCTCGACGTTCGCCGCGCTCAGCTCGACGTTCGCCGCGCTCAGCTCGACGTTCGCCGCGCTCAGCTCGACGTTCGCCGCGCTCAGCTCGACGTTCGCCGCGCTCAGCTCGACGTTCGCCGCGCTCAGCTCGACGTTCGCCGCGCTCAGCTCGACGTTCGCCGCGCTCAGCTCGACGTTCGCCGCGCTCAGCTCGACGTTCGCCGCGCTCAGCTCGACGTTCGCCGCGCTCAGCTCGACGTTCGCCGCGCTCAGCTCGACGTTCGCCGCGCTCAGCTCGACGTTCGCCGCGCTCAGCTCGACGTTCGCCGCGCTCAGCTCGACGTTCGCCGCGCTCAGCTCGACGTTCGCCGCGCTCAGCTCGACGTTCGCCGCGCTCAGCTCGACCTTCGCCGCGCTCAGCTCGACGTTCGCCGCGCTCAGCTCGACGTTCGCCGCGCTCAGCTCGACGTTCGCCGCGCTCAGCTCGACGTTCGCCGCGCTCAGCTCGACGTTCGCCGCGCTCTGCTCGACGTTCGCCGCGCTCTGCTCGACGTTCGCCGCGCTCTGCTCGACGTTCGCCGCGCTCTGCTCGACGTTCGCCGCGCTCTGCTCGACGTTCGCCGCGCTCTGCTCGACGTTCGCCGCGCTCTGCTCGACGTTTTGGGTGTTACATCTGATGTTTGTCATAAAGTGACATGTGATAGGTATCCAATGTTGGTGATAACGTGACATGGAAATCCAATGCTGGTGATAAAGTGACATCCAAGCTTTTCTCTTCTTTGTATGACAAATAATAATTAGAAAGTATTCAATATTAGTCTCGTTTTGTAGGTCTCGAAAAAATAATTTTATTGATATATTATGTCATAATTGAAAAATTATTATAGCGGCTACGAGGATTTATAGATTATACGAAAAAATCATAAAACAAACAATTAAATAATTAAAAAATAAAAATAATAATAAAAAACTAAATGTCAGGCACGACATTTCCTCTCCCCCTCCTCTATATATAGAGGAGGAGATAGAAGATCTCCATTTATGGAGAGGCGTATGCCGACCGGTTGGAGGACATTTTTCTTGCAAATTTAGAGATTTCTGTATTTTTGAAGGACGGTTGGAGTTGCTCTTAGACTCCCCCATTCTCTTATTGCTGAAATTAACTCGCTCATTGCGGGATTTTGGTGGAATGGTGGAGGCTGACGCCGGGGTCTGCATTGGAAATCTTGGCACTACCTTTGTTTTCCAAAATCGCACGGTGGAATGGGTTTCCGATGTTTGGATTTTTTCAAATGGGCCCTCCTGGCGAAGCAGGCGAGGAGGATTGTCTCCAAACCAGATTCATTGGTGAGATCTATTTTCCAAGCTCGTTATTTTCCAAACAATGATTTTTTCAGCACTGACCTAGGACATCACACCTCTCTTCATTGGTCTAGCATCCTTTCATCCCGAGCAGTTTTAGTGGGAGGCTATCGTCTCGCGGTGGGCTCGAGGTGGAGTATTCCTATCTAGACTGATCGGTGTTTGCCGCATCTGACATCTTTTCGGGTGTTGACCCCCCAGACCTACCGCGACATGTCCAACGCGGGTTGGGGAGCTTATCCTTCCAAATGGACAAGGTTGAAACTCATCCCTTGTTAGCCCTATGCTCTCGAGGGCAGATGCAACATTGATTCTCTCAATTCCTTTGGGTCAGGGACTATCGGTGAAGATGTGGGTTTGGAATTTCTCTAGCAATGGGTTATTCTCGGCTCGTTGCACTCATCATTTGATCCACTAGTTTGGCGCGACATCCTCCTCAGCTTCTGTGCCTAAATGGGGCTTTGTTTGGAGGGCAAGAGTCCCACTTCGAATTAGCCTTTTTCTTGGGGAGACTTGCTAGTGATATCCTGCAGTGAACTTGCAGTGCCGCCACTCGGTGGTTTTGTTGGCATGTACTTTCTATGGCGACCCTGAGGAGGATGTTCATGACAGTTTGTATTAACATATGGAAAATAAGATGTCATTTCAACTATTTTTTTCATTTGATTTGAAATCTACAACGTTCAGAAAAAAATGTGTTCCATATTTTTCTAGTATAGGCTCGGCTTGTGTCCTATGTTGTGTTCATAAGTTGAATCCATATATCAAAGATGTAAAGACACCTCCATGTAGACCCGTGCGGAAAGAACGGAAAGGTCTAAACCAAACAACAGTATTAACTCGCACTTTTTGTCTAAAATAATAGCAGCCATTTGTTATGGATTTTTGTGTCAAGTTATTTTATATTTATTTGTCTTTATGTAGCATTCATATTTAGTTCGTCCTCTTTATTTGAGTTCATGTATGCCACTTATTTTCAATTAGGTTTGTTGTCTAAGTGTGCCGGTTATTTCCAACTATGTTCGTTGTACGCCTATTTAAAAACCCTCTTGGGTCTTATAATGTATGCAAGAATTAAGCTATTTTTCTTTCTCTTGTTGTAAGATAATGGTAGCTCTCTCCTCTAACGAGTAAGCCCCGTCTTATAATGTATGCAAGAATTAAGCTGTTTTTCTTTCTCATGTTGTGAGATAATGGTAGTTTTCTCCTCTAACGAGTAAGCCCCACTTAGGCAGTCGCAGTTCTGGCTCCACGATATCCTCCTCCGCCATCATCATTTTCTCCTTCGACCATTCCTCCGGCAAGCCCCGAGTAAGCCCTTAACAACATGGTACCAGAGGGGGTCGACTCCCCTTCCGCTCCAACCGCTGCCGATCCATCAATGTTTCTGACAAAACCAATCGTTGTTTCCTCCGATGAAAATCTAGGCCTCCTTCATCTCCAACCACTCGACCCTGCGGGCCGTCTTCTCCACCCCACATACAATTCGCAGTTATTGTTACCGACGGGATTCCTATTCCGCAGTAATCGCCAAATTTTCTTCCCCACGGCGACCAACGAAACTCATCTCTCACCCCTTCTGCTTCAACGATCCCCACTGGCCAACGATCTAAATCCCTCTACAGCAGAGTCGTCTGTTCCACCCCCCATCCCAGCATTTTCGTCTAAATTCAGTGACGCTTTGATCCAAACTTTGGGGACGACGTTCTTTCCTTTGGCGACACGACTCTCCGTATACGCGTCAAACATGATTTGGACACGTGATTTGGACAACAAATTTCAAATGAACATTGTCGCGTGCATCCACGTCATTCTCACGCGCCGCATCTCTGCGGAAGGAAACCCGCCAATTGGTTTCTTATTTTGAATCGAGCGACAGTTTTGGGCTTAATTAATTATTGAGGAGTCAGATGCATTAAACTCTATTTGCTCAATCAAGACTTACAAAAACTTAGGGGGCAATTTTGAAATTAATAAATTCCTTGGGATTTATTAATTCTCGGAACCACAACAGCCTTGGGAGCCTCTTTTGTATAAACATAGGGAAGCGTCGTTGGTCACGTGGCACACCAAATTCACGCCCGTCCGCACCACTCAATACTCACCCATCCAAACTCAAACCAACCCATAACTCACTTAATATCCTCTGCTCAGCACAACATGGGCTACTCCTCGGATCAGCTCAGCCAACTTCGATTCATGGTGCATGCCTTCATGGCGCAACAAACTGTCATTGTGAAGCATCATCAAGAGGCCATTACTGCACTCTCCAAGCATCTCGATGATCTCTCCATCACTCCCGCGGACCCGCACGCGAGCATGCTTGCAGTAGTCAGGCAAAACAACCACTAGGCCCTCGTACGCCCTAAGGTTGTCCCCCTGCCGCGCTACACTCAGTTGGATTTCCCAACTTACGATGGTAAGACGGACCCCTTAGGTTGGCTCACTAGATGCAAACAATTCTTTGACCACAACACATTCTGGTGACGGGGTAGCTTCTCCTGGCTTCCTTCCATCTTCTCGACTCTGGTCTACTTTGGGTCATTCGTCTCCTCGTCGATCAGCCAGGACTGTCGTGAGAAGATTTCAAACGCTTATGCAACCTACGTTTCTGCCCTCGCATCTGCAGCAATCCTCTCGATGCCCTCACGACACTGCGTTATACGGGATCCGAGGATGGTTTTCTGGACCAATTTCAGCTTCATCTGGCGCATGGACATGCTCCCCCCAGAGTTGCGGGTCACCATCTTCACCGCCGGACTAAACGGTCGTCTACGACTTGATGTCGAATTCAAGGACCCTCCAGGCTTAGTAACTGATGAGTCTGGCTCGGTTGTGTGACTGTCGCCTCCAACTGGCACAAGAGTCCTATCCTCCCACCGACACGGGCATTCAACAAGGTTATCCCGAGGGTCATCCAATCCTACCAGTCTGTCGACTGTCTTGGGCCAATATGATAGAACGGTGTGCTCAAGACTTATGTTATAACTATGACGAGCAGTACACTCGCGGGCACAGGTGCAAAATATTGACGTATTTTCTGGTTTATTGACATATTTTTTGGAATGGGTTTAGTCCCACATTGCGGGCTACCTTTTTTTGTATTCGGATCTCCTATTTATATCCCTGATAGTGGAAGAATAAACAATCTAATTTTCTCTCATTCAATTTGGAATCAAAGGAAACCCTCTAACCCTCATCCATCGCTGCTTCTACTACTTCACCTGCTCTTTGGCATGCAAGACTGGGGCATGTGAGTCCTCAGATTGTGTCATCTCTTTTTCCAAGTGTCTCGTTTGAGAACTCTTTTCAGTGTGATGTGTGTCAGCTTAGCAAACATACACGCACTTCCTATCATGTTTTTGTTTCTCGTAGTTTTGCACCGTTTGATATTATTCATTCAGAAGTTTGGGGGACTGCCCCGGTTGTTTCTTATGATGAATTTTGGTATTTTGTTACTTTTATAGATGATTTTACTCGTCGTTGTTGGGTCAATCTTATGCGTGTCAAATCTGATGTCTTTGATTTATATACCCAGTTTACTAATATGGTTAAGACTCAGTTTTCCTCTCGTATTCGGGTCCTTTGCTCTGATAACGGGAGGGGGAGTATACCTCTTCCTCTTTCACTGCTTTCCTTGCTAGCCAAGGAACCCTTCATCAATTCTCCTGTCCCTATACACAAGAACAGAACGGCGTGGCGGAACGCAAGAATCGTCATCTCTTGAATGTGACCCGGTCTCTTCTTCGTGGATCTCACATCCCCAAGTTTTTTTGGAGTGTCTCCCTTCTTGGTCAACCGTCTGCCTTGTCAGCCTTTAGCGGGTCGGGTACCCCTTAGTCTTCTATCTCCCCGCCGCCCTCTGTTTCTTGTCCCTCTCCGGGTGTTTGGGTGTGTGTGTTGTCCAGGACAGTTGTCCGACTCAGACAAAGCTTGATGACAAAGCTATCCAGTGCTTATTTTTGGGATATTCCTCCTCTTCCAAGGGCTATCGGTGTTTTGACCCCTCTTCTCGCAGGACTTTTCACTCCCTGGATGTTACGTTCTTTGAGGATGTCCCCTTCTATGGTATCTCCCCTGTCCCCGTTGCTCCTACTCCGCCATAGTCGGCTCTGGTTGCCCTTGCTCCGTTGCGACGAGCAATACACTCGCGGGCACTGGTACAAAAGACTTTTTTATCTGCACGTCGAGGACTCAGATGATAAAGGTGTCGACTAAGGCGAACACCATTGATCTCCCTCAAGCTTGGGGTCAAACTCTTTTTGCAAGGCGGGAGAGATGTTATGGGTTTTTGTGTCAAGTTATTTTATGAATCATGTCCTTAAGTTGTGTTCCTATTTAGTTTGTCTTATTTATTTGAGTCCATGTATGTCAATTATTTCCAATTAGGTTTGTTGTCCAAGTAATGTTGCTTATTTTCAAGTATATTTGTTATACGCCTATTTAAAGACCCTCTTGGGTCTTATAACGTATGCAAGAATTAATTTGTTTTCCTTTCTCTTATTGTGGGATAATGATAGCTCTCTCCTATAACGAGCAAGTTCCGCTTAGGCAGCCGTGATTCCGGCTGCACAGTATCCTTCGTCGTCATCTTCGCCTTCGACCACTCCTCCGACAATATCCGAGTAGGCCCTTAACACCATTACAAAGAACTCAGATTTTTCACAGAGGATATGAAGCTCTGATAGGCTGGATTATCGACTGAGGCGCGTATTTTAGAAATGTCACTGACCTGAGCAGCAGAAGAAAGAAGAAATGGCTCGTTGTCAGGATTGATAATTAGACGCCCAAGAAGTTCAGCGGCTGCACAATGCCACGATTTAATTGAAGATTCCAGCATCTTTATAATCCCATGGACTGCATCTTTCTCCCTGTTTTCATATAATATGAATAAAGTCGATAACGAAAAAAATGACAATTAAATGTAGAAATTGGCTTACTTTATTTTAATATGAGAAGGCTTAGATGAGCTAAAAATTCGAAGGTCAATCAGTGGCGACAAATTTACTAATGTCTCAAGTGCGTTGGTTATGAGCTCTTCATCTTCTGTTCAATCATACACATTTCGTCAGCATCACATGAATGTAAAAAAGGGGGCAGCCCGGTGCACAAAGCATCCCTGCGCAGCGAGGGTCCTGGGAAGGGTCCCACCTCAAGGGTGAATGAAGGCAAACCTTACCCTGCCTTTTTGCAAGAGGCCGCTTCTAGGACACGAACCGGTGACCTCAAGGTCACACACAGCACCTCAACCGGTACGCCAAGGCTCCCCTTCTACAACAAAGAAAATGTAAAGGAAAAAATTTGTGCCAAGCGATGTATTATGCTATACACAAGGTGAAAAAGTCCAATAAAAAATGTTGGGCTGGAAAAAGTACGTCAATGTTGTCGAATGACTCCTTACAAATAACACAAACATTGCATATATAACTCGTATATCGACTTCCACATTGGATATAGAAATATAACCATTTGGTCTGTCATCACTTATGGCTTTAAGCTCTTTGGTTGAATTGGAATATCTCATCAAAATTCAGTTCCCTCTGGTTTCCGCTCTCTAACCAGTGGTATCATAGCCGATGGTCCGGCAATGCATCAAACATGTCCATATAACATATATTTGAACAGTTAAATGAAAAAGAAAATATATGTACGCATATAATGATCTTCTATGGATTGGAATAGGGTCTCCAGGCAATGCCTATTTTGAGCCATGATCGTCTCATTTTCAGGCATGAAGGAGAAGTTGCGGATGATATTTGAAGTAGCAACTGCGCACTGTTGCTTTTCTGAGCGCCCTTCTTGATCAAGGTTAAATAATCCATCTTCCTCAAACCACCACTCTGTAACCCAGCTTTTTGTAGACCTGCGAGTAAAATTGAAGAAGTTGAACAAAAGTGTTCCCCAATTTGTTGCTATATAAAAATATCAATTTCAAATAAATAAAATTGTTGCTGAAAAAGAAATAAATATGGTCAGTCAATAATAGCAAAAGATCCAATAATGCCTAAGGTTCACAGTCATTAAGAACAATTTAAAATGTAAACCATATTTAAATTTCATATGTTAACGATTTAATCAGGCTGAAAATTATTCTAAAGACATGAGACTGTAAAGGATGCAATTCAGGATTTTAGGTAAAATCTTGTCATACAGGGAAATTACTTGAATTGCAATAATACCCATTCATGGTTAAATTTTGTTTGTTTACCTATGAGATCAAAATGGGAATTACTTAACTAACATAGTGCTCATAAAAGATGCAATCTCTTACAATATTCGTCCAATTTATTTGGTGCTCAGTGAGGGTAGAGTAAAAAATACTTAATTATATATGTACATATATACATATATATGTACATATGTGACGGAAATTTTATTTTATTTCTTCCTCGCCGAATAAAATCCCCAATATTTTTCATTCAAACGACTGAACAAAGAATTTAATTAAAATATTTTAATAAAAAATAACGGCTAGAAAAACTGTTGTGTAACCAGCAGCCACTTAATAATTGGTGAAGTAGCACTAATGCTTTTTAAACAAATAAAATGTGAAACAGAAGCCAAATATTTTGGAGCAGAAAAAAACCAAAAAATTCTCGTTAATTTAAATTCTGGAGCAGAAGCCATCCAGGAAACAGGCGGAAAAGAAAATAGAAAAGAATAATGTATACCCTGGATGGGAAGGAATATCAACAGAAGATGTCAGTTCATATTCATTTCCGAATCCTGTAACTGCAGAATTTTCACCAACTGATCTTAGTCTTGAAGATCTTTTGTACTCTCTTGGAATTGCTATGTCACGCCAGTCATCTATCTGAAAGATGAAACATAATCAGTTGAGCAAGATGAATAAACAATTGCTTTGGAAATTGGAATATAATATGAATCTATTAAATGCGTAGTAGTTCATCTTATGTCATTTAGGAGCAATTAGCCCTACTTGTAGAATGTATCCACTCAATGCATCGAGTCCTCTAGACTAAGGATCTCCTTCATCAACTAACACAAGAAGCTTATTGGTTCAGTACTGAATATTAAATTCTATGGAGTGAGTCATACCAAATGACTATGCACCACAAAACTATTAAGACTATTTGAGATGAACTAAAGTCCATTTACTAATGGGAAAGATAGACTTCAACGCGTATTTGATCTATTCCGGGACCTCCAGATTGTTGAACTTCGTCCGAATGGCGATCTGACGTGATCTGTGTCGCAGTATAAGACTCTCATAGAGGTCTGGATTCAACACCAACAATCAACTCTTGATCTGGCAACCCAAAGGACGTAGAAAGAAGTAATTTGTATAGCTATGATTATGGATGGAATATATTACACCCCCGGATGGCGTCAGACTATTTGGGCGCCAATACGCGCGCAGACGGAAAGAGAAGACAGGCAACGACGGGGCTGAACCAACCGGTTCAGCCCCCTCTCACTAAAACCGGCGGTTTGAGGCTGAACCACCCGGTTCAGCCCCGTGTGTGGGGGTGTCGGCCGGCCCCCTCTTGGCCCCGAGTATAAATATCCCCAGGGCGGTTCTCCTTGGTTCATCATGCAAGTACAAGGTATTCTTCTCATCCCTCCTCCAAACCCTAGTTTTTATCTCTCTTTTCTCTAGATCTCTCTCCCTCTCTCGCTCACTTAACATTTGGTATCAAAGCATCGCTCCTCCGCCATGGTTACCACACGCACGCAAGAGAAAATCAACCGATTGGAAACCCTAGAAGAGAACTACGTTGAATTGACAGACTCGGTGGCCGCCATCGAGGAAAATATGAGGGCTTCGACGCAGCGATTGGAAGAACGGTTCGACGCTCGGATGGATGAAATCAAGGCGTTGCTAGCGAAAAATCTGAAGGGAAAAGCGACGGAAGGCGAAGAAACCGGTGGATCTCCGCACTCCGGGCCGGAAATGGCGGGATCCCACTCGTCAGTCTCGACGGGAGGGGAGGTGGCGTCCGCGGCTGGGCAAGGTCGTGGATGGCCGGTTGCAGCCAGCTACCGGTTCCGCCCAAACCCGGTGGGAGCGGGATCGTCCCAGGGAGGAACCGGGGGCCCGTTCGCAGGCCGTGCTCCATGGCGGCGAGTCGGGGAAGAACAAGGAGGGATCCGGCGACCTCCAGGGCAGGCCGGGTTTCCTCCGGGGGGAACGGGAGGGCTTCTCCCTCACCCGCGAGGTTTCGGACCGCAAGGAGGCTTTCGGGTCGGCGTTCCGTGGGGCGGCCAACATCCTCCGTTGGGAGGACTACATCAACACGGGTATCCGAGCGATTATCCCAAACCTACGGAGCAAAGGAGACCAGCAGGCTATGGACATGAGCAGGGTGGCACGGACAGGCCGCTCCGTGGACATACATCCCCCCGAAATTAACTCGCATGAATTTTCCTAAATTCAACGGAGGGGACGCGTTGGAGTGGGTGCAGAAAGCAAAGCTTTTTCTTCAGTTATCAGGATGTGTCGGAAGGGCAATGGGTGCAGCTCGCATCGTTCCACCTGGAAGACGATACTTTTCAATGGACGAAGTGGTTTTAGCGAGGCTGGGACTATGTGCCGTGGGTAGAATTTGTGGAAGGATTTACGGCCCGGTTCGGGACCTTGGAGTACGAGGATTTCGAGGCTCTTCTCCAAAAGTTGCAGCAGAAGGGGACGATGATGGAGTATCGCACGGAATTTGAAAAATTGGCGAATAGGGTGCATTGGGAAGAAAGGACGCTGCTTAGCTGTTTTGTCTCGGGACTCAAGGAGCACCTTCGTGATGAGGTGCAAGCACACATGCCCCGCAACCTAAATCATGTCATCACCTTAGCTCGCATTCAGGAAGAACGCTTCAACAGGCAACGTACCCGCACCACCGCAAAGCCGACAGCGGCTCCAACAGGCGTAAGAAGGGAAACCTCGACGGGTGGCAAACCGACTGTGACGCAACTCTCATGGGCCGAACTGCAGGCCAGAAAGGAGAAGGGCTTATGCTTCAACTGCGATGACAAGTTCACATCGGGACACAAATGTCAGAAGATACAAGTATTTATGCTTCATGAGGATACAGGGGACGGGTGCCCTACCGAATCGGAGTGGGACGGGGACTTGGACTTGACGGAGTTCGGCGTATCCTTACAGGCGATGGAGGGATGCAACGCTCCTCTCACGATGAGGATGGCATTTTTGTGTGGACTATCGCGGCTTAAACAGCTCAACCATCAAGGACAAGTTTTTCATATCACTGATCGAAGAACTGTTGGATGAACTACACGACGCCTCTCTTTTTACCAAACTCGACCTCAGGTCGGGTTACCACCAGATTCGCTTGCATGAGGAAGACATACACAAGACAACATTCCGCACACATGATGGACATTATGAATTCCTCGTGATGCCTTTTGGGCTGACCAACGCCCCTCCACATTCCAAGAAGTCATGAACGAAATATTTTGACCTCTTCTCCGTCATTTCGTGCTAATATTCTTTGATGATATTCTCATCTACCGTACTAGTTGGGAGGAGCACCTCATTCATGTGGAGCGAATCTTCACCATCCTCCGCCAACACCAACTTTACGCCAAGCAGTCCAAGTGTTCTTTCGGACAGGAGGAGGTCAAGTACTAGGGTCATTTGGTTTAGGCGGATGACGTCAAGGCGGACCCCAAGAAAATCAAGAGCATGCTATCATGGCCGCGGCCCCAGATTGTGCGAGCATTGCGGGGCTTCCTGGGCCTGACCGGCTACTACAGACGATTCGTGAAGGACTATGGCAAGATCACCGGGCCTTTTACTCAGCTGTTACAGAAGGATGCCTTCATTTTCCAGGACGAGCCCGAGGCGGCCTTTCAGTCCCTCAAGGGGGCCAAGACATTCACGTTGGTTCTTGCTCTCTCGGATTTCACCAAGGAGTTTGTGCTCGAGACCGATGCGTCGGGCGTAGGCATTGGTGTCGTATTGATGCAGGAGGGTCCACCCCTAGCTTTCTACAGTAAGGCCCACCCCGCACGTTGGGACTCTCCACGTATGAAAAAGAAATGTTGGCCATCATTCATGCGGTGGCCCTGTGGAGGTCATACCTGTTAGGGCGACATTTAAAGATCCGCACAGACCACCAGAGCCTAAAGCATCTTTTGGAACAACGAGTCTCCTCTCCTCTCCAACATAAGTGGGTAACGAAATTATTGGGCTATGATTATGAGATCCTCTACAGGCAAGGCAAAGAGAACCTGGTTGTCGACGCCTTGTCTCGCTTACCGGAGGGCACCGTCGCTCAAATTTTGGGCCCCTTGCTCGACTCCCTCGACGACATACAGGAGGAGGTCATGCGTGATTCGGAGCTGCGTGGTCATTCTCTCCCAGTCTGCTTGGAAGACAGTCATGATGCACGAATTCCACTCTTCACCGATCGGCGGTCACGCGGGCGTTCTCCGCACCCTCCAACGGGCATGGGCAAACGTTTTTTGGAAAGGGCTACGGCGCGATGTACAGCAGTTTGTGCATGGTCAATACGCGCACAGGCGGAAAGAGAAGACAGGCGACAACGGGGCTGAACCAACCGGTTCAGCCCCCTCTCACTAAAACCGGCGGTTTGGGGCTGAACCACCCGGTTCAGCCCCATGTACGGGGGGGCCGGTCGACCCCCTCTTGGCCCCGAGTATAAATATCCCCGGGGCGGTTCTCCTTGATTCATCATGCAAGTACAAGGTATTCTTCTCCTCCCTCCTCCAAACCCTAGTTTCTATCTCTCTTTTCTCTAGATCTCTCTCTCCCTCTCTCCCTCTCTTAACAGAATACCACCATATCTGTATAGTGTCCGTGCAAATGTTTTATAGTCTTCAACAATCTCATCCTTAGTTGATGTCTATTTAATGATTCTGAAAGTCATTTCACCCACCAATATCGTTATGACTCTTACCCTTCTCCAACATTCTACTAACTAGCATCCCCCAATACTGGACATCAGGGAGGTAGCATGGGCTCTCGAGGCAATGGTCGGTGAGAGCCAAAATCATCCTAAGGGACAGAACACCTGCATGTGTACCTACTATGGTCAGACCAATTACATTGAGGCAACTTGTTATAGAAGACATGGATTCCCACGGCAACAACAAAACCCTCACCAAGCTTCTTCTGCAACTGACACTCTCAACACATCCTGATCTAAAATTGACACCAACCAAGAGGAACTCCAAAGTCTTTGGGAGTTAATTACTCAAACGTATGAGCCCATTATGATGGGGATCACCCACCGGAGACGGCTAGCTGCAATGCGGGGCCCACGATCATGTATTCACATAGGAGAACTTGACCGGATAGTCAATTCAACTCCATGTATGCTTCCAAATTTTCTTGTACCTACATTTTCATATATTTTGTTGTTATATTTGGTCTTTATTTCATGTATCGATCCCGCTACATCAACGACATATCATAGTCGTTGATGAGGTGGTCTTAGTGTGGTTTTATTATAAATATGTGCAAGAGGCTATTGTTTGAGGCATTGCAGATTTTGGAGAATCTTCTTCCCGAAATCCGGCAATCCACTCGCAGTGACAAATTCATGAGGCTCTGGGTGACGACTCTTAGGTAATCAATTGTATCCCTCATCCTTTGCAAATTTAAATTATAGCAAACTCCTTGAGGAGGTCCTGGATTACCCTTAATACTAATTACAAATATCCAAAATTATATTGACGCGTATGCTCTACGAACCTCCCAGTCCTACCACCTACATTCCACCCAAAGATCCATGGTTAGTCTTCCACCACCCACCATTTGAAAACTGACAAATACCTTCTCAACATGCGCCCACTCCTTTGCACCCTCCTGACACACCTGCCATAAACTGAACCACCAAACCCAACGATTTTCCTATTAGGAGTACCTCAAATTCTTCAATTAAGACCTATGTTTACACTACAAACAACTCTACTCCCTACACATCAATGTATGAATAAAGAATTGTGTATGCTCTGAGGTGTTCAAGGCAAAGACATCATCATTGTTGACTTCCACATACTAGTCTTGGATGACATGCTCTGATAATCTTAGCTCATTATATCTCCAACAATTTTTGAGGTAAAGCATTTTTTTGAGTGTATTGTCACATATTTGAATGGCATATAAGCATGTGGCAAAATCCGAATAGCATGTGCATTAGTCTATTTAAGCTATATGGTGTAAGCATTTTGGTAATTTGTATGGAAGAGGCGTATCTTTATCATTTAGAGGCTTTTACGATTTGGATTCTCACCCAGAATATGTAAGTAGCTATAGAATAGGCCAAAAATCAAAATGGCAATTGTCAACTGTCAACTAGTAGTCATTAAACAATCATAGAATAAACACAAACCTAAGATTTGATAGTCAAATAAACTAGGGATTAAAACTGAAGCAGGACAAATCTATAGTGGTGGAGACCAGCCCAGATCGGGTCGACGCAAAAATACCTGACGCCGCACCGACCGGACCTCTATCTGCCCTAAATTTGATATATTTTTAGTTGTCATTTTGTGCGTTTTTTCCATTCATGTAAATGTTGGAATTTCTTTTTTTTTTGGAAATATATATATAGATATATATATCTATAGTGGGATAAAGGCTTGAGTGCTGTTGTTGTATATATATAGATATATATACATATATAATATATATATACATATATAAGTTTATTTGTTAAGTAAAAAAGAAGAGCCGGTTCAGCCATCCTTCTCAGTCGGTCCAACACCTGTTACAAAAGCTGCTGCTTATTTCCCGATTCGGCAATGGCGCTGATTAGGGCTTGCACTCCCGTTCTCCAACATTTCCTTCCAGAAAAGCGGAGCTCCCACGTTCCAGCCACGCGTGAACACCAACCGCTAGCACGAGCTACCTCCCCGAGCTTGGCGCTGCCTCCTCCGCACGCAACTGGCGCAAGCTTCAGCGATGATCTCCTCCATCTAGCCACGATCTCCTCCACATAAGCTCCAGCGCCAACGGTTTCTTTTTTTCTCCATCGTGAGATCATGGGGAACACTGTATAAAGGGGACTGCTGATTTCGTTTTAGGGGTTGTTGATGATGAAATGTATTGATTGATGTTGAATGTTGCTGTATGTGTTTTCCTGTGTGAGTATTGTATTAGAGAATAAGATTAGATGTGTGCTTGCAGCTAGCCTTCTAGTGTTAGAGTAGTTGAATGTTATTGTTGATGGTGAAAGAATTTTGGGAGGGCTGTCTGCGTTGATTCCATTGCTTCTATGGAATGAGAGTTGGAGTTGTGCTGTAAATTTTTGAGTCCTGTAGTTCTGTAGAGGTGAAGAAACTGATTCCTCGATTTGCTTTTGTGAAGAATGAAAATGTTTGTTTAGGTTAATTTGCTTCCGTGAGTGGTGGTAGGAGATATATTGTGAGTGGTGGTAGGAGATATATTGTTGTTGAAATTTCTAAGAATGTGTCGTTGTAGTTGGTGGTTGAAGTGTGCTGCTTGTGTTCTGTGACTTCCGTTAAGAAGTTGTGGTTGACGTGACAATTTCCTGTGTTGTAGGAGTTTAGTTGTAGTGGAATGCTTGGATGAACTGCTGCTATTGATTTTTCTGTTTGAGAAGATCAGTTGCTATTGAGTGCTGCTAAAAGATTGTGATGTTTTGTTTCGTGGCTTCCCCAAACAGTTGAGTGTTTGAGATTCCGTGGAACCACTTTAGTGTGAGAGTGAGTGAAATTTTTCTGTGGTGCCCGTGTGCGATAGCGGCCGACCTCAGAGCGGGAGATCGAAAGTGACGAGGAAATTCCTCGCAGGATCGCCGTCGATTTTGATTGCGGAGAGACGTCTCTTTTCGTGGGTAACTTGTTTATTTCTCTTCCTTTGTGTGTGTCTACATTTTCTCTTAGAATTTTAGATTCATTGCTGGGTTTTTGCCCGAATTTCGTCAATGAGCGCTACGTCGAAAACTCCAAATGAAACGTATTTGGAGTTCACGATTTCCATTTTGCTACGACAAGGGAAACGGAACGAAAATTGCGAACTTCCTTCCCCGGATTTAGAATTGAACCATTTATTTAAGAAAAATCATTTTTTGAACAAAATATTTTTTGTGTTTCACAAAAACTAAATATTGTTTATCTTTCAAAGTTTGTGCAATTATCGCTCAATCCGTTTGCATACATTTAGAATTTCCTAGAAATAGACGACAGACACGCAAACCCTACGCGTCGTCCTGCATCATATAGTGTTTTCTAAATAAAGATACAAATGCAAGAATGCACACACTCTATTGAACAAAATGCTTAATACATTAAAACACAAATGTGATGCAAATGATTCAGGTAGCGTTTGGTTGGGCTTTTTGCCTACGGTGCGGTTGAAACGCACCGCTATTATGAGCATAAGCGTCGTTTGGTTGGGCTTTTTTAGGAACCTCTGTTTTGAAATTTCCGCTTATTAACATAAGCCGACGACCGCAGGTTTATTTCGCGTCCAGCCGCAGTCCAGCCGCAACCCTATCGCTCCCGATCATGTCTTCTTCGCAAGCAAGGAACGAATCCACATCCATCTTCCCTATCGGCGTCGACGCAAGCCGGCGAACAACCCATCGTCCCCGTCGCCCTCTTCTTCGCAAGCAGCGGCCATCGTTCCCCTCGCCGTCTGCGCAAACAGCGAGCATATCGTCGCCGACTTCGCAAGCAACGAACAACTCGGTATGTCCCGGTCCCTCTTTTATTCACCTTGGCCTTCTTCGATCTCCCCATCCATCTTCGTCCAGCCGCAACCCTATTTCTCCCGATGCATTGTTTTTTCAGCCCCAATCTCTCGACCGAAGCTGAATACCCGATGCTTTGTTTTTTTCAGGTATACCTACTTGCAAACAGCCCAACACAGGATCTTCTTCTTCAGTTTTCAGGTACCCTATTGTTCTGTATTTTTCTCTTTTGTGATATATGTGTGTTTTGTGTATGTGTGTGATGTGTTGGTGGGTTGTGTTTGTGTGTGTGTGTGTATTGTGTTGGTGTTATGTGTATGTGTTGGTGTTATGTTGGTGTATGTATTTGTGTTATGTTGGTGTATGTGTGTGTGTTGTTGTATGTGTGTATTGTGTTGGTGTGTGTTGTATATGTGTGTGTTGTGTGTGTTATAATTTGAATGTGTTGGTGTATGTGTGTGTTGGTGTATGTGTGTGTGTGTTATGTTGGTGTATGTGTTTGTGTGTAGGTGGGTTGTGTGTGTTGGTGTATGTGTGTGTTGTGTTGGTGTATGTGTGTGTGTTATGTTGGTGTAGGTGTTTGTTGTGTAGGTGGGTTGTGTGTGTTGGTGTATGTGTGTGTTGTGTTGTTGTATGTGTGTATGTGTTATGTTGGTGTGTGTGTTGGTGTTATGTTGGTGTATGTGTGTGTGTTGGTGTTATGTTGGTGTTATGTTGGTGTATGTGTGTGTGTTATGTTGGTGTATGTGTGTGTGTTGGTGTATGTGTGTATTGTGTTAGTGTGTGTTGTGTATGTGTGTGTTGTGTGTGTTATAATTTGAATGTGTTGGTGAATGTGTTGGTGTTGTGTGTGTGAGTGTATGTGTGTGTGAGTGTATATGTGTGTGTGAGTGTATGTGTGTGTGTGAGTATATGTGTGTGTATGTGTATATATGTGTGAGTATATGTGTGTGTGAGTATATGTGTGTGTGAGTGTATATGTGTGGTGTGAGTATATGTGTGTGTAATGTTTTTTAATATTGTTCTCTTTTGTATGTGTTGCCTTATAAAGATGGGCAAAACAAAAGACGGTGGGGTGGCCGCAATGTGGGACAATTCCGATGTTCTCCTCTTTTGTGATATCTGCATAAAAGAGATAGAACGTGGGAATCGTCCTACAACACATTTTAGTAAAGAGGGGTGATCCAATATAATGAAGGCATTTGAAGAGTCGAATGGAAAGAAATACGATAAAGTGCAATTCAAAAACAAATGGGATCATCTGAAGAAGGAGTGGAAACTTTGGACAGAGTTGAAACGAGGTGAGACCGGCTTGAGTTGGAATACATCAAGAAAAACAATAGACGCCTCGGATGAGTGGTGGGACGAGCGATTGAAGGTATTCAATGTTTGAATTCAATTATTTCCCTCAATTAATTATTGTATCCCTGTTTTAAATAATTGAATAATATTTCAGGTTGTCATTACCGCAAAGAAGTTTTGTTATTCCGGAATACAGCCAGAATTAGAGGAAAAACTGAACATGATGTTCAGCTCTATTGTTGCGACTGGTCATCATGCTTGCACCCCTCATTCGAGGAATGTTGGCCCCGAGTCTACTGGTGATAGAGAATTGTCAGACGGTGGACAAGAAGAGGTTGGCGTCAATGGTGTTCCTCCTGTAACTGAGAACACAGCTACATTCGAGGTTGGCCAAAAGAAGAGGAAAGGACAGAAGAAAGATATTACATCAGTGTTAGAGGATATGGCAGAATCTTCTAGGAGCATGTGTCGATTCATACAGGAGCCACCAAGGAGCAATTCTTCCTTCACCATTGCCCAAGCACTTGAGAAGTTAGCAACTTACCATGAAGTGCAATCAGATAGGGAATTCCACTTCTTTGCCATCACCTATCTGATGGACAAAAATCATAGGGAGACCTTCATGTGCCTGCCAGAAAGTCTGAATGTTCAGTGGCTTCGTAGTCGCTATACTAGTGGCGTGTAGTTGTGTCTATCTTCTTTATTTCTGTGTGTTTTTTGTCAGTGCATGCTATTATGTTTTTACCGCACTTGTATGGACATTAACATGTTATCTGCTTTTTTATGTTTTTCACCGCACTAGTATGGACATTGATATGTGGATGATTTATATGCTTACTAGTTTATTCAAGAATATGTATGACTTCTTTTGTGATATCTTTACTTGTTTATTCGAGAATATGTCGAGCGAGGACTCTGATAATTTCATCGAGCAGTACGAGGGAGCTATAAGAAAATGTGTTATTGTTCAACAACACACTATAATAGCAGCAGCATGTTTGGCCTCTGCACACACCTCTCTATTAAACGGTCGAGTCGCACGCATGACTTCGAAGCAGACAGGTGATAAATGGGTTGGAGAGATACTTCGTGGATCTACTGTGAGATTTCATGACTCTTTCATGATGAGTCAAGAAATATTTCTCGATCTACTGCATTATCTGGAGGAAAGATGTGGGCTCCAGGGAACAAGAAGGACAGCCTCCAGAGAAGTGCTAGCCTTGACCGTATATATATTGTCGCACAATGAATCGATGAGAAAAACAATTGAGCGCTTTTAGCATTCAACGGAGACAGCTAGCCGATTTTTCTCTCAGGGTATTCGTGCTTTGTTGCGGCTAGGGGAGGAAGTTATCCAGCCATTAGATAGGTCTTTCGGGAGCACTCCACCAGAAATTATGTACGACAGACGTTATATGTCATTCTTTAAAGATTGCGTTGGGGCTATAGATGAGACACATGTTGATGCGTGCATAGCAGTTGGACAGCAGGTATCCTATATTGGGAGACGGGGCAATCCAACTCAAAATGTCATGGCTGCTTGCGATTTCAACATGTGCTTCACTTTCGTCATGGCGGGTTGGGAGGGATCTGCACACGATAGCCGGATTTTCAATTATGCCTTAAATTACCCTCAATATAATTTTCATCATCCGCCTCGAGGTAAAGTTAACAATTATGTTTATCTATTTCTTACTTTAATTTATTTGAGTGGTTAATTAATTTTTAACACATTATCAGGAAAATATTACTTGGTCGATTCTGGATATCCTTTATAGAGAGGGTATTTGAAACCATATCAAGATACAAAGTATCATTTGCCAGACTTCGCACGCGGTGGTCGTCGAGCAGAGGGACATCGAGAGATGTTCAATCATGCTCACTCATCGCTAAGGAGCGTGATAGAACGATCGTTCGGCGTTTGGAAGAAAAAATGGGTCATACTGCGGGACATGCCGAGCTATAGCTTTGTGAAGCAGGCAGATATTGTGATGACCACGATAGCTTTACATAATTTCATTCGCCGACACCCTTCCCGCAATGATATAGATTTCAATGAGTGCGAGCAGGAGGGTCAAGATGATAGGGTGGCGTCACAAGGGCGATAAGAAACCTGCTCTGACACTGAGGGTGGAGTAGAGGAGATGATCGCGCTACGTGATAGTATAGCGGATCAGTTGTATGAATCGAGAGCATAGCTCGAGATTGCGGGTGTACCTGGATTTCTTGTGTTATGTGTTTATTTAGCCAGTTGTTTTTTTTTTGGAAAAAAAAATTTAATTCAAAACGGAGAACAACTTATTCAAAACTCTATTTTCAAAACTCCATTTCATCCAAACAGTTTTTTAACAAAACTTTGTTTTCCAGAATCAGCACTTTCTCCATCAGCAGCTTCTCATCAGCAGCTTTCCATCAGCAACAGCCAAACCAAACAGAGCCTCAATCATGAAAATATTTTTCACATGCAATTAATTAAACAAAGTTAATTTTAAAATCTAGGCAAATGTCATAATTGATTCCAAACAGTTCTAAATTAGGTAACTAACATCGCTACAAATTAAATTTTAGTGTGACAAAGTACACTTCACTGAAATTAAACGAGCTAAAATTAATTAAAGTATGATGTCATTTGGAATAAAGGTACATCCATATAATGCGACGATATGAAACTGAAATGTAAAAACTCACTCAGTAATAGGCTCCAATGAGAGGAGGGTGTGGTATGTCATGGGGAGTCATTGGTGCAATGCATTGGACCCAATGTGTGGTTAGCCTGAAAACGTTGAATATGGATTTTAGGGATTGTGGATTTGAGTATTGGGGAGCTTAGGGTTCTAGGGACATTGAGGATTTAAGCATAGCAGTGGTATGTGGGCGAGTGGTGGAAGGGAGAAAGAGCTCGGAACTGTTGGAGGTGTCGGGAGTGTGTGGAGGAAGGACTCGGGAAAGGAGGTGGGGGTTGGAAAAGAGCGAAAGAGGAGTGTAGAGGGCGGATGGAGAAGTTGGGATGGGAAGGAGGGCCATGGGAAGTGCATGCAGTAGCATAGGGGGTGTGGTAGACGGCTATCGGGGCTGAGAAGGAGAAAAGGAGGCTCGCAGAGCTCGGGTCGGGTCACCAAAGGTCAAGAAGTCGTCGAGAGTGGTGGTCAACCGAAGGAAGTGACGCTGAAGGCGCTGGGAATCTTGGTCTGCAAAAACAGTGAATATAGGTCAATGGGCAGGTACTGGAGGCGTTCGTCGTAGACGAACTAGCGGCAGGTGGCAGCAATGAGGGTGTCGGCATCCTCGGAGGTTGGAACCGATGGTTTTGGTACAACGTGGGATCCACGGTATCATTGTTCAGTCGAAATCCTCATTATCCCACTTAAAATTTTGTGGGCGGGCGGGCGGGCGGGCGCAGATATAGTATAATATAGATATAGATATAGTATAATATAGATAGAGATATAGATATAGTATAATATAAATATAGATATGAGAATTTTAGATTTAGATTAAGTGTACCCTATGCCCCGGATTGTCTGATCAGATAACTCAACTCTCAAAATAGACATCAAAAACTTAAAGAAAAATACATAAAAATATGAAATATCGTGTTGAATGTGATAAAAATACCTGACAATCCAAAAAATATAGATAAAGTAAATTGATCAAATGAGACATGATCAATAATAATGGTTCTCCTCAGCTCAGAGACACGCATTTCTGATAATGGAGACTATCTTGCTCCTGGTGCAGGCCAGATAAGACACGAAGTAGTTGTATGAACTTTGACGTAGTCTCAATCCAGTAGCTCCTGATAGATCTTGTGCCCACCGTAGATTGTTGTTCGTTGAAGTTGTCGAGGATCCCATAAATGATGTAAGTCGTTGTATGGGTGGAGGGCACAACTACGATGAAGTGAAAGCTAATTTGGGGTAAATAATTGGCAGAGGTTGCAGTGGAGTATCAGGATGAAGGCTCCAATAACAAGGTCGCGCATCATTTAGAATCAAATCATCTACATCAAATACATGATAAATACTCAGATTCCTAAATGCTACCAAGCTCATAAGAATTTGATTCAACCTAATTCAGGACAACATAAGGACCTATTCTCCTAACACACAAATTTATAGTTGTTCCAATGGGGAATTTCTCAGGCCTGGTGTGAATCAACACCTAATCAACTTTTTTAAATATATGTTTTCTCCGGTGATTATCCACGCACATTTTAAATATTTCATTACTTGACATAATCTTACGCTGGAATTTGATATATGACTCATGCAAATGATGAAAATGAGGAAAAGCGGATGCAATGAACTCATTAGATTGTGACTCTACAATGTGGCGGATCTTCTTAAGGAGTGGTTTATCAGGAGGCTCTTTGGGCAGAGTGCAAAAATATCCGTCGAGTGTGTGACAACTGACAAACACCCAAATGCATTCGAGACATACGTAACAAGGTAGGATTCCATGTTTTTCAAATGTCTCTCAGAAGATGAGATTTGTCAGAAGGCTCACCAAGTAGTACACAAGAAAATTCATCGCGAATGCAATGATCACTCGAGAATGTCAGAGACATCGACATGAAGTCAGAACTCTAGGGTGTGTTGAATGTCTCAAAAAGAGAAAAACATACCAGGTGGCTCACCAAGGGGCTTGTTGAGAGGCTCATTGAAGAATTCATCAATGGCGAAATGATCTTCTAGACGAGTATCATCAACAACAATACTGTCATCAGAAGCAAGTGAGGCAACCACTACAATGTCAACATTAGGCTCCAAACTATCACTAGAGACAGGACTCGTTACTACAATGGGGAGAAACTATGAGGAGCTTGTATTCAAAAGTGAGCCTATTGTCACGCACCTATCCTCTTGACAACATTCTGTGCATACTTAGCTCCTTTCTACGCCCTTCATAGTGGTTAAATCAGCATCACAGTAACACCTCAGTGCTCAAGAACAGAAATGCTAGGACAACCAAAGTCAAAACTCACAAGAGCATAAGAGCAAGAAAGAAGAGAAAAAACTCAAGAAAATTTATTTTTGAACTTGGTGATTACAAATGAACTATCATGCCCATTTTATAGGACTTGTTACCTATTATTATAATATGCCCATGCATAACGCGTCTACTTATTTTAAATTACACACCTAATATACTCATATCATTTAGCCCCTTTCCCAGATACCGACTCCCAATGCCAGTTACCCTATCGTGAGCCTCCTTCTGCGACCCAATCAGCTCATGTCGTTATGGATTGTCTGGACAAGTACAGTCCTTCCACCCTCCCCATTCCTCCTCTTCATCGCGTACTCCGAGCAACGACTCCTGTCAGAGCTTTGTCACCTCAAAGCTGCGCATCTACATACATGTGTAAGTCATTAGTTAGGTGTTTTTGTTTTTTCTTTCATTGTATGTCTGGAAATATATGAATTTGTTTATTTATTCCATATTTGTTGAGATGAGTTTATCGTTTTATGTGTCATTTATTCTTGGCTGAGTATTATTGTATTTGTATTCCTAATCCGGCTCCATATATAGAGGGAATTAGAGCTTCCTCTTTGTAATTGAAGTCTATTTTCATTTCCGCAATATGGTATCAGAGCCTTATGCGATTAGGGCTCCTGCGTATTCACCCCCGTCGCTTCCACATCCCGCTTCGGTCTACTCTGTCGTTTCCGTCCCGCACCCCGTCGCGCCTCCTCCGATACAGCGGACGCCGCCTCCAGAAGTCGCATCCCATCCCCTGCATCCCGTCCAACTCTTCAGTCGAGCATCCCGCCCCGTCCCGCATCCAACCACGGACTTCCGCCAGCCAGTCGCAGTAGGTCTTATCCAGCGCGCCCCGTCCCGCATCCAACGCGCATCCCGTCTTCCAGCAGACGGTCTTCTCCTTCTCCAGCAGCCTCCAGCAGCCTCCCGCAGCCCGTCTAGTCCTCTCCAGCGCACCTCCTTCTCTTCTTCATTTCTTCGGCCCTTTTTTGGCGGATTGTCGTTGTTTGGTTCTTTTGACACCGCAAAATATGGCTCTAACCTGATGGCATTTCCAGTGTCCGTCCTTATTGGAGGCTCCTTCGTAATCTTAGTATCGTTCCATCTTCTATAAGACAACCCTAATTTCTATCTAGGTGTTTGTGGGGTTTCTTGTGAGTGTTCTTGCACATCATGTCAGGGAATGATGGATCTCCTACTCTCGCTTCCGATGTTGGGATCTCCTCCACTACCTTGCCGTCCTGTGGCGCGGCTCGGTCCACTCATGCCCACAATACTCCTCAAATCACCACTATTAGATTGGATAGTTCCAATTTTCTTTCATGGTCTCCAACTATTATCCTTGCCTTGAAGAGCAGGCGTTTGTTTGGGTATGTTCTGGGGGCTATTTCGACAACCGGCCAAAGATTCTCTGGATTGGCTACAGTGGGAGTCTGAGAACTCTCTCGTGATGTCTTGGTTGACAAACTCTAATGTTGACTCGATTGCTCGGAATTATCTGTTTTTGGGGATTGCATTGGATATTTGGAAGAGGATGAGGCTACTTACTCCTGTCGAGGTAATGCTGCCCAGATTTTCCAGCTGCAATGGAAGATCTTCCTCCTTCATCAAGGTGATCACCCTCCGTCTGCCTACTACTTGGAGTTCACTCAACTTTATCAAGAGTATGATCACTTTAAATCCCTCACTCTTGTGTATCCTGAGGATGAGCTCCTCGTTCGAGCTCGGGAAGATAAGAACAGAGTTTTTGAGTTCCTTCATGGCCTACACCGCGACTTTGATCCAATTAATGTGCAGATTCTTAGGCGCTCTCCTTTGTCGTCCCTTCTCGAGGCTTTCAGTCTTGTTGAAGAGGAATTTGATCGACGGCAGACATGGACCCCTGATACTACTCCCGAAGGTTCTGCCCTGGCTATTCAGTTTGGCATAGAGCTTCACGTAATTCCAGGCCCAAGTCCACTGACAAAGATCACTTGCTTTATGATTACTGCGGCAAGTCCCGTCATACTCGGGACACCTGCTTTCGTCTTCATGGATTTCTTGCACCCCGTGGGGGCTCCGCACCACGCGGCGGTTGTGGTTATGGTCGTTCTTCAGGTCGCTCTACTCAGCCCCGCTCTGCTCACCTATCTGATGCCTCCGAGGAGACGCTTCCACTACACAATCTGCTCCTCTGGCTTTGTCAGCCGATGAGATTCATGTATTCCGCCGTCTGATGCAGCAGCAGACTTTGGAGCCTTCCGTGTCCTCGTCTTCCTATGCTCATCAAGGACCCTCAGGTGCTCATAATGCGTCCTCTCGTCCTTCTACCCACTGGATTATCGATTCTGGAGCAACGGATCATATGACTGGCTCTGCTACAGGTTTTGTGTCTTACCTCCCTTTGTCTGGTCAAGACAAAGTGAGCATTGCGGACGATTCCTTCTCTCCAATTGCTGTAAAAGGAGCAATCCCTTGCTCCTCTCTTACTCTTTCTTTTGTCCTTCACGTGCTCAAGTTTACTTGCAATGCTCTCTCAATTAGTCATCTGACAAACTCTGTGAACTGTTTTGTGACATTTTTCTCTTTTCTTGTGTGTTTTAGGATCTGAAGACGGGGATGGTGATTGGCTCTGGTAGTCTAGTGGATGGGCTCTACGTGTTTGATTCTTCCACTCCTGCATCTTCTCATCGGCCCCTTTATGTTGATTAGGCGGTCACTTTGGAGTCCTGGCATTGCCGCCTTGAACATCCCTCTGTTATGTCTATGAAACATTTATTTCCTACTTTGCATGTTGTATTAGTTGATAATTTTCATTGTAATGCTTGTGAACTTGGCAAACATCATCGTGTTTCGTTTAATCATGTTTCATCCCCTAGTTCTGCTCCTTTTCATGTTATTCACAGTGACGTTTGGGGGTCTTGCCTTGTTTCTTCTATTTCTGAGTGTCGTTCATTTGCCACTTTCATTGGCTGCTTCTCTCGTACTACATGAGGTTATCTAATGAAGGCTAAGGATGAGGTTTACCCTTTATTTCAATGTTTTCACAAAATAATTTTTACGCAATTTGATACCCCTATCAAAATCCTTCGCACCGACAATGGCCGCAAGTACATGGATTCTCAATTTGACCGCTACCTTGCACATCATGGGATTATCCATCAAACGCCTTGCGTTCACTCTCCTGCTCAAAAGGGGGTAGCCGAATGCAAGAATCATCATCTCTTGGAAGTTGTCTGGTGTCTTCTTCTCCATATGCACCTTCCAAAGTACTATTGGGGGATGTTGTTCTCACTGCTGTCTATCTTATTAATCGTATGCCCTCTCGTGTCCTAGATTATAACACTCTTCTTCACATTCTTGGGGTGCCTCCTACTACTCTACAACGTTGTATATTCGACCGTGTTTGTTTTGTCCATATTCACCAAAGGACTAAACTTGATCCTTTTGCTCACAAGTGTGTTTTATCGGCTATGCTTCTACTCAAAAGGGTTATAATTTATAAATGCTTTGACCCGGTGCTTAAGAAAGTCTTTGTTACCATGGATGTCATATTTCGTGAATCCGAGAGCTACAACGAGCCCTCACTTTAAGGGGGGACCTCTTCTATGTTGGAAGTGAGTTCCTTAACTCCTTTACTCATTCCTCTGTTATATCACTATCACTTGATTTTGTCTCCCATTGCTTGTGCGCCAACTCCGTCTCCTATTGCTCCTGTGTCAACTCCTACTACTCCTATTGACAAGCCCTTGCAGGTTTACTTTCATCGTCCCAAGGGAACAAACACACCGGCCTCTATCAGAGTCCCAGAGCAGACATTTGATCCGTCGTCAGAATCCTTTACTCTAAGGGAAGGTACTTCTACACAACACCGAGTATCTCAATTCGTCTTTTATTTGTCCCTAACGGCTTCCCATAGAGCTTTTGTCTCTTCTTTGGCTGCTACTTCCATCCCTACATCGTGGAAGAATACTCTCTTTGATGACAGGTGGAAGGTAGCTATGCTTGAAGAAATGCATGTCCTGGATAAGAATCACACATGGGACCCGGTACATCTGCCTGAAGAAAAGATTGTTGTGGGATACAAATGGGTGTTCTCTGTCAAACAGAACACTCAGAGGGTTGTGGAAAGGTACAAGGCTAGGCTAGTTGCAAGAGGGTACACTTAGACGGAGGGTATTGATTACCAGGAAATCTTTGCACCGGTTGCTAAGATGAACTCTATAAAGATTCTCATGTCGTGTGCTACCTGCAAAGGGTAGAGTCTCAGCCAACTGGATGTAAAAAATGTGTTCCTTCATGGTGATCTAGAAGAAGATGTATACATAGCTCTATCTCCTGGTCTCTCTCCTAGAGGATCTGAAGGCAAGGTGTGAAAGCAAAAGAAGGTCTTGTATGGTCTGAAACAATCACCTAAAGCTTGGTTTGAAAGATTTCACAAGACAATGACATGCTTCAGATTCTCCCGGAGTAATGAGGATCATACTCTCTTCATCAAAAACAATGAAGGAAAACTAACTACTTTAATAGTTTATGTAGATGACATAATTATAATAGGAGACGATCAGAACGAGATTCGGGCATTGAAAGTGAGACTGACGAAAGAATTTGAAGTAAAAGACTTGGGGAACCTCAAGTACTTCTTGGGTATTGAGGTTGCGAGGTTCAAACATGGGATATTGATATCACAGAGAAAATATACTCTTGACCTCCTTGAAGCTTCAGGAATGAGTGGGTGCAGACCGGCTGACACTTCAATCGAAGTCAACCACGGACTTGGAAAAGATGATGGTGACATGATTGAAGACATTCCCAGATTTCAGAGGCTTGTTGGAAAATCGATCTGTCTGTCGCACACTCGCCCAGATATCTCCTATGTTGTAGGAGTGCTCAGTCAATATATGGAATCTGTGAAGGGCTATGGCTCACGGAATCTGTGAAGGGCAATGGATACGAACTATTTTGACCGACCTTGGGCTTAAAAGTAGCAAGTCTGACAACAAGGCAGCGATCAGTATTGCTCACAACCCTGTGCAATATGAACGTACAAAACATATTGAAATCGACAGACACTTCATCAAAGAAAATATAGAGGCATTGTTGTTACTCCATTTGTGCCCTCTGAACAACAATTGGCAGACCTCCTAACGAAGGGATTATGCAGTGGTTTCTTTAAAGAGCTTGTTGGCAAGTTGGGAATGTTCGACATCACACACCCAACTTGAGGAGTGGTGTTGAGAAGATTTCATCGTTTTATGTGATGTTTATTCTTAGCCGTGTATTATTGTATTTGTTTTCCTGATCCGCCTCCAAACATAGAGGGGATTAGGGCTTCCTCTTCGTAATTGAAGTCTATTTTCATTTCCACAACAATATTGATTTGCAGGCCTTATACGTAATGCACTTAAATATATTTGCACTCCACTCGCAGGTAAACCTATGCTTAATCTGCAGAATTAAAGCATGCTCTTATTTTTTGTGTATGCTGCATAAGATTATAATTATTTGGTTAATGGCTTGATGCAATTGGGACCCCTCACTTCTGACACACGCAACATTCTAGGGCTAGATAGAAATTATTTCTCCAACACTACACCTAGGGTTTGTATTGTTGGTGGTCGCCTCCAAAGCTTACCCTACGTCACTTTCTCTCCGCTAAACATCTAACAAGATTACCAAGCTCCGATTTAATATCTAACTCGGGAATCTAATGTCGTAACTTGAGGTAAATAAAGGAAAAAACTATGTGAGATACATCTAAAATTTACATTTTGATTTTCTAGAAGTAACATGCAAACAAAAAATTATGTAATGTACAAAACAAAAGTAAGAAATTATTTGAGATATGAAATTCCTATCTTTGGTGCCTATAACAACTTTGAACCTGAGTGTCCATTAAGGAAATGTTCAATATTAAGTTCATTGATATGCAATCCTAACTTCACAATTTACATGTTTCAAATGATTGTACTTATCAAATAACATAAAACTAAATACAAAATTAGTTTGTTCACTAGCAAGAACATGGTTAGTAATGAGTGGATGGTAAGGTTCAAATAACTCAAATTTAACTGGGTTTAATATCTCAGGCTGGTGATCACAATTTTTTAGATTCACTAGAAAATTCAAAGTGTAAGTTGCGAAATAGAAAAAGGTACATATTAATATTCAACACTAGATTTACCTCAATATTCTGGTAGACATTCATATGTAAAAAAAATTCAATCAGCAATATTTTTGGGTTATTTTCAAATAAATGATAGTAATAGTAAACAAAAGAATATGATTAACAACATCATCATAGTGTAAGCTGTGAAAATTTTAGAAGTTTTTTCTCAATTAGTTTCCAGAAAAGAATAAGGATAGTTAATATCATGATGGTCTTTAAAATCATGATGGTCAACATATAATGATTTATGGAAGTTTAATCTGAAGAAAATCATAAAGCATTCTCTTGTGCTATATGAAGCACACTTCTACGAGAAGGCCGCATGCTCGCACTTGGTACATTTTCAATGGCAATACTTCTAGATATGGCTACGATGTGTAATTGGTACGCACCCCCGACAAATAAAAAGGGCATGCTGGGTACTTGGCAGGATACGCTTGTGACATGCGCCATTAGATTTCAGTCACAAGAGCACTACTTTCTCGGGTCCCAAGTTGCATGCAAGAGCCAGCCGTCCATCTCCACTTCCCAATCATCCCAGTGTCAGCCACATATGTGGCCCCACACGTAGCGTTTACAACCATCTTCTCCTCTACAAGCTCTGGACCCTCTTACCGTTAATGAATGAAAAGGTAGGATGTGATATATTAGAAACGAATCAAACGCAAATCATTTTGATGGTGTTCGTATTCTTAGTGTTACGAGTTTTTCCTTTGATGAATTGGTGATAGAAGATACATTAGTCCCTCAAAATGGAGAGAAAGATGTATAAATTGAAAGTATTGCTTAACTTATAAGTTCTTTTTTAGGTTGAAGTTGGTACAAACATAAATTTAGAGGCTGTCATTGATTAAGTATTTTAGGATTAGATGTTTTAAACAGATTGTTCATGTTGCCCGGCACCCACATCGGCACCAATGCTTCGTACATCGTGTGCTGATGATGGTGGTAATTAAATCTAGGTCACATTGAATATCCTTGACATGTTGTTTGTTACCTATTGAAGATTTCTTGGTATGTCATATCTCGTGAGGGGTTGTATTATTATTCTGACCCTATGAGCCATGAAAATTAAACATAATGTGTGGAATACAACTAGGACGCAAAGAAGGCTAAGAATGCTTCAAAGTGCACAATTAATGACCCTATAAAATTCATTTTTAACTTTGAAAATGTGGCAGCAAGCATGTAAATGTAAAAAAAATCCTACAGCAAATTCCAAAGAAAAATCTAGGCTCTGTTATCACATGCAACAATCAATTCATGATACCACGTTGAAGCAAACTAGAATGATTTGGTATAACTTGACTCAATAATAGGCGGCATTGCCACTTTAGAGATGCAATATAAGAACAACAAAACATATCAGAGTAAATTAAGCATATGTATGCATGTACGAAAAATGTAATATTTTTGTTAGAAGATAGTAAAATCATGTGTAAAAGCTCATTGTAATTGTGGCTCATTTATTAGCCCATTTGTGCTTTTCTGTTTTGTCCCACATTGTATTCTTTGGAACTTCTCTCTCTCGCTTCCTATATATATGTACTCATGCTTGAAGGATAATACAAGAAATACAGCCCACAGGTTTCATTGCTCTCTTTTCTACATGGTATCAAAGCAAGACGATCCGGCCTGTTCTTTTCTAACAGCCTGTTCCTCCTGCTAACCGGGCGGCTTGTTCTCCTACTTAACCGCAGTGTTTTGCGGCCTCCTCCCTTTCAAACCGCGGATTCCTGCGCGGTTAAGTTTTTCTAGCCGCTCCTCTCACTCTCTCTTTCTCTCGTGGCTTCCACTTCTTCTTCTCATCTCCCCCACCCCTCCCTTTTATAATTTTCTCGGTCAGGTGGAGCCCTCTTCCTCTAACCGCGCGGTTTCTTCCTGGTTACCCGCTTCCTTTCTATCCTCCGCGGTCTCTCTCTGTCTACCCGCCTTCTCGCTCTCTCCTCTCTTCTCGTGCGACTTCTTCTCTTAGTCGTTGCGACTGCTTTTTTTCGATGCGGCTTCCCCATCCGTTGCATGCACCGCAGGTCGCGGCATCTCTCCTTGCCGCTGGTTTCTTCCTCTCACTCTCTCTTTCTCGCGCGGGTTCTTCTTTGCTTGTTCGTTGCGGCTTCTCTCCCCGTCGCGGGCTCCGCATCTTGGTCGCGGCCTCTTGTCGCCGGTGTGTTGTCACCGAGATCGTGTGGCTTCTCCTGTTCTCTTGTCCAGGGGCTTCTCTTCTCTAACCGCTCCGGGTTTTGGGTTGCAGTCTACCTCTAACCAGCCGGTCACGTGCCAGATCGTTGGCCTTCTGCTGCTTTCAAACCGCTGCGGCTAGAACCTCTCTCCTTCTGGCTTCTCCTTGCTGCAACTTCTGTCTTCCCACTGCGGCTTTTGTCTTCCCGCTGCGGCTAAACTTCTTTCGTCGGCTTGTCCTTGTTGATCTCCTTGTTACGGTTTCATGGGTTCCACTTCTGCTTCCAGCGAGTCCGCTGCGGCTTCGCCTCTGCCACCTCGGGCTGCTCCTTTTGCTACTGATCTGTGGGATGAACTCCGGATTACCACCATCTCTCTCAATGGCAAACAAAACTTTGTGGAATGGGTACATTCAGTACGTCGGGTGCTCCAGACAAAAGGACTTCTTCATCACTTGACCCGGGCTGCTCCTGCCCCTCCCACTGATGAGTGGCTTCGTGATGACGGTCGTGTGCAATCCTGGCTTCTCAACTCTATGGATACTGAGCCTTACAGGATGGCCATGTATCATGACACGGCTAAGTCCATGTGGGAGGAACTTCATTCCTTCTATTCTGGCCAAAACATCCTCCAACATTTGTTTGATATCATCACTGATCTTCAATCCCTTGATCCTGGGATGCCACTATGCCAGGCGATATGACTTCCTTCGTTGCCAAGGCCAAGACCCTTGTTGAGGCTTGGATACAACACCAGCCTCTTACTACTGATCTGGTTGCCCAGCGGGCACAAAAAGAGGCCGTCGGGATTGCCATGATGATGGCAAGGGTCCCTTCTCATTTGCATAGTGTTCTAGCTCAGATCCTCTCCTCCGCCACTACTCCCTCTCTCTCAGATATCTGCTCAATGCTTCTGAAGGTCACCCCGCCGTCGGAGGCTCCTATGCCTCCCTCTACAGCTCTTCTACAGCTACCTTCACCACATCACTCCAATCGTGGTCCTTCAGCCTGTGGGGGTCGCCATCCGTATCGGGGACGAAAACGTGCTGGAAAATCCTCCCTTAAATGCACTTTTTGCGGTCGGGATAATCATCTGGAGGCCACCTGTTATCATAAGCATGGTCTGCCGCCCTGAAAGTTAGGTGATAAGATCTATCTACCTCTAGAGGGGGGTGAATAAAGTAAGTTCAAATAGATTGATGTATTTAAAACTTTTGATTTACTTAGTGTAGAAAGTGAGTTATGCAATGGTTAAATATATGATAAAGCAAACAGCACACAGCACACAGCAAGAAGTAAACATAAAACACAGAAGACACAAGGAAATTATAGTGGTTCCCCAAACTTGGGTAGTCCACTCTTCTATCACCCTTTGATAGGAATCCACTGCAGGATGGTTGATCAGGTGTCCTGGGCACCACCAGATTTTTTGATAAGGTGTCTTGCCACCACTGATTTTGACAAGGTCTCAGCTAACCAAAAGGGTAACTTTTGAAGGGAGTTAAAACCCTGTACAGATGGAATAAGGTAAAGAAAGGATAAGTATGCTTCTCTGTCAACTATCAGAGAGAAGCTTGTGGATTTTGATGTTGTCAGAGCTCCCCCTGAGATGTAGATGAGTTCAGGTTGAAGAAGCTTTGCACAAGGGTGACAGACTCTTCACTGCTTGTCCTTCTTCAGCAATAGATAACTCAGAAACTGAGTGTTTGATGTCTGAAGGTAGAAGGCAGTCTGTAGAAGAGTTGATTGCAGAGCAGAAGAGAATCAGAGAGTATTGATGATGATATTTTTCTGAATGATGTTCTTCTCTTTGAATTCTCTGCAGCAGATTCTGTGAGAGAGAGATGATGAAGAATGTTCTCTGTAACAAAACTGAATAACTGTGTTACTGTCTCTCTCGAAAAATCTCTGAGTAATAGAATTACTACTGTCTGATAGATAGCCGTTGGCAGGGCATTCAATGCATTCATTAACTGTCCATGCCTTGAAAGGAAGTGCCTTAATTGATTTCCAATGAAAATTTCTTGAGATATGGACCAATTAAGTCTTGAAACGGCCAGGGGATCTCTTGCAATAACTGCTTTGATGATCTTTAATTTGAATTTCAAATGTCAACAGACGGGAGAACTCAAACCATCGAACTTATCATAAATCGTCGATCTGAGCTCGACTATCCGTCGATCAGAGAGTGATTAAGAATGCAAAGAGAATCACGCCAAAACGTCGAGCTGAAGTCGACGTTACGTCGAACTGAGGACGACGCTGCGTCGAGCTGCGATCGACTATGCGTCGAGCAGCGGTCGACTACGCGTCGAGCTGAGGACGACGACACGTCGAGCTGGGGTCGACTAACCGTCGAGCTGAGCAGAACTAAATTCTCAAATATCCTAAGTTCTAAACTCACACTCAATGACCTATGTTATACAATGAGGTCATGAATCCTTAGCATAGTTATCCTGACCCAAATATAAAAAGGGTGTTCCAACAATCTCCTCCTATTTGGATTAGGATTACTATTCACATGATTATAAGGAAATAAAATGCATACATAAGATTAAAAACACAGACAAAACCATAAACCACAGATAGAAGCAGGAGCAGATATATAAATATCAAAAGTGTTTATGGCAGTTGTAGAGAGGTAGAGCCATCTTACATTACTTCTTCTTTGGTTCTTCTTCAAAGCTTTTCTTGAACTTGATTTCTCTTTGAGGATTGGCAATATCTTTCCTGGATCTGTAATCCTCAGAAGTACCCAAGGAAGTTATGCTTTTTCCACTGGGAGGAACAGCAGCAGGATGCAATTCCATGTACCTATCAAATTCAAAGAATTTACTGGAGTTGTATTTGTCCAATTCTTGTCTTCTCTGCTCAGACATAGTATTGATATTTGATGTGTCCAGTCCTCTTTCTTTATTCTTCTTAATCAGGTCTAGAGCAGCAAGCTCAGCCATTCTAGCTTTCCAAGCAGTAGGATTGTTGACTGGATCATCATAAGGGACAGGAGGTTCATATTTGTTGCTTTGATCTGAAGGAGGAGGTTTTTGCCTTACACCATCATTGAGCTTGAAGGGAAAAGGACCAGAGGCTGAAGCAATAGTCTTTCCTCCCCTTTGATATGGCTGGTGTCTAGCTTGACCTCTTGATTGGTTTCCTCTTGAAGATCCTCTTTGTTGATAACCTCTTGGTTGGCTACCTCTTTGTCCTCTCCTGGATTGATATGTCTTGCCTTGGAAGGAGGATGTGGGAGGTTTGCTGACAGGGTTAGCACTGCCTCCTGCACCTGGAGAAGATGGAGGAGGAGGAGGAAGAATAGATTTAGAGGGGCCTTTGAAATACTTCTTCTTCTGTTTCATAGCCTTGAGTTGGTTCTTGGAATATTGCATCCAGGGCTCTGTAATCTCACAGTTGTGAAGAATGTAATAGGGAGTATCATGGTCAGTGGCCCTTTCCATTGGAACTCTCTTTAGAGCTTTGCTTCTAGCTTTTCTCTTTTTAGCAATGGTGGCAGATGAATCATCTGAGCTAGTGGCAAACTCATAAGAGGAGCTGCTTTGCACATGATCATAAGGATCATAAAAATCCTTCTTGGAGGCAATTCCTGAAACAGGAACAGAAGCAGCTGAGTCACTGATAACTTCAGATATTACAGCCTCAACTGAACTGGCTGGATAGATCTTATTAGCAGGAGCAGAAGCTACCACTGCATCAGAGACTTGAGAAACAATAGAACTGGCAGGAGCAACAGCTACCACTGCAACTGAAACAACAACTTCAGGAACAATTGCAGGAGCAAGGGCTTCCACTGCATCAGAAGTATTGGGCAACTCATCAACAGTCATATCATTAACAGAATGGTCAACAGTACTAATATCAACATTAGAACAAGCAGGAGCAGCAACAGCACTATGATCAAGAGAATCATTTGCAGGAGCATCAGCTACCACTGCATCATCATCAAGGATCATTTCATCAAAAATAACAGCAGCAGCAGCAGAAAAGGGAACAATAGCCCTGGACAGATCTTCAGGAAGCAGTAATCTGTATGGGCTGAAAGACCTTTGGAAGAAGCATGCTGGCACTGCCACTGTAAAGTCTTCAACTGGAGGCTGAACAAACTCTCTATCTGTAGGCTGAATTTCTGAAACTAACAGCTCTTCTCTATCAAAAGGAGGCAGCTCTTCTTCTACAAAAATCTCCCCCTGCCTAGAATCAGTAAGAACTGACTCTAGGCCCCTAGAAGAAGGGCCAGCCACAAAAGGAGTGAGGGAAGAGAGTTTAGATGAGATGGAGTTCAAAGAGAGGATTATTGGAGCTAGGGAAGCATCCAATAGAGAAGAAAGCCTTGGAGCCAAGAGCTCATAGAGCTTGTTGGCCAAGGGAAGCAAATCTACTTGCTCAAGGGGATGTTGAGCAGAGGTAGAGGGAGGAGCAACAGATGCAACAGGAGATGATGTTGGGATAGATGGAATGGGATGGTAGGTTCAATGATGGATGACATGATGAGGTCAGACAATGATGGTGTCTCAGATGTGTCATCAGGAGAACCATCCAAGAAAGAATCATCTAGATTGTTGATCTCAATATCCATTGGAGGGAAGAAGTGAAGAGGATGAAAATCTTCAGATGTGGTAATGGATGGAGGAATGGAGGAAGCAATTGTAGCAATTGATGATGTTGTTGGCATAGGGGATGAAAATTGAGATGTGGATGGAGTGAAGGTGGTTGGAAAGCTGAAGGAAGATGAAATGGTGATGGATGGCATGGCTTCTTCTACTAGGTCAGAAGGCTGAGGTGAAGTGACCACAACAGTCCTTGTTTCTGTAGAAGTTTTCATAGCTGCAGCAGCTCTGGGATTGGTGATTTTCCTGTCCCACTTACCAATGAGGGCACAGGTCAGTCTCTTAGAAGCATTGATATGCTTAGAGGATACCAGAAGCTGAGGGCAGATATGATGAAGCAGCAAACCCAACACCCTTCCAAAATGGACATAGGTCTTGTTGACCTTCTTCTTCACTAAATCAAACAGAATTTCTCCCCAATTCAAGTGCTTTTTGTCCAGGAGAGCAGCCATGATGCAAAATTGATGCCTGGAAATGGCATCATGTGCTGTTCTCTTAGCACAGATAACCTTGCCTACCACATCAGCTAGAAGTCTGAATTCTATGGCAAGGTCTACTTTCAACAATTTGGAGGCATTCTCAGAGGAATGACCCATCCTGTCTAACATTGCATCATATTCTTCATTGGACAGCTCCATACTGTCATTGCCATTCTCCAATTCAAACACTTCAGTAAATATAGCAGAGGTTAAGGATACCTGAGTCCCTGAGATTGAACCAGTAATGGTGCTTTCATCTTGAGTGACTGCTGTATAAATCCATTCTTTGATTTCTGTTTCTGCTATTGGCATTCTGGTTGTCATGAACTTCTCCAATTTCTGTTCCTTGAACAGCTCCAGAATTTCCAGAAAGTTCTGAGATGATCCTTCAAAGGAATCCAAATCAATGTCGAAACCGCAATCAAATTTCATTGCCGCCAAGATTGCTGCTGGAATCGCCATTTCCTGTAGAATACCTCTCGAAAACAAGTGTAAAATCTTTGGAGGGAGAAAATACTTGCAGAGAGTATGAAAGCGCAAATGAAATCGACGCCGAGAAGATGATTTTATACTAGGGTTCGACGCAGAAAAGGAAATAACGTCGAGCTTAGATCGACGCTAAGAAGCTCTAGGGGAAACGAAGAGACTCGGTGGTGTTCAGCTTAGATCGACGTTCGACGTTTTGAAGGTCGACGGTCGACGCTATTTGGGATGCTGAACGTCGAGCTCTGGTCGACGTCAATTAACGTCGTCGACCGAGACAGAATCTTAACAAACTCTAGACAGGGTCGATCTCTGGTCGACGCAGAGACGAGGTCGACGGTCGACGCTTTTTAGCGGTCGACGATCAGTCGATCTCCAGTCGACGTTTTCAAATGAAAAGCGTCGAGCGTCGAGCAGAGTTCAGACAGAACCTCTAGACACTTAAGAAAGAGATACATTTGCCTAGACTTTGTCATTTTTATGGTTTCAAAATCTTGTAGATTAACTTATGCTATCTCCATCTATCATTCCCAACTGATTAAGGAAGAAGAAGTGCTTCTTTTCATCCAAAGGTTTGGTGAAAATATCTCCCCTTTGTAAGTCAGTAGAAATGTACTCTAGTGCTATTTTATTCTTTTCTACATTATCCCTTAAGAAGTGATGTCTGATCTCTATGTGCTTTGTCCTACTATGGAGAACTGGATTTTGAGCAATGCAAATTGCACTAGTATTATCACAAAGAATTTTTGACTTCTCTAAGTTGTAGCCATAGTCTAGGAGCTGGTTTTGGATCCACAATATCTGTGAGCAGCAACTACCTGCAGCCATGTATTCAGCTTCAGCAGTTGATGTAGACACAGATGTTTGCTTTTTGCAAAACCAGGAGACAAGTCTATCACCAAGGAATTGACAAGTTCCACTGGTGCTTTTCCTGTCTACTCTACATCCAGCATAATCAGAATCTGAAAATCCAGTTAGATCAAATCCTGAGTCATGTGGATACCAGAGACCTAGATTTGGACAGCTTTTTACATACCTAAGAATTCTCTTAACTAATGTGAGGTGTGACTCTCTAGGGCTCACTTGGAACCTAGCACATACACATGTAGCAAACATAATATCTGGTCTGCTGGCTGTAAGATATAAAAGAGAGCCAATTATTGCTCTATAATTAGTCTGATCAACTGGTTTACCAGATTCATCAGCATCTAAAACAGCATTAGTAGGCATGGGTGTTTTCATAGAAGATACATCTGACATACCAAATTTCTTAACCAATTCTTTTGCATACTTGGTTTGAGAAATAAATATGTCATCAGCATGTTGTTTGATTTACAATCCCAAGAAGAAGGAAAGCTCACCCATGCTACTCATTTCAAACTTTGAGTACATTAGTTGTGAGAACTTTTTGCGCAAGCTTGAATCAGTAGACCCAAAGATTATGTCATCTACATATATTTGTACTAGTAGGATATGGGACTTATGGGTTCTAATAAAAAGAGTTTGGTCGACTCTACCCCTTTTAAAATCATTTTCAAGCAGAAAGGAGGCTAAGGTCTCATACCATGCTCTTGGAGCTCGCTTGAGACCATATAAAGCCTTATGTAATTTGAAAACATGTTCAGGAAGGGTTGGAGAGATAAAACCTGGAGGTTGCTTGACATAGACTTCTTCCTTGATGTCTCCATTGAGAAATGCACTTTTAACATCCATTTGGAATACCTTGAATTTCTTGTGTGCAGCATAGGCAAGGAAAATTCTTATGGCCTCCAACCTTGCAACTGGTGCAAAGGTTTGGTCATAATCAATCCCTTCTTCTTGACAATAGCCTTGAGCAACAAGCCTTGCCTTGTTTCTCACAATGATCCCTTGATCATCTAACTTGTTCCTGAATACCCATTTAGTTCCAACAATTTGCTGGTTTCTTGGTTTTGGAACCAATTCCCATACTTTGTTTCTTTCAAACTGGTTTAGCTCCTCTTGCATTGCAATGATCCAGTTTGGATCTTGCTCTGCATCTTGAATTGTTTGAGGCTCTATTTGGGAGAGAAAACAAGTGTGCATCAGATGTTAATTTATCTGATTTCTGGTTTGCACACCTTCTGAGATTTCTCCAATCACTTGAGAGATTGGATGATCTCTTATTGTTACTAAATCAACAATGGGTGTTGATTGTTCACCAACCTGTGTTGTTGTTTCCTCTTGTGGAACAACAACTGGTTCTTCAAGTTCTTCATTGTTTCCTTCCAAAATCTGATCAGTATATTCATTGTTACTAACGTTTGGTTCTTGTTGTGTAGTGGAAGATAAAGAACCATTATCCATGATGGTTAACTGATTTATATTTTCAGCTAGAGATTGTACCTGCAAATGGTCTATGGTAGAAGAATTCTTCTCCTTATAAGACATATTAGACTCATCAAAGGTAATATGCATGGATTCTTCAATTTTATGGGATGACTTGTTATAAACCCTATAAGCTTTGTTGTTCAAAGAGTATCCCAGAAACACTCCTTCATCAGCCTTAGCTTCAAATTTTGCTAAATATCTCTTGTCATTATTATGAATGAAGCAGATGCAACCAAAAATCTTGAAAAAGCTAACTTTAGGTTTCTTCCCTTTGAGCAATTCATAGGGAGTCTTATCCTTCAGTTTATGTATCAGGCTTCTATTCAAAACATAATTGGAGGTGTTCACAGCCTCTGCCCAAAAGGTTAGAGGAAGATGTGCATCTGTCAATAATGTTGTGGCAGATTCAATTAAGGTTCTATTTTTCCTTTCAACTACCCCATTTTGTTGAGGAGTTCTAGGAGCTGAGAAGGTGTGCCTGATCCCTTCATTCTGACAGAACTCTTGCATAAGAAGAGAATCAAACTCTGTCCCATGATCACTTCTGATCAGGGCTATATGAGTATTGAACTCAATCTGTATGCTCTTGAGAAAATCTGTCAAAATTTTGAAGTTATCAGACTTCTTTCTCAGGAAGAACACCCAAGTGAATCTTGAGAAGTCATCTACAATCACTAAGGCATAAGATTTCCCCCCTAGGCTTTGTACTGTAGTGGGTCCAAAAAGATCCATGTGCAACAGATACAAAATTCTAGGTGAATCACTCTTATTAAGTGATTTGAAACTGTTTTTGGTTTGCTTTCCTAATTGACAAGCCTTGCAGAGTCCTTCCTTCTTGTAGGAACCAGAAGGTAGTCCTCTAACAAGGTTGAGTTTAGACAGCCTAGCAATAGTTCTAAGGCTAACATGTCCTAATCTTTTATGCCAAAGCTCATTTGACTTACTAAGAGAATTGAAAAGGCATATATCTACTTTAGAAGAATTGAAATCAACTAAATATATATTATCTTGTCTATTTCCAATCAACACAATATTGTTATCTAAAGCAATATTACAGACCAGATCAGTGAACCAAACCTGATAACCAGCATCACAAAGTTGACTGATGCTGATTAAGTTGTGCTTTAGTCCTTCCACATAAGCTACCTTCTTGAAGGTGATTGATCCAATTTTGACTTGACCATATCCTTTGGTTTGTCCAAAGTTGGAATCACCAAAGATTACTCTTGGTCCAAGCTTTGCCTTGAAGGATGTAAGATTGCTTTTGGTCCCTGTCATATGTTTGGAGCAACCACTATCCAGGTACCAATGCTGGTTCACCACTGGATAGCTCTTCATCTGCACATGTAACAGCTTAATTGTTTTTCACCCAGTTCACCTTGGGTTGAGGTTGATAACCAATGAAATCAGAAATGGAAGACATTTCAGGCTGACTCTTATAGCCTTCAGGATGATATCTCCTAGGAGGAATCACCCATTCAGTATAAGGGTTAGGCTGAGATGTAGGATATTTATGATTTGATTTAGATTTATCCTGTGTAAATAAAACAAGGCTCTGAGCTCTGTTCGACGGTCGTCGATCTAAGTTCGACGCTGATGTTTCAGGACGTCGAGCTCCATTCGACGTTCGAACAAGCCTACCTTCAGGGACAACAGCCAGTCGACCTGAGTTCGACGTGTGTCGACCTAAGTTCGACGTTTCAGCATGGTGTTGCTGATTCTTGTTAGAATGGCGTCGAGCTCTGGTCGAAGATCGTCGAGCTCTGTTCGACGTTTTCTGTTGCACTTGAAATGGCTTAGGTAGATCAGAATTTTTTCTGGCTACCACCATAATTTCTTTACCCTTGTTACTGGTAAACTTTATGGGAGTTGTTAGCACTATAGGTTGGCTTGAAGAGGCACCCAAACCTAGTGAACCATTCATTCTTGAATTCACTGTGCTTGTGATGTCTATTAACTTGAGACTCCTCCCATTGAGAGTTTCCTCAAGCTGTTTAGCCTTGGATAGCTCACTCTTTAGTGAAGCTATCTCCTCCCTACAGCATTCTAACTCATCAGAAAGCTTGAGATTATTTGCACTTAATGTGCTGTAATCAGACAACTGACTTCTAAGAGAATCAATTGTTTTCTCAGCAGTCAGCAAGTCTATGCACATAGATTTAAATCTAAATTTGAAATCATCAGAAGAAAAATCAAAGGAGTCAAGTACCTGATCTTCACTTAATTCCTGATCAGTCAGATATTCAGATTCATGCTCTGAATCTGAGCTGCTTTGTGATGCATTGATTGCCATCATGCAGAATCCTTTCTCAGTGGCATCATCCTCATCATCACTTGTGCTGGATGATTCTTCAGACTCTTCAGTATCACTCCATGTTTCAGCAACAAATCCTTTCCTTGTATGTTTGGTGTTGCTGGAGGGGGATTTATCATAGTATTTCTTGGAGTCTTTATCTCTTTTCTTGTCTCTTCTTTCTCTCTTGTCTTTCTTGTCTTTCTTGTCTTTGCCTTGATTTTCAGGACAGTTTGGTGCAATGTGTCCTGGTTTCCTGCAGCCATAGCATGTAATATCTTTATTATTAGATCTGTCATACCTTGGCTTGTCTTGGTCTTTAGAAAACCATCTTCTGAAGTTCTTTCTAGCCATCTTGTTGAATCTTTTGGCTAGTAGGCTTAATAGTTCTTCATTGCCTATCTCCTTCTCTTTAGGTACTTCCTCTGAAGCTTTGAGAGCTATTGTCTTCTCCACTTTGGGTGCAGAAGAAGTTATGTTTTGCTCCCCTTCTCTATTTTTGACAAATAGCTCATAGGACTTGAGTTTGCCTAAGAGAGCTTCAGTGGATGTCTCAGTTTGACTTCTGCTATCTTTAATTGGCCAGATTCTTGAATCCCAAGTGCTAGGTAAGCACATGAGAATTTTATCATTTATCTCTGTGAGAGATATATCCTTGTCCAAAGTTTTCAGTTCACTGACAATCAGACTAAATCTGTTGTACATGTCAGCCACAGATTCAGCTTGAGCCATTTTGAAATTCTCATACTGTGTTATCAGCTGAGCTCTTCTATCTTTTCTTTCATCAGCTGAACCTGAGACTATCTCAGTTAGTTTGTCCCAGATTTCTTTGGCAGAGTTGCATTCAGCAACCTTCTGAAATATGTCATCTGACATTGTTTGGGCCAAGATGTTCATGGCCTTTGCATCAGCAACTTTCCATTTCTTTATATCAGTGTCTGTTCCTGCAGGTGGTGGAACAGCTGAGGTACTTGTTGTAGTAGGAGGTCTTGGACAATCTGTTAAGACACAGTTAAAAATGTCTTCATCAAAAGAGTTCATATATAATTTTATCCTTGCCTTCCAGAGTCCAAACTTAGATAGATTGCACACTGGAGGTCTTGTGCTTGCATACTCCTTGTTTTGTGCCATGAGTTTTTATAAAAACAAGTTTTATCAAAACAAAATAAACCCTCTGTAGAGTTTGATCTTATCAAAGATCTTTGTGGTCCAGGTGTTAGCCTGAAGGAAAGACCAACCGGCCTCTGATACCAATTGAAAGTTAGGTGATAAGATCTATCTACTTCTAGAGGGGGGGGTGAATAGAGTAAGTTCAAATAGATTGATGTATTTAAAACTTTTGATTTACTTAGTGTAGAAAGTGAGTTATGCAATGGTTAAATATATGATAAAGCAAACAGCACACAGCACACAGCAAGAAGTAAACATAAAACACAGAAGACACAAGGAAATTATAGTGGTTCCCCAAACTTGGGTAGTCCACTCTTCTATCACCCTTTGATAGGAATCCACTGCAGGATGGTTGATCAGGTGTCCTGGGCACCACCAGATTTTTTGATAAGGTGTCTTGCCACCACTGATTTTGACAAGGTCTCAGCTAACCAAAAGGGTAACTTTTGAAGGGAGTTAAAACCCTGTACAGATGGAATAAGGTAAAGAATGGATGAGTATGCTTCTCTGTCAACTATCAGAGAGAAGCTTGTGGATTTTGATGTTGTCAGAGCTCCCCCTGAGATGTAGATGAGTTCAGGTTGAAGAAGCTTTGCACAAGGGTGACAGGCTCTTCACTGCTTGTCCTTCTTCAGCAATAGATAACTCAGAAACTGAGTGTTTGATGTCTGAAGGTAGAAGGCAGTCTGTAGAAGAGTTGATTGCAGAGCAGAAGAGAATCAGAGAGTATTGATGATGATATTTTTCTGAATGATGTTCTTCTCTTTGAATTCTCTGCAGCAGATTCTGTGAGAGAGAGATGATGAAGAATGTTCTCTGTAACAAAACTGAATAACTGTGTTACTGTCTCTCTCGAAAAATCTCTGAGTAATAGAATTACTACTGTCTGATAGATAGCCGTTGGCAGGGCATTCAATGCATTCCTTAACTGTCCATGCCTTGGAAGGAAGTGCCTTAATTGATTTCCAATGAAAATTCCTTGAGATATGGACCAATTAAGTCTTGAAACGGCCAGGGGATCTCTTGCAATAACTGCTTTGATGATCTTTAATTTGAATTTCAAATGTCAACAGACGGGAGAACTCAAACCATCGAACTTATCATAAATCGTCGATCTGAGCTCGACTATCCGTCGATCAGAGAGTGATTAAGAATGCAAAGAGAATCACGCCAAAACGTCGAGCTGAAGTCGACGTTACGTCGAACTGAGGACGACGCTGCGTCGAGCTGCGGTCGACTATGCGTCGAGCAGCGGTCGACTACGCGTCGAGCTGAGGACGACGACACGTCGAGCTGGGGTCGACTAACCGTCGAGCTGAGCAGAACTAAATTCTCAAATATCCTAAGTTCTAAACTCACACTCAATGACCTATGCTATACAATGAGGTCATGAATCCTTAGCATAGTTATCCTGACCCAAATATAAAAAGGGTGTTCCAACACGCCCCACCTTGCTGCTTCTACTAAGGTCGAGTCTTCGCACTCTGCTTCTACTTCAGATTCCTCAACCGCTCAGACTGATATTGATGCTCTCCGCACCCAGCTTCAGCACCTCCAAGGGGTGGTTGCTCGCTCCTCGGGCTTCGTGGCTTCCATTGTCAATGAAGGTATATCCTGTCTATCTCAGAGTTCACACTGGATCGTGGACTCTGGTGTCACCCACCACATTACTTTCCAAAAGCCGTCGCACTACGTGGCATCTCCTCATCCCAAGTTCATTACTGTGGCCAATGGTGAATCAATCCCTGTCTCAGGAGCTGCCGATATCCATCTCACACTCAACCTCTCCTTAACCTCGGTTCTGCATGTTTCGGGCTCCCCGTTTAACTTACTTTCTGTTAGCCGACTCACGCAGGATCTTGATTGTCATGTTACATTCTCACCATCGTCCTTTGTTGTGCAGGATCGGCAAACACGGAATATTATTGGTAGCGAGCGGTTGTCGCATGGGCTCTATCTTCTTGATGTTCTTTCATCTGCTCTTTTTATCGTCTCCTTGGTTGAGTGGCATCGTCGTCTCGGGCATGCTCCCCTCCAGATTCTAAAGCATGGAGCGATAGTCAGGCTGCTATACATATTGCAAAGAACCATGTATTCCATGAGCGAACAAAACACGTTGAGATTGATTGTCACTTTTTCCGGGAGAAGGTCCAACTGAAGAAACTTGAATTGGAACATGTTCTGGCCTCTGAGCAAGTGACCGGCATCTTTACTAAGGCTCTACCTCGGCCATTGTATCAGCAATTCCTATCCAAGCTTGGTGTCTACGATTTGTATGCTCCAGCTTGCGGGGGAGTGTTAAAAGATAGTAAAATCATGTGTAAAAGCTCATTGTAATTGTGGCTCATTTATCAGTCCATTTGTGTTTTTCTGTTTTGTCCCACATTGTATTCTTTGGGACTTCTCTCTCTCTCTTCCTATATATATATATATATGTACTCATACTTGAAGGATAATACAAGAAATACAGCCCACAGGTTTCATTGCTCTCTTTTCTACAATTTTCACCAAAGGGATGTAGCTCAGATGGGCGACCAAACAAGCGAGAAAACGACAACTAGCTCGCTCCGGCTTTTGAGACTTTCTTTTCTTATGAAAGCATCGCTATGCAACTCTATCTCAATATGCTGACCACACAACCCAAAGATGTGAGCTTCTAACTCATATGGGTGTACTAAGGTAAACAAAATCAGGTCCTCCGATTTCTGCATAACTATTCCTATACAGAATTTAATAAAAGATTGACTAAGCAAGTTAGGAAAGATCACACCAAGGACTACAAATATGAAATAATAAACACCCCAAAAGCTTCGTAGAAACAAAGAACTCAAGCAAATAACCTTGAATCAGTACCAAGATAGCTTAAACAGTAGTTTGATTTTTTGGATAAGCGAATATGAACATAAACAATACATCTAAAGCAAAAGATAACACCACCTACAACTTGAAGTAGAGCATCTAGCAGTCCCGGTATCTTAGCAAGAGGAGTTGCATCTCTTCGCAGATCATCTTTCTCTTTAAATGAAAGCAAGGATAGAGTGTTCAATGCCCACGTCAACTCACTCTTCAGTCCACTTTGTAGAGCAAGGACAATTCTTTTATTATTTTGATCTGTTGAAGAGCCGTATTGGATGAGTAAATAAAAAATATTGCATTCAAAAAATTAATATATTTTCTTAGAGTTATATACTCCACAAACAGGAGTAACAACTAACAAGGTACCCGCAAGTTAATTTTAGCCTATTGGGATTCAAGCAATGTTTAAAATTATTGTATCCAATTCAGACACCAATGAAACCCAGAAAAGTAGGAGACGTTATGGATATTTCAGTGCTACAATTACATATTTACATGTCTGTCATTACAATTTAGTATTAGTTGGAAAAATAATTACAATTGCTAGATAATCTTTCATTAGCAGTGAAATGAGGAAAAATAACCATGGATTAGTTTAATCAATTGCTTATTATGCACATAAATACATATGTACTAAAATAACACAAGAAGTAACGGTTATTTAATTGTTGGAAGAGTCTTCCTGAATTCTGAAAGGGGTTTTTGGAAGAAGAAGAAGAAGAGAAAATGGAACAAGCAAAAAGTAAAAAAGTTTTGTCAGCTATCCCTTTATCCTTTGTCTACATGACAGAGGTGCAGTCATACAGTAAAGCATGTGATGCAGGGGTAGACGGACATAAAATTCAATAACTGAAATGCAATCTAAATGCAGTGCACGTGCAAATATGAAATAACAGTCCGGATCGAGATTTTCAAACAAGTAACTAAAATTTAATAAAGCATCTAATCAACCAATTGCACAACCGGATAATAAGCAATGACGAGTAAAGAACAATTATAATTAACCAACGAAATGAGGCGCAATTTCATTCAAGTGCGTCGAATGCGCTCGGCAAGTTACACAACAAATAACGATTTCAAATACTAATGAAATTAATACCTAAAGCAAGAGTCTTTACCAAAGCAAACAATGAAAAGAAATAAAACTTTCGTACCTAGACTTACGCATGCATGTGGCAGCTGGCTTTGGGATGGGGAAGGTGCCGGTGTAGTTGGCCTTGGCATGTGTTTGGCTCCACGAGAGGGCTGAACGGGGTGAATTATTGTAGATTTGGAGGTTAGGGTTGGGATCAAGTAGATCTGGAAAGGTTTATGTGGTTAGTGGAGGTTGCGGGTGTAGGATATTGGATGTGAGGGGATCACGGGTTGGCCAACTAAGGTCGGGGCAAGGAAGGGTTGCTGGAGGGTTCTGGGAAGGGTGGTCGGGACCGAGAATAGGGGATTCTGGCGGTGGGTTGGCTGGTGGAGAGGCGTCGGGTTGGGACAAGGGTGGGGGGAAAAGATTGTCGGTACTTCTGTGGATGGACGGGGATCGGTCGAGGTTAGGGCTGTTGGAGGAGGTTGGGGCTAGGATGCCTGGGGTCGGCGGGATCTACAGAGGGGAGGGGGAGGAGAGGCGGGCCTGTAAAAGCTTGCTGGATAGGGGGGGAGGAGGTGGCAGGACGCCGCATGGGTAGAGCCGCTCGAAACCGCAATAAGACCGGTCGGTTGCAACATGCAACTCTTGATCCCTAATTTCAGCCACATACATGAGCATATATAGGGGGAGAGGGGAAATAAGAACTAAGGCACCCCGATGGACGACTGCTAATGCTCGGGCCGATCGGGGGCAAAACACAACACGACATAAATAAAATAATATATCAAATACACTCGGAACGACCATCAGGGCGCAACCGCGGACTCGGATTGCCCAAATGGGTCGTTGATCACCTCTCCTGCGACAGTAGACGTGTGTGGGTCGTCGATGGCCATCAACTCCCCCCGACTTGAAAGCACTCATCTCCGATGAGTGAAGACGGTCGTACTCTCGGCGTAAGTCCGGGGCGAGTCTCTCGAGCTACTCGGCAAAAATCCAAGTATCGTCAGAAACCAGGCATGCGAGCCAATGAACCAAATAACGCAGAACCGTCCGACCACACATCGTAATGAAGTCGTGACCAATGACCTGTAATGCATCTCTCGTAGGCGTAGTTCACTGTCGAAGCAATGTATCTCCGTCTGAAAGTGGTGATGGTGGAATTGCCAGTGGGGTGGTGATCGTGGAACTGCCGGCGGGGTGGTGTGGTCCTCCAAGTGGTGCTCAACCGCCCGCGACTGCCTAGGCGTGGTGGGTACAGAGGTGCCAGAGAGGGGTGGGGCAAGCTATGGTTCAGGGGTAGCTGGAGACAATGGGTCCACTTACACTCGATGCTCGTAGTAAGAAGTTAAATCCTCTAAATTGAACACCCGGTGAATTCCCATAGCTGGTGGGATATCAACCTCATAAGCGTTCGCACCAATCCGTCGAGTGACTGTATAGGGGCCCATTTGACGGGTACTTAACTTCTTCGCTGCCCCCTGTGGGAGCTTCTCAGGTCGAAGGCGGATCATAATTTGTTCTTGATGCAACCCGCGGCACGCCTTTTTAGTTTTATTATTGTACATGTATTTTTTCTTTTTGTCGCGCAAGTCTTCGCGTTTAGTTGGATAATTATGTTTTGTCGTGCATGTTATTAGCGTTTTTGATGTAATTTTGTATCGCGCGTGTTTGCAATTCTGCCTTTATAAAATCCCGTGATATTATCCCATGGTAGCTGCCACTTCCATTTTATCCTAATCCTAGCAATTTAAAAAGAACCCCCATGTTATCTGTCAATAACAATTTAACCCTAGCCCATGTTTTCCCATGCTATAAAGCTTTCCTCCACATCTCCTGTTAGGGCAGCTGGGAAATGAATTAACTAAACCGTTTTTGGTTTCGGTTGATTTCTCCCAGCGCCGACCCTAACCGCGCATTTCTCTCCCGTCCAGCGCCGCCAAAGCCTACCCGTGGTTTTCCCTCCCGACCAGTGTCAACGAGTTCTTCCCACCTGAAGCCACTCCCTCCAGTGAGCTTCATCCCCGACGGCAAGCTTCCAGAGCCACTGCACCTCTCCTCCAGTCGCAATTCCCTCACGTTGACTCTGGAAGCCCGACGCCGTCTTTCTCCTGGTTGTTTCCTCCCCGTCCAGCTCCGACGCCACCTCTGGAAGAAGCCTCATCTACCTCCTACGTCGGCACTGCCGTATCTCTAAGGCTCCAGCCAACTTTCCTGAGCATACCTAGGCTCCGGCGACCATATCTCCTTTGTCCAGCCGCCGATTCCCTCTCTTCCGACACGGCAGCTGCCGCCTGTGCCATTTTCCGGCCAGCCTCTAGTGAGATTTCCATCAACTGTCGGCAACCCCCTTGGAGATTCACGAGCCACTGTTACTACCTCTTTACTTTGTGGTAAACCTCTCCTTCGCTCCTATACATTCGTCATTTTATGTTTAAAACATAAATGAATGGTTAATTAATTAGAGCTTGCCCGGCTTAATCAACATCTCCTAATTACCGTTGTTCTCATATCTGGACTATCCGCCACCTATTTGTTATGCCCGTGGATCTAGTATTTGTGACGTTATCATGCACGTGTGGTAGCCTTGTGTTCGCGAGCGACGCTTAGGTCGTTTTAGTCGTTGAAATATCCCGTGAAGTTCCAGCGCGTTGCAATTATTTTAAGAGATCGCATTTATTATCTTTAAGAACTTTAGCCCTAATTTTAAATCACATCAGTTCTCCAACGTCAAAAACCTGCTCCCTCCTATGCAGATCGGCCTGAGCTTTATAAATTTCATTACTAGCTGTGATCTTTCTTTGGACTGTCTCATGAAGTGTGTGTATGTGTTGAATGAACAACTCGGCGGACTCACGAGGTCGGGCCTATAATGGGACGTCAACCAGGTTGACGCGTTTCCTAGGCTCATAACCTCATATGACATGAAATGGACTCAGACCAGTGGTCCTATTGACCGAGCTATTGTATGCAAACTCTGTGACGGGCAAGACGAAATCCCAGGTCGACGGACTATCCCGAACGAGACAACGCAAAAGAGTCCCCAGACTTCGGTTGACAACTTCCGTTTGTCCATTTGTCTGTGGGTAATAGGTGGTGGAGAACTTCAGTGTCGTACCGGTCTTCTTCCATAACGTCTTCCAGAAATAACTCATGAAGCAGACGTCACGATCAGAGACATTGGACGTGGGCAACCCATGACACTTGAAAACCTCCATGAAGAACTGAGCAACCACGTGGGGGCATCGAAAGCCCTATGACACGCGATAAAGTGGGTCATCTTCAAAAAGCGGTCCACGAAAACGAAAACCGTGTCAAACTTCCGCAGCTTGCGGGGAAGCCCGAGTACAAAATCCAAGCTAATATCTGCCCAGAGTCTATGGGGGATAGGTAATGGAGCGTATAGACCTGTGGACTATCGGGATCCCTTCGTTGTCTGGCAGATACGACAATGACGAACGACCCGAGTAACTTCCCTCTTCAGGACAGGCCAGAAGAAGCGGTCCTCGACTAACACAATCGTCTTGTCACGCCCAAAGTGCCCCGCGGCCCCGCCCAAAGTGCCCCGCGGCCCCGCCCGCATGCAGTTCCCAGTTGACAAAGTCCCGAAGGGAAGTTTGTGGCACACAGAGGCGAGAAGCGTAGAATAAATAGTCACCAGAAATGATGAAACCCTCACGGGGTTTGGGAGGGTCCCTCGATAAGGCTGAGTAAATATCGCTAAAGTCTGGGCACTCGTAATAGTCATGCAGGATACGCTCAAATTCTTCCACGCGCGCGCTCATGGTGTAGAGAATAGTGACCCAGCGACTCAACGCATCAGTCAGTTTGTTCTCAACACCAGCTCGGTGTTTGAGAACGTAGTAATACTCTTGCATGGACTTCACCCATTTCGCGTGGCGGTGACCTAACTTCTTCTGCAAATCCAGATATCGCAGGGTCTGAGGATCAGAGTACAGAACAAACTCGTTGTGTAAGAGATAGTGACGCCAATATCGGAACACCTGTACGATGGAGTAAAACTCTCGATCATAATTGAAGTGCGTCTGTCGGGCATCATTCAGCTTCTCACTGAAGTAAGTTGCCGGATGACCCTCCTGGCTAAGTACTCCACTGATGCCCACTCCAGACGCGTCACACGCTACCTCAAAATCCTTGAAAAAATCATGAAGGGGAAATATAGGAGCAGTCGATAGCTTCTCTTTAATCTCCTCAAAAGCTCTGGTGGTTGCTGTTGTCCAAGCAAAATCCCCCTTTCGGAGGTAGCTCGTAATGGGGGCCATGATCGCATTAAACCCTCGAACAAACCTATCGTAAAAGGTGGCGAGTCCGTGGAAGCTCCGGGCGTCGTGGATAGTAGACGGGATGGGCCACTCAAGAATAGACTTGACCTTATCCGGGTCAACCGAGATACTGAACTCCGAGATGATATAGCCTAAGAAATGCACGGATGTAGTCAGGAACGAGCACTTCTTCAGATTGACATACAAATGCTCCTTCCGTAGTAGATCGAATACCAAACGAATGTCGCCCAAGTGTGCAGCGGGGTCCTGACTGTAAATCAGGATATCGTCGAAGTAGACCACTAAGAATTTGCCCATGTAGGGTCGTAGAATCTGCGTCATCACTCTCATAAATGTACTTGGCGCGTTCGACAGTCCGAACGACATAACCAACCACTCATACAGGTCATTCTTTGTCTTGAAGGCCGTCCTCCACTCTTCCACTTCTCTTACCCTAATCTGATGGTACTTGATCTGTAGATCGATCTTCGAAAAGACCTGGGCACCAGTCATCGCATCGAAGAGGTCGTCGAGGCGGGGATTGAAAAAACGATACTTCATTGTGATCTTATTGATGGCACGACTGTCGATACGCATTCGCCAACTTTCATCCTTCTTCGGAGTAAGAAGGGCAGGGACGGCGCACGGGCTCATGCTCTCCCGAATAAAGTTCTTCCGAAGAAGATCATCGATCTGCCGCTTCAACTTGGCATGTTGCGTCGGGTTCAACTGATAGTGAGGCAAGTTAGGCAAAGATGCCCCCGGGACCAAATCGATGGCGTGTTTGATATCCCTAAAGGGAGGAAGCACATTAAGGAGCTCCTCAAGCATAATGTTCGTATATTCGACTAGCAGGCGTTGAATGTCCGGATCCACACTCTCCAAGTCTATGGCGGCGGCCACCACAAACATAACTCCCGAGTCTAAGCTATCACGCAGAAAGTCACCCTTCCTCAGGATGTGCAGAGGCCTGGCTGACCCGACACTAATAGATGACTCGACCTGGCCCTTGAGGGTGAGGGTGAGGGTCGGGGTGAGGGTGATCTTCTTCCCCTTATCAAAGAAGACACGCGTGTTGGAACGGCCAAAACATGTGGCGTCGCGGTCATATAACCAGGGACAACCCACAAGAACATGTGCAACGTCCATCGGGATGACGTCGCACCAAACCTTATCCTCTACGGACGTTAGGCGGATCAACACAATACATCTCTGAGTACCTGAAAGGCCGACTTGTCCACCCAGAGGACACGATAAGGATGCGGATGAGGCTCGGCAGACAGCTGCATTCTCTCTAAACCTCTCTTCGCCACGATATTCACACAGCTCCCACTGTCGATGGCGAGTTTGTAGGGGCCACTCGCACTCTGAAAATACATGTAAAATATCGAGGTGTGGCGCCAATCCTCCTCGGCACGTGGGGTATGAAGGAGGCGACGGATGATTCCCAACTCTAAACATCACTCAGCATAGCTCTCCCAACCATTCCCAACCTCAGCAGTAATCTCCTCCACCACCGCGTCGTCTACCTCAGCACTAGCCTCACCCTCATCCTCAATAAACAGATTCCTCGTTGGACACTGGGAAGCAATGTGTCCTCTGCTCGAGCATCGAAAGCACTAGACAGGCTCGGGTTAGGGCTTCCGGGTCAATAGCTTTGCCCTTAACATCTGATGGAATACGGGGAGGGGCGTCAGATCGATGTGTAGTCTGCCTCAGTCCTGCGAGGCGTAGGTAGTTCTCATACTCAAGTGCGAGTTGGAACACCTGCTCGACCGTCTCTATGCGGTGTAGAATACGTTCTCTATGTATCTCAGCCTTAAGTTCACCTCTAAATCTGGAAGCGATCGTGATAGGTTTCTTCAAGATGTCACTCCTAACTACCAACTTGTCGAATCGTGTCACATACTCGACAACGGAAAGTGATCTTTGCCGCAACGCATAGATTTGGTAGAGTAGCTGATCTCGGAAAGATGAGGGGAGGTATTTGTCCCTCAATCGCTACTTCATTTCTTCCCAACGGGTGACAGGATAGTACTCATCTCTCTCCAACGATCACTCCACGTTAATCCAAAACATCTTCGTTTGGCCTAACAGCTTCATTTTGGAGAACCGGACTCGTTGCTCATCGTTCTTTCGTACAAATCAAAAAAGTGATTCATATCCATGAGCCAGTCGCTTCGGGTCCAGATGACCATCGAAGGATGGCGCATCAATATGAAAGCGTCGAATAAGGTCGTCCTCAGCCGGGGTATTTTCACGACGAGGTGCTAAATAGTCATCATAGGTCTCCTCGAGATCGTACTTGCGCGTGCAGGTGGGCCACGACCTCTGCGGGCCGGTGGCAGTCGTGGCTCATAAGGGGGACGAGGCTTACCTATTGGAGTGGGGTCACGACGATAATCATACGCAAGCTCGGGAGTCCCTTACTGAGAAGCGGGGTCTCAACGTGGAAGCTCTCTCGCTCATCTATCAAGCGGAGGTGGAACGTCCCGTGGATCGTCCACAGGCTCCCCATAACAAGGCGCTAGGGCTGGACCTCTAAGGGTTCCTAACTGGTTGACTTAGTGTTGACCCTAGCGATGTTATTCTTAATGGTTGCAAACTGCTCGAGGACTAGACGTTGAAACTCTACGTCCGTCATATCCAAATTCGAACAGGCGGCCCGATCGTCAGTGATATTCTGATCAGACATCGGGGTTCGAAACAACCTACCACTAGTCCACTACGTAGCATAAAACGCGCATCAAACCTCGCCTTGATACCAAATGATGCAAGGGTAGGCGGACAGAAAACTCAATAACTGAAATGCAATCTAAATGCAATGCACGTGCAAATATGAAATAATAGTCGGATCAAGATTTTCAAGAAAGTAATTAAAATTTAATAAATCATCTAATCAACCAATTGCACAATCGGATAACAAGAAATGGCGAGTACAGAACAATTATAATTAACCAATGAGATGAGGCGCAATTCCATTCAAGTGCGCCGAATGCGCTTCGCAAATTACACAACGAATAATGATTTCAAATATTTATGAAATTAATGCACAAAGCAAGAGTCTTTACCAAAGCAAATAATGAAAAGAAATAAAAGTTTCGTACCTAGACTTACGCATGCATGTGGCGGCTGGCTTTGGAATGGGGATGGTGTCGGTGTAGTTGGCCTTGGCACGTGTTTGGCTCCACGAGAGGGCTGAACAGGGTGTATTATTGTAGATCTGGAGGTTAGGAATGGGATCAAGTAGATCTGGAAAGGATTATGTTGTTAGTGGATGTTGCGGGTGCAGGATATTGGATGAGAGGGGATCACGGGTTGACCAACGGGGGTCGGGGCAAGGAAGGGTTGTTGGAGGGCTCTGGGAAGGGTGGTCAGGACCGGGAAGAGGGGATTCTAGCGGCGAGTTGGCTGGTGGAGAGACGTCGGGTTGAGACAAGGGTGGGGGGAAAAGATTGTCGATACTTCTGTGGATGGACGGGGATCGGTCGGGGTTAGGGTTGTTAAAGGAGGTTGGGGCTAGGATGCCTGGGGTCGCCGGGATCTACGGAGGGGGGAGGAGAGGCGGGGATGGAAAGGCTTGTTGGAGAGAGGGGGGGCCGCAGGACGTCGCACGGGTGGAGCAGCTCGAAACCGCAAGAAGACCAACCGGTTGCAACATGCAACTCTCGATCCCTAATTTCAGCCACACACATGAGTATATATAGGGGGAGAGGGGAAATAAGAATTAGGGCACCTCGATGGACGGCTAGTAATGTTCGAGCCGATCGGAGGCTAAACACAACATGACATAAATAAAATAATATATCAAACAGACTCGGAACGACAATCCGGACGTATCCGCGGACTCGGATCATCCGAATGGGTCGTCGATCACCACCTCCTACAGGAATAGACGTGTGTGGGTCATGTTATGTGGCGTGTTATGTAGCGTGTGTTCGCGCCATTTTTTCGTCAATTTCTGCGTATTTATTTTAGCATATTTTGACCCATTGTCGTAAGCCTAAATGGGGGGCCCCTTTTTGGAACCTACTTATGTGTTGTGTGAACAATTTGGAAGGGCAAGAAGAAAATTAGAACAAAGTTCTCTCTCTCTCTTATTTCCCTCTCTCTCTCTAAAACCCCACAGTTTCTTCCTTTCCCGTGTTTTCCCTAGCCGACATCCCTTCCCGCACGGAACGAAATCCCAATTCGACGACGCTGCTCCTCCTTCCACCATTGCTCCTCCGGTGACACGATCCAAGGGCAAGGGTCGTAACAACTTGGTATCAGAGGGCCTCTCCTCCGCTCGGCCGCACCCGCTATCCCGCGAATCGGTCGCACAGTCCGCCATTTCCGTCGATCCTTCCTCCTGCGCACGGGAACATCCCTCCAGTCCACCGGCAACCCACGGCCAGCCTACCCTGCTCGCCGGCCCGTCATTCAGCTTCGGCGACTTCGCTCCGGCCACTTTGGCGTCGTCCAGCTCCGTCGCCCGGCTCCATCGTCCAGCTTCGCCTCTTTTTCCTTCCGCCGGCCTCCTTCCAACGGCACCGGCAAACCGAACTCCTCTATCTCAGATGGCAGATACTCCTCCCTCCCTCGCCGAGCTCATGGCTCTTTTCCACTCTATGTTCGCGACTCAGAACGCCAAGATGGACGCCCTCAACGCCCGGTTGGATTCCCTACAAGGCATGTCGTCTCCTTCGTCTCTACCTACGGCCGACCACCCTTCGGCAAGCCGGGTGGACTCCGCCGCTCCCCCAGGCGCGGACTACTCCACCTACACACGAACTATCCAGATGGACTTTCCTATCCACGAGGGTCACGAAGACCCTCTTCCATGGCTTACGTGTTGCGACATTTTCTTCGCAAACCACCGCAGACCGGATGAAGAACGCGTCGGCATCGCTTCCTTCCATTTACTCGGTCCAGCACAATTATGGTTCACTCAACTTCTGCGGGAACAACCCAACATTTCCTGGGCAGATTTCAGCACGGCTTGCACCCTTCGTTTCGGCCCGGCTCTACATGGCAATCCACTCGGCGATCTCGCGAACCTCAAACAGGACGGCTCCATCGACACCTACCTCGAAAAATTTCAGATTCTCCTGTCTCGGGCGACATCCGTCTTACCAGAGCAACAGGTTTCTCTCTTTACTGCCGGCCTCCACGAGCGTTTACGTTGGGATGTGGAATTCCTACTGCCACCTAATCTCAACACGGCTATGAGCCTCGCCAGAGCTTGTGAACAACGACTGCTGTTAGACCGTCCGCCTTTAGGATGTCGGGGCTCTCCGGGAGCTTACTCTGTCGCCAGCTTTCCTGACACGGCTCCATTCCAGGACGCTCCTCTGTGGCCTAATGTTTGCCGCCGCTTGTCCCGCACCGAGATGGCCGACCGACGCGAGAGGGGCCTATGCTGCAATTGTGATGATCCTTTCACGCCCGGACACAGATGCAAACGCCTATTTTGGCTGGAAGTCGACGACCCAACCCAGGATGAGATGACGGGTGAAGCATGTAACATCCGTAAATTTTGACGCAAAAATTTATTTAAATTGTAGGGGCGAGTCGCGACGGATTCTGAACGAGACAGCGCATCATCAAGGTACAACGTTACTATGCTTAGGGTCGCGTCCATTATTTGGTAACGTATGTTAGCTATAATATTAGTGTGACGCACATTAAAAGTTAATAGTTTTACATAGCGAAATTGTTTTAGAATTTAAGGTGATTGAGTGACGTGGTTTGTGTATAACAACTTAATGTTGGCTTTGGGGTGCCAATAGCAGTCCTTGCCCCCCACGGATGAATTGATAACCGCTGAAGCCAATTAGAAATCCCGCACTCCCTCTATTTCACGGGAGAAAAGCCGCAAGGATTACACCCGACGGTTTCGTTCTTTCCGCAGGTCGACGACGCCGAGCCCGACGTTCCGTCCAGACGGCGACTCCGCTGCCCTAGCCGACGGCCGATCTCCCTCCGGAAAACATTTTCGGCTTCTCCTCCCTCCTCTGCAGGCGCCAGGAAGCCTTCCTCTTCCTTCCTTGTTCGTGGGAGAAACGGGACTAACCCTAACCGTTGGAGGTGGAGTTTTGGTTTTGGTTCGGTGAGTCGATTCCTCTCTCGTCTCGTTTCCTTTGTGGATATTCTTGGTTTTGGAAGTAAAGTAACTTAGGTTTTTCGTTTTTCCTTGTGCCCTAATTAGGTTTGGAGTTCTAGATCCTCCGCGGAGTTAGTGTAGAGCTTTTCGTGAGCCTAAATTACTCTCCGTTAAGGTAATATCCGAAATTTAGCTTCTAATTTTGTAGCCCTAGTTGTTTTGGAATTTTTCCACCGGAAACCCTTAGGGGAAAATGATGAAATTAGGGTTGCCCTATCTTGCAGGACTTCGGTGGGGTCGGGGCAGTACTCTGAAGGTCCCCAGCAGTAGGAATACCTTCGGAATAGAAGATGTCGCCGCGCCGAGTCTACGAGCGCCGCACCACCACTGTAAGGAAACCTAACTTCTGCTAAGTAGACATAGTAAAAAAGTATATATTTTGTATACACATGAGTAGATTTATTTCAAGTAGCATGACCATGCATAGAAAGGTGTGGTGATAGGAAAACGGTTACGAAAAATGTGTAAGGTGACACGATTTCCCTAAGACCCAAGTAGTCGGATCATGAACAGAAACATAGAGTACGAAAGCGTTAGCCGTGTTCGTAGGTTTGAAATTTGTTCCGAACAAGGGCGTGAATGTCCCTTCAAGTCGACCGCCAGAAAGTCAAGGGTCGCTTAGTAGTACACCAGAAAAGATATCCCTTGCAGAGTAGCGTCAGACCAAAAAGGTCAGCCAGCACACAGAGTTTCTTCCGTGCTAGGTAGAGGCGCACTACCTTTCTCATAAGGCACATGGAACCTTATGAGTAGTACAGACTTGGGAAGTGTCTTCCCTTGAGCCAGCTAGTAGATTCGAGACCGTGTCCGCGTGACACTAGAACAATTGAGTTCATAAGATGGTCTCGGGTCGTCAGTTTCAGTTGCGCGTTAGGAGCTACTCTGCCTAGAGCCTTCCTAGTAGATAAGCAGGTTAGAAGCCACCTAGAACTCAAGTATAGACCTGACGTGAGACAGTATGCTAGTTAGTAAACGCCAGGTCTTGAGTTAGAAAAATAAAAGTCACGTGCTTAGTACGAGTAGATGTTTGACCAGAGAATAGTGCGAAGACATGCATAGCACATAGCATAAAAGTTTTTAATGCATAAAATTATTTTTCAAAGGCATACATGCATTCATATGTAAAACTGGGTTTTAGTGTCACTAGGAGGGGTAATTTTTCCTTACTCTGACCCTTCGTGGGCACTGTTTTTCAGGTGACCCAGGTGGGAAACTGCGTCTAGGATGAGCATTATGGTGGCGTCAGTTTGTATTATTTATCTTATTCAGTTTACTCTATTTCAGCATGTACTTGTAGATGAGAACATTGTAACAGATTAATGTTTTTATCTAATTTGTATCAGACTATTTATGGTTAACCAGATTTTCAGTTAATTCAGTTCTTTATCCTGTTTAGTGGCTCTGTGAAATCCAGATATCAGGTATGTGGTTACCCTTAGTTTACTTTTTAAACTTCCGTTGTAAGTCTTAAATTGCTTAGTATAGATTTTATTACCTGCTGCTACTAGTTTTAATACTGTTTCCTAGTTTTCTTTATATCGCTGACCCGGCCGGACGGCTGATTTCTGAAATACTGGGAAGGGGTGTTACAAAGCAGTGGCCCCAATGCCTTTCGATCCAGCTTGAGGACAAGCTATCTTCGAACGACGGCGGTGATGCTATGTGGCGCGTTATGTAGCGTGTGTTCGGGCCGTTTTTTCGTCAATTTCTGCGTATTTATTTTAGCATTTTTGACCCATTGTCGTAAGCCTAAATGGGGGGCCCCTTTTTGGAACCTACTTATGTGTTGTGTGAACAATTTGGAAGGGCAAGAAGAAAATTAGAACAAAGTTCTCTCTCTCTCTTATTTCCCTCTCTTTCTCTAAAACCCCACAGTTTCTTCCTTTCCCGTGTTTGCCCTAGCGACATCCCCTCCCGCACGGAACGAAAGCCCGATTCGACGCCGCTGCTCCTCCTTCCACCATTGCTCCTCCAGTGACACGATCCAAGGGCAAGGGTCGTAACAGTCATTGATCACCATCAGTATGTACAAGATGTCACTTGGGGTAATTCCTCCTTTTCTCATTCTACGAAAACATGATATATCACTAAGATCTTGTGATTACATTGATATATCAGAACTTCATAAGACTGCATATTCCATATCCAACGTATCTTGAAAACATTAAAACGGGTGGGCAAACGAGGTCGACTAGTTCACTAAACTAATAATAGTTTACTAAACTAATAGCGAACTAGTTCACTAAACTAATAGCCCACTAGTTCACTAAACTAATAGCCCACTAGTTCACTAAACTAAAAGCCAACTAGTTCACTAAACTAATAGCCCACTAGTTCACTAAACTAATAGCCGACTAGTTCACTAAACTAATAGCCGACTAGTTCACTAAAATAATAGCCGACTAGTTCACTAAACTAATAGGGGATACATATTCACTAGTCTTAGGTGATGTGGCCATCTAATACTATACAAACGTATGGAGCCATGGAGATGGATGAATGGGTATAAACCTAATAAGATTAAGTAGTTGAAACATATGCAGCAATGTAAGATGGGAAAAATAAAAACTAAGATTGTGTTATGGTGTCTGTTAAAAGTCTTTAATTATGAACAGTGTTTATGTGCAAATAATTATGAATCGTATTTCAGGCATCTTTAAGTATTGGTTAATTTGAAGTTTACATGCTTGGTAATCTTTTAATTAGCCCAATTGTCAGGAAGCTTGTTTGGACAAGGTCATTATAAGTCTATTTAAAGAGCCTTGGGGATAAGAAATGGGTAAGCAAGACATATCTACCCTCTTTTCTTTAGTTCTTTCCTCTCTGGGTATTTTTATTTTCTAAGGATTTAGTGATTAGATATTCCTTGGAGGAAGGATGAGATGGTTATATTTTATTTTCTTATTTCTTTCTAATTCGCTTGTTTTTATTCCGCATTGGGGTTCATAATGGTGGTAATAAGTTCATGTTTAGAATTACATTATTTTTACATATATGATTAAAATTATGCTCTTGTACTTTACGGAAGTATCATTCTTAGATTTCTTTTTCAAAAAAATCCTCAAATTATCATTGTTTGCTTCTAATAAATTTATATTGAACTTGAAATAAGCCATAGATACTCAGTTTACAAAAAAAATATTGAACTTGTTCGTGATAAACTGTTATCAAATTTTATTGTATCTATCAGTGTGCTAATTCTCTTGGTGACTTTCTAAGCTTGACAGTGTTGGATATTTTTAATTTAAAAATAGCTTTGTGGGGGAAAAGGACAAAAACACTTTAGTCCCGCATTATCACTTTGGTGTCCGTTGATTAGTTATGTTATGCCTATAAGGTGTCTCGCACTTGCCTTAGCTAGATGAGATAAAGATAAGGCTATGAAAACACTGCATATGAGTGCTCCACACGTCAAGCCGGGTCGAGCTCGAGCTAGACAGAGCTTGGGCACGATTGCACGGCCTTCAGACACAGATGTCGTTACGGAGTGATCTAGCCGCGACAGCCAAGACAACCTATATTTTTATTTTGATTTTACTAATTTTGGTTCATTTAGAACCGTTTTTCCCAAAGGATGTGTCCCTAATTGAGACACAGTTGTTGGGTTCATTTTCCGATTGATGGTATATCTGAAAATCAGCTAATCACATTTTCCATGTTTTTGCTTTCGCTCGCTGTCGTTTTTCACTCTTCTCTCTGCCTGCATTAGTCTACAATTTTCCTTGCAATTTGGGTTTGTTGTTCTCTTCGTTGCATTTTTGAATAGTTTGCGATCATCAATCTATCGCGTCTGGTTTGCTTTCCTTGTTTCTTATTTATTTATCTTGAGAATCCACAAATCAAACTTTTCTATAATACTTTGACCACTTATGTGAATCAAAGTTTCGAACGAATAGGGGGGCATTATACCTTGGATTGATTTTGTCGTGTTTAACCTACACAGTAAGAATTAAACTATAAAGAAAGACATGATGTACTTAGGCATTAGTGAGACTAAAGATAGGGCACAATGGCGACAAAGGATCCATATAGCCGACCCGACTATAGTGGGATAAAGGCTGGAGTGTTGTTGTAACCTACACAGTAAGAAGGATCCATATAGCCGACCCCACTAGTGGTATAAAGGCTTGAGTGTTGTTGTTGTAGCCTACACAGTAAGAAGGTAATATTAATCATAGGGCAGCAGAGCAAAATTTCGTGTGCCACTTCCCATTAGGCTCTTCTATTTTCATATTTCATTTTTTGTCATATATGTTTAAATATAAAAAATAAACTGCTTAATGTTCACTTTTTCCCACAGAAATTGTTCTAATATACCATTAAAAAAAATTTAAATTACAAACGACTAAACAATTTGTCAATATTTTACCCACCTTAAAAAAACGACATATCATTCAATTTCAGAAATAAGACCCGTAGAATTTACTAAACCCTTCTACACTTAAATCCGCATTGTAGTCAAACAACCAGAATATCTTTCTAATTATCTACTAGTTAACAAGCTCCCATTGAGACAAGCTTTAGGGTACCAACAATTCGGATGAAAACAATGAAATTAATTCATATTTAAGAGGGCATACGGCTTGGAAGAAGATAAACTACCAGCATCTAACTACCAAAAAAGTGAAACTCGTGAGAAGTGAGGGATTCAAATCTGGACGAGCTGTGAAAATAACTATGAATAAAAATTACCCGTAAACTTACCGGCAAAAGAGATGGGAACTTGGAGAGTAGGGCCAAAAAGAAACGCAGGAGCAGCGGAATCGGCGGCGGCGGCGGCAGCAGCGGAAGCGGCAGCACTTCCAGCAGTACTTCCGACTGGCCTGCCGCGCTTTGCCGGAGTCGCGGCTGAGCCAGGGTTCTTCGCCGATTCCCGCTTCTGCATCGCCTCTGGCAGGGATTCCGAGCCGAAAATAGAAGCGTAAGAACGTAACCGAAAAAGTGTAAAATAAAGCGGCGAAGGGGTTGAGAAGAAAGTAAGAATTAAAATAACCGAGGGAAAAAAACATAAAATAAAACGGATAAAAAACTTAAAAAATTAGTCCTTAGAAATTTCATTCAAAATTAAGCTGAATATTAGCTAAAACTAGGATGAAAAATTACATACTTTAAAATTTAAAAACTAAATTGGCATTATCGTGTATCCTCGGGACCGAAATGATTTTTGTCCAAAATATAAATAAAAAATAATATAATATTTATTTATGCAAAGTATTTTGGAAAAATATTCAGGTCCTTTAACTTTGAGCCTAATTTCAAATAGATTATTTAATTTTTACAAGCGCACAGTTAATGAGAGAGAGATTATACACACGATATTTTAACGTGGAAAAATCTCTTGATCGGGTCAAAAACCGCGCGATCGGATCTGTGCCGGTAGAACTCCATTATATGTTTTTAGGTTACAACTTGCTTGAAGATTTGAGGGCGACAGGCCGCTGCTCGTTACATTTTAGAGATGAGAGAGAGTTACTTAGACTCGCGGCGAGCAAAAAACTGCTCCGTGCGAGACTGCTTGTTGGGGAGTTGCGGGCGAATAGGCACTGACTGTAGCAAGAATTTCCTTCTTGCCGCACACTTTGGGAATTAGACGGATTTTTGATGGAGCTACGGTGACTCGAAGGTGTCTCAAGGCGACTATCCACACGCAGTAACCACCAATATCATAATTTAAAGTATAGTTCAGGATGAATATTATTTGTATATTTAATTTTGTTAAATGGGGACCCCACTAAAAACATATCCCTCCACTACTAATGGAGGTTACGAGTGTAGCTACCCGTACATCGGACGGTCGCAATCATGGCAAAACGATCGAACGGCGGGGAAGCGCCCTAGTAGGGCAAGAGAGGTGGTCGACCACCACCTTAAGGTTGGCCAGCCCCGAGGAAGACGACCCGACGCCGGCAGGGGGTTCGGCCGACCGACCGGCCAAAGCCGGGAGGCACTCTGGGCGCAGCCCCGGAGCTGACCGTCGGGCGCATCCCCGAATCCGGGCGCAGCGTCGGGCCGGCCGCGGCGCCGGCCGGAAGCCGGCCTGCCGGCGGCGGGAGAGAGGAGTCGGCCTTGGTGATCAGACTCTGGCGGTCTGGGATCCCCCGCGCGCCGATCGCACGCGATCGCACTTGCCGATCGCGCGTGCGGCCATTCCCCCAAGATCTCCATTTTGAATGATGGGATCATGGAGAGTAGGCTAACCGCACCCCAATAATAATATAAATAGGCTTGTCCACATCAATTTTTTATATATAATTACCTAATAAAAATAATTACTAATTTTTCTTATTACTTTTTCTTAACACACTTTAAATTTATATTTTTTATTATAAAAAAATAACAAAAAATTAAGAATTATAAAAGCTAGCACTCAATTTATAAAAGCTAGCCTAATTTCAAATAGATTATTTAATTTTCACCGGCGCGCAGTCAATGAAAGAGAGATTATACACACGATATTTTAACGTGGAAAAATCTCTTGATCGGGTAAAAAACCGCGCGATCGAATCTGTGCCGATAGAACTCCATTATATGTTTTTAGGTTACAACTTACTTGAAGAATTGAGGGCGACAGACCGCTCCTCGTTACATTTTAGATATGAGAGAGAGTTACTTAGACTCGCGGCGAGCAAAAAACTGCTCCGTGTGAGAATGCTTGCTAGGGAGTTGCGCTAACTGTAGTAAGAATTTCCTTCTTGCCGCACACTTTGAGAATTAGACAGACTTTTGATGAAGCTGCGGTGACTCGAAGGTGTCTCAAGGCGGCTCGTAGAAGGAATCCGACAGAACTCTGACCTGAGGAGAAAGAAAACATAGTAGAAAACGATGAGACATGAGTAGGTCTGGATGCCTTTTTCTAGCATCCAGAAGATGGCTACGATGGTTATGCGACTATCCACACACTGTAACCACTAAGATCATAATTTTAAATATAGCTCAAGATGAATATTATTTGTATATTTAATTTTGCTAAATGGGGACCCCCACTAAAACCATATCCCTCCACTACTGATGGAGGTAACTCGAGTAGCTACCCGTACATCGGACGGTCGCAATCATGGCGAAACGATCGGACGGCGGGGAAGCGCCCAAGGAGGGCAAGAGAGGTGGTCGACCACCACCTTAAGGGTGGCCAGCCCCAGGGAAGACGACGCGACGCCGGCCGGGGGTTCGACCGACTGGCCGGCCAAAGCCGGGAGGCACTCTGGGCGCGGCCCCAGAGCCGGCCGCCGGGCGCATCCCCGGAGCCGGGCGCGGCATCGGGCCGGTCGCGGCCCCGGCGCCGGCCGAAAGCCGGCCTACCGGCGGCGAGAGAGGAGCCGGCCCGCCGGCGACGGGAGAGAGGAGTCGGCCTTGGTGGTCAGACTCTGGCGGTCCGGGATCCCCCGCGCGCCGATCGCGCGCGATCGCATGTGTAGATCGCGCGCGCAGCGATTCCCCCATGATCTCCATTTTGAATGATGGGATCATGGAGAGTAGGCTAACCGCACCCCAATAATGCTATAAATAAGCTTATCCCCATCAATTTTTTAAAATAATTACCTGATAAAAAAATTACTAATTTTTCTTATTACTTTTTCTTAACACACTTTAAATTTATATTTTTTATTATTAAAAATAACAAAAAAATTAAGAATTATAAAAACTAGCACTCAATTTAAATATAAAAAAATCAATGAAATTCAACATGTAGTATTCTCAGCGACATTTATTTTTACTAGTAAGTATCCCCAAGAATATTCCATTTTGTATTTCTTTCATTTTTTTTGTTATATCTCTTTCATCAAATCAATTCTAGTCAAAAGCACATGAGAAGCCCAACAACTTCCACTCCAAAAGTACAACAGTAAATGTTTCATTCAACTTCAATCACCAAACAATATTATACTATTTTTTCAATATGGGACTATATTCGCAACAAAATTTCACACATTTTTCTCTTAAATATCCATCAAATCAATTCACATAAAAAGCTGAATAAAAAACCCAAGAAATTTCATTAGAGGGGCATATTTTCCATTTTATTTCTATCAGACAGAGAATAAGCTATCAGAGCAAGTACAGATTGATGTTCAAAAACAGCATAATATATATATACAACAAATTATAAGTATTTTTTGGTAAATGAGTGATATGGCTTATATGTTAGCATCAGCAGTATTCAGGTACTCTAGAATGCTTGACTTCACTTCATCAGGCAGAGGGGCTAAGGGCCCAGATTTTGAGTAGAAGCTTGCCAATGATCTTATGGCCTTTTCCATTGCAGCATATGATTCCTGAAAGGAAAAAAAATAAAATTTTAATCAATAAAAACTCCACAAAATCCCATTATAACTGAGATTTATTGCCTTTTTCATTAGTCACCAAGTGATTTTAAGTGATGTTGTATGTCAGTAAACAATTTACATCAAGAAGCTAGAAAAAAAGTGGATTTTTTTCAATTTGCATATTCGTTTGGCGATAAAGAGCTTTTTTTGAGTCTAATAAGATAGATACAAATATACGGAAGGAAGAGAATATGATGGAGATATTCGCTCAGTTTATCTCTATTAATCCTGGTCACTCTCATTTTGTGTTACTCGCTCTGTGATAACCAGCTGCTATGCGCCTTGAGATTTGAATCATTAAGTACTTGACAAATCCATTTCAGTGTGCATTCAACGTTGTTGCTGAATCTTTCAGAAAGGAATTCCCAAATTTAAATCCCTTATGCTTACAAAGAATGAAAGAAAGTATGCAGTAAAGTGTTCAAAGCACTCCATGATCATAAAATGGAACAGTGGACGATATTAAAGATAAAGTAGTTGAAAATAGACCTTGGTGTTCTGATTTGTATCGGTTAACATATATGCTAGCAGTCATTGAGGCTCCGTTTGGCATGGCGGTGGCGGTCGTGAACGAGGTGGTTATAAACAGTACTTTGCAGCCTGACCTCACCTGAGGAACTTCATTCACTTTTATGTTCAAAATTAATTTTCTTTTCTGGGTGGCGGTCATGACAGTTGTTATATCAAACATACATTCTATGATGTAGTGTTTTTGTCCAAACTCACCAGTGTTTTTGTCCAAACTTTTCATATTATTTCATTGCAAGGAGAATGTCTATCATTTTATCTTTTAATTCTCGCTCTTGCATATATATAAACCTTATTCTCATTCGAAATACGATAAGAGAGAACAATGCAATATAGAAAACTATGCTGCCACTCTTTTTTCAGTGCAAAAATGTTAAAACATCCCATGGAGCATCGATAAAGAACGAACGAAAAAAATGATGGATCCAAAAGGCCAATCATAAATAGTTAAGGTAGGGCTAGTGATGAATGATGGTACTGACGTGGCAGATGAAGTAGAAATACCTCACTAGAAACCGACTTCTGCCCTTGCCAGCCATTTAAGTACTCGCGGATAGCTTCCTTTGCAGAATCAGCAGCTCTCCTAAACTTGGTGACATCCTTGGCATCTTCCTCAAGTGACTCTTTGAGGGTTTTCACTACTTCTCTTGCAGCCTTCAAATAAGCCTTTGGCAGCAATTTTCCAGTCTTGGTTTTCTCATTCTGATCAAATAGAGATGTAATTGCCCCAATCACATTATCATCACCCTCATCTTCTTTTCCTCTTTTCTCTTCTGCTTTTACTGGTGATTGGTTGCTCAAGGAACACATGGAAAACAATGAGATGCCACCACATAGAATAGCTAGACGTCTGCCAAGTAAATCTTCCTGAAAAGCCGCCGTTGAAGGATTTCTTGTCTTTGATTCATCAGCAACAGCTGTAAATGACACAATGATGCATTAGTCCCCTCCCCACCCCCACCCCCTCCAGATTTTCCCGTGCAGATCATCAACATTTGTATTTTTAAAATAAATTTTAAATGTTTTTCAATATGTAACAAGGACACATTATACCTTTCGTTACTAGTCTGTGATATGTTCTGCATGTATTATAAGCATGTTCTATAGTATTGACGTTAGATATTATGGAAGCCTTAAGGCTGCATGAAACGGATTTTGATATGTAACTTGGGAGAATTTGCGCATGGAAAAGAAGGGATTGTATAGAACCCAAGAGAGGGGGGGTGCCAAAAGACAGCCAGAGATGAGAAGCTATATTTCAATATGATGCAACACAAATCTACAGGTGACGGGGGACCGAAGCCTAACTCTAAATGCAATGCAAGCGACGACACAACACATGTGAATGAAGTTACGATGGTGCAAACAGTCTGGTTCCAGATCATTAAACAGGTAATTGAAATTTATAACGCATCTAAACAACCAATTGCACAATTAGATAACAATCCATGAAGAGTAAAGAACAATTAAAATTAACCAACGAGGTGAGGCGCAAATCCGTTCAAGTGCACCGAATGCGTCCCACAAGTTAAGCGACGAATAATGATTACAAACACTTGAGAAAATTATTTCCCAATGCAATAGTTCATCACCAAAGTAAACAACGCAAACAATAAAATAACCATACCTCAATTTGCTCGTGCGTGTGGTGGAGGAAATAGGGATTGGAAGCCGAAGGCGGGGTTGCCGACCTTGGCTCGGATTGGGCTCTCCAAGTGGGACGCGGGATTGGGGCTATGGATCTGGCGGGTAGGAGAAGATCTGGTGGGTGGGTTGAATGGGGAAGTGGAGTGGGGTAGAGCTGCTGCTGCTGGATGGGCTTGGGAGGATGATTGATAGTGGGGGAGATGTGGGAATGGAGGGGGGCTGGGATTGGGGTGGTCGGGGTCGGATCTGGCGGGGGCTGGCAAGGGGTGGCCGGATGAGGAGCGGCGGGATGAAGGTCGGCTGAGGAAGGGGCGGGGCCTCCCGAGGAGCGGACGGGCCGGACGGGGTTGCTGGAGTTGTTGGTGGTACCGGGGTAGAGAAACTGTGGGTCGCCGGGAAGCTCGGAAGGGGTGAGAAGGAGGAGGCGGGGTAGGGGATGCTAACCGGAGGGGGAAAAGGAGATCCAGGGAAGGCGCGCACGAAGAGGCTTGCTCGGAGTCCACCGAGATGACCAACCGGCTGCTGGAGGGCAACCATCGATCCCTAATCCTACCACACACATGAGTATTTATAGGGAGAGGGGGGAAAATAAAGCTAGGGCACCCCGATGGACGGCTAATAATGTTCGGACCGATCGGGGGCTAAATACACCACAAAATACATAAAATAATATATCAAACTGCCTCGGGTCGACCATCCGGGCACATCAGCGGACTCGGATCTCCCAAATGGGTCGCTGAACGCCACCGCCTGCGGGAATAGATGCGCGTGGGCCGCCGATCGCCATCAACTCCCCCCGACTTGAAAGCACTCATCTCTGGTGAGTGTAGACGGTCGTACTCTCGGCGTAAATCCGGGGCGAGTCCCTCGAGCTCCTCAGCAGAAATCCAAGTATCCCCAGAATCCAGGCGAGCGAGCCAATGAACCAAGTAACGTCGGACCAACCGACCGCCCATCGTAGTGACGTCATGACCAATGATCTATAGGGAATATCCGGTAGGTGTAGGTAACAGCTGAAGGAATGTACCTCCGTCTGAAAGTGGTGTTGGTAGAACTGTCGGCGGGGTGGTGTGGTCCTTCGAGCGGTGCTCAACCGTTCACGACTGCCCGGGCAAGGTGGGTGTAGGGGCAATAGAGAGGGAAGGGCCAAGCTGTGGCTCAAAGGTAGGTAGAGATAAGGGGTCCATATACACTCACACCTCAAAGTATGGAGTTAAATCCTCCACATTGAGCACCCGATGAATCCTCATTGTCGATGAGATATCAACCTCATAAGCGTTCACACCAATTTGTCAAGTGACTGTATAGGGGCCCATTCGGCGGGCACTTAACTTCTTCGTTGCCCCCAGGGGGGCCTCTCAGGTCGATGGCGGATCATATATTGGTCTCCAACGTCAAAAACTTGTTCCCTCCTGTGCAGATCAGCCTGAGCTTTATAAATTTCATTACTGGCAGCGATCTTTCTCCGGACTGTGTCATGCAGTGCGTGTATATAATAAACAGACGACTCAATAGACCAATGATGTGAATGATGAACCAGATGATGACATGAGTGCATGTATGAGTTGAATGAACGACTCGACAAACTTATGCAGATGATGAACCCAAAAGATGGCATGCTTGCATGAATGATGCATGAAAAACACGACAAGCACGATACTCTGACATTCAACCCGCATTATGTGGCGAAAGTTCCTTGAAAGAGGTGGTTTATCGAGGGGTTTGTCGGGAGGAGTGTAGTAAAACTCAGTGAGTGTGCGATGAATGTCAGAATGACCGTGTAAGACGCCAACACTCCAATAAGAACTCACCTGGACCCTAATATCTCTCAAGGAACGTGACGCATCAGGCGGCTCACCAAGAGCTACGTATGAAAATTCGTCACGAATGTGACGGTCACCTGAGTGTGTAGCAGAGACATAGGATGAAACACTCGAGCGAGGTGAGTGTTGAATTTTTTGAAGTGAAAGTGGAAGCCTGGGCAGACTGTCCGCGCGGACTGGGCAAACAGAATCAGCGACCTGGGCGGACTATCTGCGCGAACTGGCGGACAGGATTGGCGACTAGCCAGGTCGGCCAGTGGTTCTGCAGTTGGCTTGTTCCCACGATGTAACCGGGCGGATAGGTTTGGTATCCGCGGGAGCTGCGGACTCATTTGGAGTTTGTCGAGTTCGGCATGTTGCGGACTCTTCTGAAGCTCGCGAGTTCGGCATAGGCTTATGCCTTGGACTTGCTTTGGTGTGGTTTGGTGGAAACCGCAGAATTCACCGGTTAGTGCGGACTAGTGTTGAGTCTGTCAGGTTGTTCGAATTGGTTCTTGAGTTCGCCGGTTTGGAGTCCGCGCTATGGACTCTTGGTGGTGTGGACTTGGTCTGTTTTGAACCAAGTCCGGTTGTGCTCAGTCTGTGAGTTCGCGCGGTTAGCGCGGACAGCTTTTCTTTCCGCCGAGCTCGGCAGCTTGTCAGCTTGGTATAGTTGCGGGCTCGGAGTGTGCGAACTGGAGCTGTGTTCGCAGGATGCTGCGGACTGGTGGTGATGTCTACAGTGTCCGCAAGTGTGGCGGACTGGTCTAGGCCTTGGCCGTGATGGTGCGACAAGGTAATCTGGCTTCGTGTCCGCGTTGTGCGGATACGCTTTGTGCTCGCCGCGAAATGGGCGGTGTTCCTATCGGCTAGGGCGGTGACCACACTCCTCTCTGTGTCTATAAATAGGACCCCCTGTCACATCAACAATACACACGAATGAACAATTGTGCGGATAGCGCTGAGAAGCCAGGGACTTGGTTTTGACTTTGGTCAGGGATCAGTGCGGACTCTGCAGATACAATCGGCGTTTAGCAGCAGGTCGCGGCTTGCGACCAGGCGGTCTTCTCTTTGGCAATCTTTCCCAATTCAATAAAGTTGTCTGCTTTTGGCGGTCTGTTCAATTCAACAGCAGCTGTTCGCGGATAATATGGCGGCTAGGCGACCTTTCGGTTAGGCGGCTAGGAGACCTTGCGGTTAGGCGGCTAGCTGATTGCGGACAGAGTTCTTTAGCATTGGAATAACGGGGTGTCCGCGCAGTTAGGTTGCGGTTTGGCGACCTGACGGATTCAGCGGACTCCATAGTGCAACTCGGCAGAGTCGGCGGTTACTCCTTCAGTCCGCACGGCTAGATTTCATCTTATTGTTTTTTGCTTCCATCGGGTACATTGGCGAATCATGTCTCGTCATGTATACCTCAGACTGTAAAGATGTTTGATATTACAAGATTTACTTGTTCTTTTGTTTGCATCTGGTTTACTTGGCTTGGTTTGGTTGAGTGTTCCTGCGACCTGATTTCCCGTTTTCCGCATCTCACAATTTTTTACAGTGAGTGTCGCAAGTAAGCAAGAACTCATCAGGCGAGTCAGCAGGCGGTATGTCTACGAACTCATCACGAGCATGGCAGATCGTACGCTTAATCCTCAATACATCGGGAGGATGCCCAAGCGTATCTAAGAAAATCCTGACATACTCAGTGTCGCCCTCACAACCCGCTCTCCAAAGCAAAATAAGGGACGTGCATTGGAGAGGTGTCAATAAGTGGGCGCTCACAGATGGCTCGCTCAGCGGGATGTCAATATCACGGGGAAGTGGTGGTTCATCAGGTGGCTTGTGAGGGGGGTCATTAACGAACCCGTCAGTAGGGTCATGATCCTCCAAGTGAATGCTACTAATTAGGGTAGTGTCCCCAAAAGCGGGTGAGACGACCACCAAGACATCGACACTAGGCTCGTGGTTCTCGGTCATGACATGACTCGAATTAAGGCTAAAGGAAGGGTGAGAAAAATTCATACTCAGGTGGGGGTTAGCCGACGAGGTGTCAAGAACGGGGTCTGTAACCAAGGGGGTAACGAGGCCAACATAAGGTGTAAATGATGGATAGACCATCACAGTGTCACTGGGTTGCTCGGCCTTACTCTCGCAACCAAACTCACCAGACGTGCTAATGACGCTCTCCCTATGTGCTACACGGCCAGGGTCATACTCTACCTCAAAATCACGTGGGCATGGAGGCTCATCAAGGGGAAGAGTACCAAATCAGGTGACGAATCGCTCATAACTATGGGAGTACTGCACGCATCAATGGTTTGACTTGAATCCTGATGTGTCACACCATAGGTTTCCCCAAGGGCAGATTTCAGGCGATCCATTTGAGCATGTACGAGATCAAATTGTTCAAGAACCAATCGCTGAAATTCGGCTTCAGGTATCTCTATTGGTGGAACAATAGGGGGATCCAAACACGTGAGGTTATCCACATAGTGGTGACCCCTATAGGGATCCGGATAGCCATCAAAATACTCGTCCCTAATAGACTCATGATGTGTCAGAGGGTGACTGTGATCCCTACGAGCAGGCGGCGGTGAGCGAGGGTGATCATAAAAATAGTATGAAGATCTCTCCGGAGGGGCTCTACGAAGATACTCAACTCTACTAACGTCAAGTCGTGGCATAGCGTGGTGACGGTAACGTGAAGTTCTAGAATCATAGAGATCGTCTCTAGCAAATCGTGGCGATGGGTCGGCACGATATCTAGGAGGAGCGGAATGCGAATAAAGATGATCGTCGAAATGATATGCCATGAGATACTGTCTATGGGCTTCATTACTGCATATAAAGTGTGGTGCAAATCGAACCTACGCTTTGATACCAAATTGATGCAGCACAAATCTACAGGTGACGGGAGACCGAAGTCTTAACTCTAAATGCAATGCAAGCGACGACACAGCACATGCAAATGAAGTTACGATGGTGCAAGCAGTCTGATTTCAGATCATTAAACAAGTAATTGAAATTTATAACTGTTAGAAAAGCCCAATTAAGGGCCCAGATTTTCTCTCTCTTCTCTCTCCATGTATTAGTCTCACATCTTTTATTTAGGATTTCGCTTCTCTTTCTTCTCCTATATAAGTGTATTCATACTTGTAACTGTTCATTCAAGAAGTATATACAAGGTTTGAGGCCTCTCTTTACATGGTATCAGAGGGAACCAGTCTCCTCCTTGGGTTTCCGGCCTAGCCAAAATTCTAGCCGCCTCCCTTCCTTCCCAGTCCGCGCGGCTTCCCTTAGCCGCGGACTCTTGCGGCCTCTCTTTTTCTACCCGCCTCAAATTCTTCCTCTCTCGTGTCTTCCACCTCCTCCTCTTTCCCCTTCCCCCCCCCCTCCTTTCATAATCCTCTCTCACGTGGGTCCACCTTCTCCCTTCCTTCTCTACCTGCGCGGGCTCTTTCTGTCCGTTGCGACCTCTCCCTTCTGCTGTCCGCTGCGGGCTCTCTCTTTCCTACTCGCGGCTTCCTCTCTCTGCCTAATCCGCTCGAGTTCTCTAACTCGCGGATTCTTCTTTTGACCGCTCAAGTTCTCTACTCGCGGCCTCTTCCTGCTCGCTGCCTCCAGCTCGTCGCGACCTGCTCTCCTGCTCGTCGCGACCTGCCCTTCTTTTCTGCTCGGTGCTATCTCGCCTTCTCCGCTGCGGCTTGCGACATCTTCCGCGCGGTCTCTCTCTCCGCCGCGGTCTCTCCCTGCTCGCTAACCGTTGCTCGCGGCCCCTTGCCTCTTCTGTTCGCCGCGACCTGCTTCTCGCTCGCTGCGGCCTCGCCTATCCGTTGTTGTCCTCCACTCTGTCTACCCGCTGCGGTCTCTCTTCCTATCCGCTGCGGGCCCTCCCTCTTACTGCCTTGAGTTGTTTTTACTCGCGGTCCCGTCTCCTGATCGCCCGAGTTCCCAGCTCGCAGTATCTTGCTTCCACCTTCTCCTTTCCTTACCTGTGCGAGTTCTCCTCTCTCTATCCGCGGCTGTCCACCTGACCGTGCGAACTTCCCTTTCCGTTTTTTGGTCGCGATCTGCCTAATCGCTGGTGTGACCGCGCGGCCTGATCCTCTTCTCGCTGCGGCCTCCCGCTCTGCCTCTTCTTGGTGCGACCTGCTTCTCGCTGGCGACTGCTCCTTCTCGCTGCGGCCTGGTCTGTTCCTATCCGCCCGATCTGGCTCCTTATTCGTCAGGTGTTTGCTTCTGTTGCGGTCTTCTCCTAACCGCGCAGCCTGCTTGTTTCTAGCCGCTGCGAACGCTGTTCTTACCGCGCTAGTCGTGGCCGTTTCTTACCGCTGGTGCGTTGTCACCGTGACCGTTGCGGACTTTTCCTTGCAATATGATCAGCTGTCCTCCGGGCTCTGTGGTGTCTGTTTCCGATGGTGGCACCTCCTGCCTTGCTCACAGCTCATCCTGGATTTTGGATTCCGGGGCCTCTCACCACATTACATCACGGAAACCACCACAATACTTGAACTACGTGCATCCCCAGTTCATTACTGTTGCTAGTGGGGACACACTTCCCGTCTCTGGTGCGGTAGATATTAACCTCACTCCCTCCATTACTCTTCGCTCTGTTCTTCATGTTCCGGGCTCTCCGTTCAACCTTCTCTCTATTGGTCGACTCACTGCTGACCTCGATTGTGCTGTTATTTTTTCTTCTAACTCATGTGTTGTGCATGATCGCAAGACGCAAACCATCATTGGAAAAGGGCATCTGTCGAATAGTCTCTATATCCTTAACCCGTCTCCCCCAACGGTGTTGCATCTATTAGCTCCGTTGACTGGCATCGCCGTCTAAGTCATGCTCCTCTAAACATCCTCAAAAAATCTCTCCCAGACGTGTCCTTCCACGAGTTCACGTGTGAGTCCTGTATCTATAGGAAACATCATCGCTCTACGTTCTCACCACATCCTTCTCGGCGTCCTGCTCCCTTTGATCTTGTTCACTCCGATATTTAGGGCCCTTACAAAATTACAAGTGTTTTTGGATACCGTTACTTTGTCACATTTGTCGATGACTACTCTCGGATGACCTGACTGTATCTCCTTCGTGACCGCTCTGAATTGCCCGGTGTATTCCGTACCTTTTTCATTGAAACTCGCAACCAGTTCTCCACAACCATTAAAACCCTCTGCACCGATAATGTCCGTGAATACACTAGTCATACCTTCTCTCACCTCTGTGCGGAATTTGGGATCATCCATCAGACCTCCTGTGTCTATACCCCCCAACAAAATGGCGTTGTTGAACGGAAAAATCGACACCTGCTCGAGGTCACCCGCTCCCTTATGATTCAGATGAATGTTCCAAAACAATATTGGAATTTTGCGGTTTCAACCGCTTGCACTCTTATTAACCGCATGCCTTCATCTATCCTCAATTTTGCGGTTCTCTTCAATCTTCTTTTTCCCTCCCAACCTCCTTTTTCCATCACCCCACGAGTGTTTGGTTGCGTATGTTTTGTTCATCATCTGGGCCCGTCTACTGACAAACTTGCTCCCTGTGCCGCTAAATATATGTTTGTGGCATATTCTCGAACTCAGAAGGGCTACGTTTGTTTTTCTCCCACGGATCGCAAGGTGGTTACTTCTGCTGATGTCACCTTCCTCGAAGATCAGCCATATTACTCTCAACCTATTGACCCTCCTCTTCCGCCACCTCTCCCGAGACCTGTTATTCCCGTCAATTCCACCATTCCACCTATACTTCCCCCACCCATCCCACCCATCCCACCCATCCCACCCATCCCACCTAAACCACCTACACCACCGGTCATTCGTGTGTATACTCGACGTCCTCCCTCGTCTACTACCCTACGAGAGCTGCCCCGCTCTAATGATGTTTTGCAACCTGCGGATCCGACAACTGCTTCCACTGCCCACTCGATGGCCAACTTTTTCTCTCTTCACCGCCTCTCTCCGGAACTCCGTCAGAGTGCTCTCTCTTTATCCTCTATCTCCACCCCTAATTCTGTACAGGAGGCTCTTCACCACCCCGGATGGCGGGCGTCCATGGAAGATGAAATGCGGGCTCTCTGGGCTAACCGAACTTGGGATCTGGTTCCTCTTCCTGCGGGTCAATCCTGTGTTAGCTGCAAGTGGATCTTTGTTATTAAACATGCGGCGGATGGCACCGTTGAGCATCTAAAGGCCCGCCTCGTGGCCCGGGGTTTTACTCAGCAACATGGCCTTGACTATGAGGAAACCTTTTCTCCGGTGGCCAAATTGAACACGGTTCGCGTTCTTCTCTCCCTGACTGTTCATCGTCATTGACCACTTTATCAACTGGATATTAAGAACGCGTTTCTCAACAGAGATCTGCAGGAGACTGTTTACATGCACTAACCTCCCGGGTTTGAGACCACGGGGGAGTCTCGGGTCTGTCATCTTCGGAAATCTATTTATGGTCTCAAACAGTCCCCGCGCGCTTGGTTTGACAAATTCAGCAAGGTTGTCTGTGATATTGGCTTTATTCGGAGCTCGGCTGACTTTTCTCTCTTCACCCGACACCGGCCAACCGGAACTGTGATCCTACTTGTCTATGTTGACGATATCCTCATTACTGGCGACGATATTACAGGGATACAACAGATCAAGAAGCAGTTAAACTCCACTTTTCAGACCAAAGATCTTGGCAACCTTCGGTATTTCCTTGGGCTTGAGGTTGCACGATGTCCTGATGGTCTTGTGTTATCCCAACGGAAGTATTGTATGGACCTCCTTCATGATGCCGGTTATTCTGGATGCAAACCTGCGGATACTCCTATGGATGCAAATCACAAGCTCTCAGCCCATAGCTCTGACTCCGACAAGCTCCTTACAAATCCAGAATACTATAGACGCTTGGTTGGGAAGCTGATCTACCTTACGGTCACTCGACCAGATATCTCTTTTGTTGTAGGAGTCGTAAGTCGATTTATGCATGCTCCTCGGACATCTCACCTTCAAGTTGTCGAGCGCATTCTTCGATATCTCAAGATCGCTCCAGGACAAGGGCTTGTGTACAAGCCATCAACATCTCTATCCCTTGTCGCGTACTCTGACGCTGACTATGCTGGTTCCATTGATGATAGGCGTTCCACAACGGGTTTTTGTACCTACTTCGGTGGACATCTCAGAACCTGGCGTAGCAAGAAACAGAATGTGGTTGCTCGCTCTTCTGCTGAAGCTGAGTACCGAGCCATGGCTGCGGTTGCTTCCGAGCTAACCTGGCTTGAGAGCCTTCTGGGAGACTTGTTTGTTCGTCTCTCATCACCGGCTACCTTATTTTGTGACAGTAAGGCAGCAATACATATTGCCAAGAATCCGGTGTTTCACGAACGCACAAAGCATATCGAAGTTGATTGTCACTTTATCCGAGAAAAGGTACAGTCAAAGAAGATAGATTTGGAGCATGTTCCTGCTAAAGACCAAGTTGCGGATATCCTGACAAAAGCTCTCTCCAGGCCTCTATACTATCAGTTTCTATCCAAACTTGGTGCCTACGACTTGTACGCTCCAGCTTGCGGGGGAGTGTTAGAAAAGCCCAATTAAGGGCCCATGTTTTCTCTCTCTTCTCTCTCCATGTATTAGTCCCACATCTTTTATTTAGGATTTTGCTTCTCTTTCTTCTCCTATATAAGTGTATTCATACTTGTAACTATTCATTCAAGAAGTATATACAAGGTTTGAGGCCTCTCTTTACAATAACGCATCTAAACAACCAATTGCACAATTAGATAACAAGCCATGAAGAGCAAAGAACAATTAAAATTAACCAACGAGGTGAGGCGTAAATCCATTCAAGTGCACTGAATGTGTCCCGCAAGTTAAGCGACGAATAATGATTACAAACACTTAAGAAAATTAATTCCCAATGCAATAGTTCATCACCAAAGTAAACAATGCAAACAATAAAATAACCATACCTCAATTTGCTTGTGCGTGTGGTGGAGGAAATAGGGGTTGGAAGCCGAAGGCGGGGTTGCCGACCTTGGCTCAGATTGGGCTCTCCAAGAGTCCAAGTGCGATGCGGGATTGGGACTGTGGATCTGGCGGGTAGGAGAAGATCTGGTGGGTGGGTTGAATGGGGAAGTGGACTGGGGTAGAGCTGTTGCTGGACGGGCTTGGGAGGATGATTGAGAGTGGGGCAGATGTGGGAATGGAGGGGGGCTGGGATTGGGGTGGCCGGGGTCGGATCTGGCGGGGGCTGGCAAGGGGTGGCCGGATGAGGAGCGGGATGAAGGAAGGGGAGGGGCCTCCCGAGGAGCGGACGGGCCGGACGGGGTTGCTGGAGTTGTTGGTGGTACCGGGGTAGAGAAACAGTGGGTCGTCGGGAAGCTCGGAAGGGGTGGGAAGGAGGAGGCGGGGTAGGGGATGCTAACGGGAGGGGGGGAAGGAGATCCAGGGAAGGCGCGCACGAAGAGGCTTGCTCGGAGTCCACCAAGATGACCAACCGGCTGCTGGAGGGCAACCATCGATCCCTAATCCTGCCACACACATGAGTAATTTATAGGGAGAGAGGGGAAAATAAAGCTAGGGCACCCCGATGGACGGCTAATAATGTTCGGGCCGATCGGGGGCTAAATACGCCACAAAATACATAAAATAATATATCAAACTGCCTCGGGTCGACCATCCGGGCGCATCCGCAGACTCGGATCGCCCAAATGGGTCGCCGAACACCGCCTCCTGCGGGAATAGATGCGCGTGGGCCGCCGATCGCCATCACAATATTTTTCAATTGCTTCATACAATCCTATGGAATCCCTTATGTTCAATATACATGTCTTAAATAGCAAAAACTAATAAGGAAGAACATAATGTGTCTTATTACTTGTTTAAAAACTACTCTGACATGGGAAAGTGATGATGATCTGCATAGAAAATAACTGATGGCTGTAATGTTCCTGCACCACAAAATCAAAGATAAATAGTGGAAGACAGAGAAAAGAGCATTAGGCCGCAGGACTAAGTTGGAAATTACTAGCTTTACGGTAATTTGCCTTCCTTTCACAGTGTTTTGAAGAGCACCAGTAGAAATTCTCCAGTAAGGGAAAGGAAGCAAACATTGCGTCTAGTGGATTTTTTAAACACCTGCACATTAGAATTGCAGGCATTAGTGGATTTCTTAAACACCTGCTATAACTTTCTGGCAAGATGCATAAGCTGAACAATCAACTATCAATAGGATAAATGATTCGTTAGGCCCCATTTGGGACAGCATAGTATTTGAGTGGCAGCGGTTCGAAATTGTCGTAGTAAACATAACAACAGTACAATGCCTGCATTTGGAACTTTGGCGGCAGTATTTCTACTCAAACTCCACTTTTAAAGTTCAGGGCGTTCGCAATTGGTAACGTCTGACGACACCTAGCTGATTGGTGATGTGTTAACCCAAAATAACATTTTACAGAAATAACATTCACAGCCACAGCTACTCAAACACTAGTTGTGATTTTTCACCATTGCATTCAAAACCACCACCACTCTCTCACCACTCTCCCAAACAGAGCCTAATTTGTCATCTGTATTACAAAAAAAATGAACTCGTATGAGCTGAATGCTATGGAAGAAACAAAAAAGTAGGAATTGTGTGCACAATCTCAAGAAACCTCAATATGTAGCACTCGTTAAATTTTCATAACATACATAAATTAGTAAACTGCAAACCTAAAAATGAGATAATGTCCCTTGGAGAATCATAAAACAAAGGATGCATGGCAACACATTAAAGGAATCACAATTATGACTATTTGAAATAAGTTTATGTTGGGGTATCATCAAAATATTCCTTATCCCAACTATTTGTTGTTGATTTCATGAATTTTCATTCTAAATTCATTTATGCCAAATATTGCTTGTTTTGCCAACTCTATTTTTCGGAAATACTATTAAAAAACTTAGATCCATGCATCAAGTAAGTTTTTCAGCTTTTAATAAGAACAATGATACACAGGACGAATCTATATGAGATCGACATGATACCCTAACTCTATATGAATGTGAGCAAATCATGTGACAAATGCAAATAAACTACGGTCCGACTAAAATGAAGACGTGAATGAATGCATACATGCAATCCGATGAAAAGAATACTTGACGCATGACGAATCTATAGGTGTATGTACAATAACCTAACCCTACATGCAATGCAAATCCAACGGCGAATTCAAATTAAGATATAAATAATCAAATTACACAGATAATTTTAGCAAAACAAAATAATTTCTTTAGGCAAGCGAACTTAGGCTTTCCTCCACGTGGATGGTCAAAGCAAGAGCGCACGGTGAACAAGTCCTGCAAATCACAAAATAATTTAAAACAAAATACTACAATTTTATTTATCAAAACAAGTATAAGATCACAACACAATATTTAAATGCTAAAAAACAAAAGTTCGTAGAATAAGAAAACTCACAAAAGTATGAGGTCTTTCGTTGGAGAGTAGATCCGGCGACATACGTCGTGAGGATGGCTAAAATCTGAAGATGTAGTGGGCGGTGGACTGGATTCGGGTGGAGGGAGGGCTGGATCTGGGCTGGACTGCACAAATCTGGACAGTATCGGGTAGATGAGGGGATTTGGTGGTGGTTCCACGGAAGAGGGGTAGCGGTAGCAAAGCTCGGCAGCTATAGGCAGCAGGGGTAGCTGTCAGGGGCTGGGAAAAGAGGCGGCGGTGGCTGTAGGAGCTGGGAGAAGAAGCGGCAAGGAGAGAAGGGGGCTGGACGGGAGGCGGCGGCAGGGGGATCTGAAGGCAGTTTCTGGACAATAGTAAAAGGGGGAGGGGGCTGGCTGTTTGGAGGGTTGTGGAGGTGGCGGTGGAGGGATTTGATGGTGGAGAAAGAGGGTTAGGGGTGGGGTTATCTTTGGGGAGCGGGAGAAGGCCTAAGAGTCATCACTTAGGGTTCCACAGAGTCTGCACCGTGGGATGATTGCGGGATTTCGGGAATAGTAATCTCCAAAATATGCAATGACCTATAGCAGCCTCCATACACTCTTATTTATAATTGTAAAGAGAGGCCTCAAACCTTGTATATACTTCTTGAATGATAAATTACAAGTATGAATACATTTATATAGGAAAAGAGGAAGGAGAGAAATCATAATCCAAGATGTGGGACTAATACAAAGAGAGAGAAGAGAGAAAAATGGGCTCCTAGATGGGCCCTTAATTAGGTTCTAACACTCCCCCGCAAGCTGAAGCGTACAAGTCGAAGGCACCAAGCTTGGATAAAAACTGGTAGTATAGCGGTCGGGAGAGAGCTTTAGTCAGGATGTCAGCAATTTGGTTTGTAGCAGGAACATGCTCCAAATCTATCTTCTTTGACTGTACCTTTTCCCAGATAAAGTGACAGTCAACTTCAATATGCTTTGTGCGTTCGTGAAAGACCGGATTCTTGGCAATATGTATTGCTGCTTGACTGTCACAAAATAGGGTCGTCGGTGATGGGAGACGAACACCCAAGTCTCCCAGAAGGCTCTCAAGTCAGGTTAACTCGGAAACAACAGCAGTCATAGCCCGGTACTCGGCTTCAGCAGAAGAGCGAGCAACCACAATCTGTTTCTTGCTACGCCAGGTTATGAGATGTCCACCGAAGTAGGTACAGAAACCAGTTGTGGAACGCCTATCATCAATGGATCCTACATGGTCAGCGTCAGAGTACGCGACAAGAGATAGAGATGTGGATGGCTTGTACACAAGCCCTTGTCCTTGAGCGTTCTTGAGATATCGAAGAATGCGCTCGACAGCTTGAAGATGAGATGTCTGAGGAGTATGTATAAAACGACTCACGACTCCCACGACAAAGAGATGTCTGGTCGAGTAACCGTAAGATAGATCAGCTTCCCAACCAAGCATCTATAGTATTTCGGATTTGTAAGCAGCTTGTCGGAGTCAGAGTTGTGGGCCGAGAGCTTGTGATTGGCGTCCATAGGAGTATCCGCGGGTTTGCATGATTGCATCCAGAATAGCCGGCATCATGAAGGAGGTCCATACAATACTTCCATTGGGATAACACAAGACCATCAGGGCGTCGTGCAACCTCAAGCCCAAGAAAATACCGAAGGTTGCCAAGATCTTTAGTCTGAAAGGCAGAGTTTAACTGTTGTTTGATATGTTGTATCCCTGATTCCATGTAATATCGTCGCCAGTAATGAGGATATCGTCAACATAGACAAGTAGGATCACAGTTCCGATTGACCGGTGTCGAGTGAAGAGAGAGAAATCAGCTGAGCTCCGAATGAAGCCAATATCGCAGACAACCTTGCTGAATTTTTCAAACCAAACGCGCGGGGACTGTTTGAGACCATAAATAGATTTCCGAAGATGACAGACCCGAGATTCCCCCGTGGTCTCAAACCCGGGAGGTTGGTGTGACGTTCGACAATTCATGTGAGTACGTCATGCGTTATGAATTTTGATAAGTCTACATTTTGATTGTTTAGGTATTTTATGTTTTTGACAAACAAAAAAAATAAATGAACATGAATAGAATCCCCTATGATGAAACTATAAACAACAATGATGAAAATTTATTGGGTTTTACAGTAGTCGGTTGATATATTATTGGGCCAAATCCTGTGATTGCTGCTATTATGATTTAAGGTATTAGGCTGAGAATGCTTATAAAGGCTCTTGTTCTCTACTTCTAAGTATACAGGAAGCGGTGGTGAAACAAAAGAAATAAATAAATGGGAATATATAATCCTGTTCCTTCTTCTTATCTGCTGCCACAACTGACTTTATCTTTATCCTCTCTTGGTTATATCGCGGCTAGGGCTCAGAACGGGTTTTCCTCCTCTCCTCTTCTTCTCTTCCTCTTTCTGATCTGAAGCTTTTGCTGGGATTTTGGTGTTGTCGCTGGGATCAGAACCTAGGAGAGTGTTGAGTTCTTTGTGTTGGTGGACTTGTAATCCGGCCTTACACAGTAAGCAATACTTATTCTTAAATTTCATAGTTTACGTTGATTTGGGTAGTATGGAGCAAGTGAGGGTTTATTTGTTTCGTTTTTAATTGGTCGGTTATGTTTGTGGTTTTTGCTCGGCCTGTCGATTAGGGCAGTTGTTCTCTCAGCTTTGTTGCGGCTTTCTTTGGGGAATATTTTGACCAAATTCACCAGTTGCTGCATCCCTTTTTCTGTCATGGGTGTTTAACATAGTAGACAGTCCATGAATAATTTTAACTTATCGGCACTTGTTTTGGTTTAGCCATTTAATGCTGCTCCAGTTATGATGTTCCCGTATCCTTCAACTGCTTCCGATTTCTAGTTATTGTGTCTGGGGGTTTGTTGATCTGTTATAAAAAATGAGTGATGTTGTTAAGTTGTGATATGTTAGTGAGTATCCAACCTTTGGGATTACCTGTGCATGTTTCACTTGGACTTATTTCTTAAATCGGTTTACTGATATGGTTGTGACCATGTTATGATGATGTAAAAGAATTTACACTTAGTTTCATTTCATTGAGAGTTTCATTGCCGATGGCAACTCCTTATTCAAAACTTCAAGTCACCCTAGAGGTCAACGTTATAGCCTTCTAGCGATGCAACCCCGATATTTATGCCCCTAAAAGATACGTTGCTAAACAGATATTGCGAAGGATGACATCCCAAGGAAGACGTGACGATGACGCTGGGCGTGATACTGAAAAGGAAACGGTGCCGGTGAGACCTATCTTTTTAACTATTGCTTACGTACTTTACTTCGGTGATGAAAATTATGTGGTCTTATAGCATACTGAATATGAAAATGATGTCGCTTTTGTATGGCCTCAAAAAAGGCAAACAAGCGAAGTAAATCTGAGGGGATTCTAAAATAAATAACTCATTGTTTCTTTATAACATGTCGACACGAGGTTTTATTATGGGCTTGATAATGCATGTATGTACAGGAAATGAGAAATGAATAGCCCAACCAGACGGCCTACGGGGCTGGTTTTGGATACTGAAGACCCGGAAGGGTCGGGTCCAATTACTGAAATATGAGAACAATTACGGATTGCAAAGTCAATTGCCCATAATATTTCCTAGAAAATGTAACTTGATGATCTTACTACCGATTAGATGTTCTTTCATGGCACCCTACTGTTTTATAGAAATGAAATGATGTTATCATACTTTTACTGCTTCATCTCCTATATTGGCTCAGAGTGTTACCTGCTTTAATCACAGCTCTTGTTTTCCGTATACAGCAGGTTAAAGAGGTTTGTTCTCGCTTAGTCTTTACTAAAGACTAATGGTTTCAAATTCTAAATTTTTAGGTGCAGGTAAATCACACATGGGACAGCGCTAAAGATATGTTTTGGATTATATCGATATGCTTTATTGAGCTACTTTTGTTAGTGGCATAGCTTCGCCACTTTGTTCCTTATGCACTTATTATTGAAATAAGCTTTTGTAATATCTAACATATACAGAACTCTTGTGTATTGTGGCTATATCAGAAGTCTGTGTTTAACTTTGGATTCGCCTGTATGTCTATACTCATTGTGATATGTGAATTGGTGGAAAGAATGCTTATAGAAAAATGAATGTCATAATATGATTTTTTTATGTTGATTGTGACGGACTACGGGTCGTTACAGTTGGTGCATATAAACAGTCTCCTGCAGATCGCCATTGAGGAAGGCGTTCTTAATATCCAGCTGATAAAGAGGTCAATGACGATGAACAGCCAAGGAGAGAAGAACGCAGACCGTGTTCAATTTGGCCACCGGAGAGAAGGTTTCCTCATAATCAAGGTCATGTTGCTGAGTAAAACCTCGGGCCACGAGGCGGGCCTTTAGACGCTCAACGGTGTCATCCGCCGCATGTTTAATAACAAAGACCCACTTGCAGCTAACACAGGATTGGCCTGCAGGAAGAGGAACCAGATCCCAAGTCTTGTTAGCCCAGAGAGCCCGCATTTCATCGTCCATGGCCGCCCGCCACCCCGGATGTTGAAGCGTCTTCTGCACAGTGTTAGGAATAGAAATAGAGGAAAGAGAGGTGACAAAGGCGTAGAGAGATGGAGTCAGCCGATAGAGAGAAACGTAGTTGGCCAAGGGATGAGCTGTGAAAGCGGGAGTTGGATCTGCCGTTGTCGGGGTGTCGCTGGGAGCAGGGAGCTGGTGCATGGAACCATCCTTGGAGTCACGACGAGTGTAGACACAGATAAAGGGCGGAGGAACCTTAGGGGGCAGGGAGAGAGGAGGAAGGAGATGGCAGAGAAGTGGGCGTGATAGGTATGGCAGGCCGGGGAAGAGGAGGAGAGGAAGACGGGGTGGGGGAAGGTAAGTGGAAGGGCTGGACTTCGCAGAAGGTGACATCCACTGAGACGACCAGCTTGTCATCCGAAGGAGAGTAGCAAACATACCCTTTTTGAGTACGGGAGTAGCCAACAAACATATATTTGGCCGCCCGAGGAGCAAGTTTGTCGGAAGGGGGGCCAAGAAGATGAACATAACAAACACACCCGAAGACCCACAGGGTGAGAGAGGTGGGGTTGGTGGATGGATAGAGGAGTTGGATAGGTGAGGCAAAGTCAAGAATAGAGGAGGGTAGGCGGTAGATGAGATGACAGACTGTGGAGACGGCAAAATTCCAATATTCGATCGGAACCTGCATCTGAAACATGAGGGACCGAGCAACATCGAGAAGATGACGATTCTTCAGTTCGGCCATCCTATTTTGCTGAGGGGTATACGCACACGAAGTTTGATGGATGACGCCAAATTCGGTGCAGAGATTGGAGGTGCGACCAGTATACTCGCGAGCCTTATCAGTTCGGATGACCTTGAGGGGGGTGGCGAACTGCGTACGCATCTTAGTTTAAAAAGCATGAAACACAGAGGTAGGTTCAGTACGATCATACAGTAAATATAGTCACGTAATACGCGAGTAATCATCAATAAAGGTGACAAAATAGCGAAATTCAAAGATACTGGGGAATTTATAAGGACCTCATACATCAGAATGAACTAAAGATAAAGGAGTACTACTCCTAGTAGAGGCAGGCGGGAAGGAAGAACGATGTTGTTTGCCGTAGATACAAGATTCACAAGAGAACTCCCGTAAAGGAACATCAGGAAGAGCCCGCTTGAGAATCGGAAGGGGAGCATGCCCAAGACGGTGATGCCAATCGACAGTGGAGACGACGGAGAGAAGAGTGGGTGGGATATTCGGGATGTACAGCCCATTCAACAGCTGCCCCTTACCAATGATACTCTAGGTGCGGCAATGCTGCATAAGAAAAGAAGGAGAAAAGGTTATGCAATAATCAAGGTCGTGCGTCAGGCGACCAACAGCAAGTAAATTGAAAGGAGACCCCGGAACGTGAAGAACCGAGGAAAGAGAAAGGGTCGGGGTAAGCTGAAGAGCAGCGGCGCCAGAGACCGGTAAAGTGTCACCATTGGCCACAGTGATACACGGAGGATGAGCCGTCTGGAGATACTGGGGGGGCTTCTGGGAGGTAATATGGTGAGTAGCGCCGGAATCGACGATCCAGCGGGGGCTATGAGAGAGACAGGTTATACCTTCCGCAGAGAAAGATGCAACCGAGTTGGAGGAGCGGCCGAGGGCACCCTGTAGCTGGTGAAGTTGGGTGCGGAGCTCATCTATATCTTGGCGGGTAGTGGACGCCGGATCCTGGGCAGAAGCCCCAGTGGGAGCAGGAGCAACAGAGGAAGTAGCAGCAAGGTGGGGAGATAAACCATGCTTACGGTAACAAGTAGCCTCAAGATGACCATCCTGGCCACAATATGTGCATTTCATAGAAGAACGACCACCGCATCCTCGCCCCCGAGACGGAGGTCGGCCCCCTTGGGTGGAAGATCCACGAGCAGGAGGAGGGGTCGGAAGGAGAGGTTGTTGAAGAAGAGTCGGTGCAAATCTGGGAGGAGCCTCAGTAGGAGGCGTAACTTTAAGCAGCATTGTGCAGACATCAGACAACGAAGGAGTCGTCGTGGAAGAGAGGATCTGGGCCCGAACACTATGCAGGTGGGGAGGAACACGGGACATCATCATCGCGATGGTGACAGCCTCTTTCTGGGCCCGTTGAGTAGCTAGATCAGTAGTTGGAGGCTGATGTTGAATCCAAGCCTCGGCCAGGGTCTTGGCCCGGGCAACGAAAGAGATCATATTGCCGGGAGCACCGGGAGCAAGGTTCTGAAGGTCGGAGAGAATATCATATAAGTACTGAAGACTGTTGTGCCCAGAGTAAAATGAGTGGAGCTCAACCCACATGGCCTTGGCCGTGTCATGATACATGGTCATCCTGCAAGGCTCGGTGTCCATAGAGTTGAGGAGCCAGGACTGGACCCAACCATCATTGCGAAGCCAGTCATCGGAGGGAGAATCGGGGGGAGCTCGGGTCAAGTGGTGAAGAAGACCCTTTGTCTGCAAAACACGACGAACAGAGTGAACCCATTCGACGAAATTCCGTTTCCCGGTAAGAGAAATGGTAGTAATCCGTAGCTCATCACGAAGTTCGGGAGTCGCAGCAGGCGCGCGAGCAGGAGTAGAAGAGGTAGTAGCGGAATGTTCGGAATCCATGCGGCTAGCAAAAGAGGTCAGGCGGCTAGCAAAGGAATTCGGGCGGTTTAGCAGAGAGAGAGGTCGGGCGGCTAAGCAGAGGAGGTCGGGCGGCTAAGAAGAGGAGGTCGAGCGGCTAGAGAAGAAGGTCGGGCGGCTAGAGAGGAAGAGGTCGAAGAGAGTGAGGCCAGTTGGGCGCCTAGCAAAAGAAGCCCGGGTGGCTAAGCAGAGAAAGTAGGCGCACGGTCTCGGCGGACACACCAGCGACCAAGAAATGTCGCGACCGGGATGCGGCTAAGAAAAGGGGAAGCAACACGGCTAGATAGAAGGCGAAGCTGGCAGCGGAGAGAAGAAGGAAAACGCACAGTCACGATGGGGCACACCAGCGACAAGAGAGGTCGCGACCAAAGATGCGGAGCCCGAAGAGAGGAAAGAGGCCGCGACGATCACAAAGGCAGACCGCGCGACAAGCAAGCCGCGGTTTAAGGAAACAAACCGGGTGGGAACGGACAAACCACGACAAGTAAGGCCGCGGTTTTAGGAGAGCAGACCACACAACCCGCAGCGAGCAGAACAAAACCGGGGCCCACGGTGGCGAGAGGGTAAAGCTATAAAAGCAGAGGAGGAGGTGAGGAGGGTGGAGCCACGTAGCGAGATGCAGGTAGGGAGAGAGAGACCGCGGAAAGGCCGCGAGAAGGACGGGAGACCGCCAGAGGGGAGCTCGGGGCGATTAGAAACCAGAGACCGCCAGAGGGGAGCTCGGGGCGGTTAGAAAACAGAGATCGCCAGAGGGGAGCTCGGGGCGGGTAGAAAACGCAGACCGGGTATACCCAAGGAGAAGACCGGTTCCTCTGATACCATGTAAAGAGAGGCCTCAAACCTTGTATATACTTCTTGAATGATAAATTACAAGTATGAATACATTTATATAGGAAAAGAGGAAGGAGAGAAATCTCAATCCAAGATGTGGGACTAATACAAAGAGAGAGAAAAGAAAGAAAAATGGGCCCCTAGATGGGCCCTTAATTAGGCTTTTCTAACAATAATAAAGAGATGTTAGGGCATCCCACCATCGACGATTATGATTGGTTGGAGATGGGGTAGCCCGATTAAATCAAAAATAAAGCAAAAATGACAATGTGATATATGAAATCGTGTCGGGACGACGGGACGGACGCATCCGTGAAGTCGGATCATCAGTTCGGGTATGTCATATATGGTAAGTAGTCAATCAGCCCCGAACGAGCCCAAAACTCGTCCTCCGCTGCGGGTTCGCGTCTCCGCTCTGCATTAATACTCACTAGAGAATCATCCTCATTGGTAATTGGGAGGATTAATTTGAGGTACTAGTACTATTAGGATTTTAATTCATTACACGTTTAAAATGGGGTTTTGGCACTTTGCACCCCCAAAATATGAAATTTTGGCATTTTGCACCCTGAAAGTTTAAATTTGGCACTTTGCACCTCAAGCCGAAATTTCAGTCGTATTTTTGTCCCCTGCACCGTCCTTCGGCCACGATTTACTAGTCGGTGTTGTCGGAATCATGAAGTAGTTTGCTAACAGAACAATGATCCTCGGTGTGGGCGACTTAGACATATTCATTAATTAATAATGTTTAAATCACAAGCGATATAAAGATTTTCCTGTTGAGTGATTAGGGTTCCAGTTGAATACTAATAAGAGTGTGCTATAGAAGTGAAAGGTTCCGTGGTCAAAAAAGCATTTAACAGTCGGAATGGAAGCAAACTAGCCCACAATTCACTAATCATAAAGATAATCCTAACATAAATGATATGAGTATACAACACAAAAGCACACCTAGCTGGAGATGGACATAGGCATCGAATGCGGAAGGCTTGATCAGAGGAGGTAGTAGAATGATGAAATCTGGATTCGTGGTGATGGGAGAGGGTAGGCTGGTTAGGGGACATGTGGGATGCCGGGGTGGAGCAAAAGGGTGGAGCAAAAAGGGGATGTTGAGATTGTGGAAGGGTTGTCCAATGCTTGTGTGGGTGGGGGGTGGGGGGGGGGATTGAAGGTTGTGACTGTAAGGACAAAGGGAGGGTTATTCAGTGACTAGTGGGGATGGGGTGGTGCTTGACTGCAAGGTTGATGCAACCTATGGTGCATTGTTTTTTTTTATTGCATCTTTATATTTTATCGCATTTTATGTAGCACGTGTTTTCACGCATGTCATGGTTTATACAATTATTTTGTTTTAACTCTTTTTTTTGCCAAACTAAAACCCATAAGCCTAAGTACTATAGATCAATAATTGAGTAAGAAAAAATATATATATACCTCGACTGAAACTTAATGATCATGGTGCAACCCCGTATTTGCCGAGTGAACCCACCCGACCGTTGCGCGATCAGGCAGTACGAAGCCAGATAGGCAAGTAGGTGGGGCGAGTGGGGCAAGTTGGCCCACACTCGCCCCGGGATAGGGGGCGAGTGGCGAGCCCCCGGTCTCATCGGGCACTCGCCACCCAGGCAAGTAGGGCAAAGCCCGCTCGGCTCGCCTGTAAAGAGGTGAGTGTTCCATATTTCCGGAAAGCACCATTTAGGCATGCCACTAGCCTTTCCAAACAGTGGGATTCCGTTGTTGACATACCACTTTGGGTTGCAACTAGTAAAACCAAAAGACGGGATTCCGCTTTTCGTAGGGCACCTTTGGAGAAGACCTCTCATTGGCTTCTCTCTCATTTGGCTAGCATTGGTTGGCAAGAGCTTCAGCTCACTGTTCACCGTGGTTTTCGGGTGGTCAGTCGGGAGCTCTCAAGGCCCTCCAGGGTGCCCAGCTCAGCATTGGCTTAGGAGGAGAAGCATTTTTTGATCTTCCAGGTGTGTGGCGGGACCTCCTCGTTGCGCCTCAGGGGTCTGTTTGTAGTTCTTGTGAGAGAAGTTTTGAACTCTAAATCACCAGCTTAGTGCTCTGGCTCGGGATAATTAAGGGCACGTCACCACTCGGGTCTGAACTCCTCGTTGAACTGTGGTTTCCAGGTTCAACATTTTTGATGTGGTAAGCGTAGATCGTAGCTTGTTCGGAAAATCTTGAACGAGTCTCATGGCTGGAGATGAGGGGGTAAGGTGCTAACCCGGAGAGCTCGCCACCCGCGGGTGGCTTTGTAACCAAGAAAGACTTCGATGAGTTCAAGAAGACCGTCTTGGATACCCTGCCCTCCGGCCTCATTCTGCGGGCGGGCGAGTTCTTGACCCCTACAGTCCTAATACCCTCCCCGCGGGTCTTAGGCGAGGAGGTGTCGGGTAGGCGAGCTGGGAAGGAAATAATAGTGGAAGGGGGCGAGAGGTCCCTCCAAGGGCGAGAACTGTTCCCCAACCCGTTGACCGCTCCCCAATTGGGCGAGCTGGCCAGGTGGGATCCTCTAGCTCGTCAAGAAGGCTCGGGTAGCCCCTTCTGCGAGTTGATCCTCTCAGCCCCGGTGCCGGAAGGCTTCAAGGACCCAGTCATGTCCTTCTACACCGATAAGGATGATCAACTCCATCATAAGCAGTGGTTCGAGGACACGGTCTCCATCAGACAGATGACAGACGCTTTCAAGGGCAGGTTGGTCGTTCGGGTGGAGGGTTAAATTGAAGTGGACTTTTAACTAAAGATCCCCCGATAGGATCCCGCTGACCGGGCTCTCACAAACCGGTAAGGTAGGCTGGTCGCTCGGGTGGAGGGATAAATTAAAGTGGATTTTTAACCAAGGATCCCCCGATAGAATCCCTCTGACCGGGCTCTCTCAAGCCGGCAAGGCAGACTGGTCGCTCGGGTGGAGGGTTAAATTGAAGTGGATTTTTAACCAAGGATCCCCCGATATGATCCCGTTGACCAGGCTCTCACAAGCCGGCAGAGCGGGTTGATCGCTCGGGTCGAGGGTTAAATTGAAATGGATTTTTAACCAAGGATCCCCCGATAGGATCCCGCTGACCGGGCTCTCACAAGCCGACATGGCAGACTGTTTGCACGAGTAGTGGGTTAAATTGAAGTGGATTTTTAACCAAGGATCCCCCAATAGGATCCTGCTGACAAGGCTCTCACAAGCCGGCAGGGAATGCTGGTCGCTCGGGCAGAGGGTTAAATTGAAGTGAATTCTTAACCAAGGATCCCCCGATAGAATCTCGCTGACCGGGCTCTCACAAGCTGGTAGGGCAGGCTGGTTGCTCGGGTGGAGGGTAAAATTGAAGTGGATTTTTAACCAACGATCCCTCGATAGAATCCCGTTGACCGGGGTCTCACAAGCTGACAGGGCAGGCTGGTCGTTCAGGTAGAGGGTTAAATTGAAGTGGATTTTTAACCAAGGATCCCCTAATAGGATCCCGCTGACCGGGCTCTCACAAGCCGGCAGGGCATGTTGGTCGCTCGGGAGGCAGGTTATACATTAAAAAATAGGCTTGGAAATGAGCTCCTAGGAGGATCAAGTTGATCAGGCCTTCACTAACTAGCAGGATAAGTTGATCTCTCAAGAGACAGGTTGGAGAAAGAAGGTTTGGCAGGAAAAAATGAACAAGTCAAATGGAGATAGGGGATGAGTGCGACTGTTCTCACCCCAATCTAGCGTACCTTCCACTCGCCCTCCTTAAGGGGTAAGAGATGGTTATGCGAGCGCATGGATCTCCTGGATGTCTTGCATCCATTGCACTAAGGGGATTCGCAAGCTCCCAGAGTTATAATTGATTTTCAACACGCAAGTCTTTTCGTTAAACAGTTGCGGGCGCACCGGGGTCGCTAGGCCTGGTTCTCGCAAACTAGACTAGGGCGAGTCGGTCTTCTCAACAAATCGATTGAGCCCAAGGGCGAGCACTCGGCAAACTCAATAAAACAAAGCGAGTTGCGTAAAGCATGAAGATAAATGCACAACAAAAAGAAACTTAGCAAAATTACTTTCATTCGATCCAAAAAAGTTTCTGGCGAGTCTCGCCCCAACATTGCAGAAGGAAGAAAAGAGAAACTTGATTTTAGCTCGTTGGCGGGTCCTAGGGTCGGCGGTCCGTCCCGTCTCCATCAGGCGGCGAGTACGCGTGTTCTGAGGAAGGAGAGATCTCCATCGGTGCATAGAAATCTGGGATGAGGTACTCGGTAATGAACTCGAGCAATTCTTCCAGTAATACCTGGCCCGGTTTGAAGCGATGATCGGTAAAGTGGGCCACGCAGTTTTGCTGTCCGTCCGAGCCATCGCCATCACGAGCCATTTGCGAAGAAGAAAATGCGAGTGGAAATAGCAAGTTGAGGAGAAGAGGGAGGTAGGTCAAAAAGTGCAGTTAATGCGGTATGTGAAAGTCGGGCACAAGGGGAGTATTTATAGAAAACTAAGGGGAAAGGGGGATCAGTCAATTGGCGTGAATCCACTCGCTCCCCGCCTCCTCGTTGAACCTCAGTGTGTGCTCCTCCGGCTAGACCTTATTGGAAGAAAGCGGAAGCCCCGTGACGATAAGAAAATCATCAAACCCATTAACACAAGCCATTCGTTGGCGACAAACCAGGCCACGACATGAATCCATGTGAGTATCAGGGGTCGCATAGTAAAAGCAATAAACATTGTCTGAACTCCTCGCGAACACCATAAAAGGATAACAACATCAGTCTAGGAAAACTAGAAGAGAAACACAGGTTAGTGGGGGATCCATCTCCACGAGCCGCGACCACACTTGTGGCCCTCCCCTCTAGGTAACCTCCTTGCGGTCCGCAACAACCTCGTGATTAAGGGTGCGCGTACAATCCTCGATTCGCTTCAGATGCCTCTCCAGCGACGCAGTGTTGCCTCCTAAGAGGGTCTGCATTTTGCCCATGAACAGGGTACACTCACATTCCAGAGCCTCCACTTGTTGTTGCAAGGTGAGAAGGTGGAGGAAGGTGTCGTTCGTGGGTAAAGCTCTTTCCTCGTGAAGCTCGTAGAGCATGAATCCATGTTTCTGAAGCACGCTCGCGACGCGCACCGTCAACTCGGTAACGGAGGTCGGCTCGCCCAAAAAGTCCCTGATCGCGTTAGGCGAGGGGGCGCCGGGTAGGTCCCCGCATCCTCCAACTCGCCCCCGATGAGACGTCGGTCGCATCTAGGAAATAGGGCTAGGTTTTATTGCGAGTTGGAAAAAAAAAGTTAATAGCGATTTCTTTGACTGACCACGGGAGGTTTCGACCACCTTCCCAGGACGGTGCGAGGGCAGACTCTGTTGTCCACCAAACAGGTTGGAGATAGGCAGTATCAAGGACTACACCGATCCCACTTGCGGGAGGCTCAGGACGAGACCAGACTTGACAGAAGGAGTGGGGGTTCCTTCATCCCTACTCGTCGGTGTCACTGAGGCGTTGGCGAGCTCCCGAGTAAGGTCGTGAGTCGACGACTGCGCTGGAGAGGGCGTCAAGGTGAAATCGACGTAGGAGGGGACTGCATGGTGGATGTGTGGTCGATAAATGATAAGAAGAAGCGCGAGTCAGGAGCGATGAAAAAATACGTCTGCTTAAATGGCACATGCGGACGAGTGTCGGGCTCCGCCTGGCTAACCACAGTCTCCTGGTCATTATCCGCCCGATTTTTCATACCCCCCTCAGTAGAACTATAAGGTTGTGAAACGCTGCAGCATGAACTCGCAAGAACTTGATAAAGCAATTGAGCTTAAAATGAGATTTGGGGGACTCGCATGTAAAGAGGTGAGTGTTCCATATTTCCGGGAAGCACCATTTTGGTCTGCCACTAGCATTTCCAAACAGCGGGATTCCGCTGTTGGTAACCCGCTTTGGGTTGCAACTAGTAAAACTAAAAGGCGAGATTTCACTTTTCGCAGATCACGCTCAGAAAACTATAAATAGACCCTCAATGGCACCTTTGGAGAAGACCTCTCACAGATTTTTCTCTCTTTTGGCTAGCTTGGTTGGCAAGAGCTTCAGCTCACTGTTCACCGTGGTTTTGAGGTGGTCGGTCGGGAGCTCTCAAGGCCCTCAAGGGTGCCCAGCTCAGCATTTCTTGGGAGGAGAAGCATTCTTTTGATCTTCTGAGTATGTGGCGAGACCTGTTTGTTGCGGCTTGGGGGTCTGTTTGTAGTTCTTGTGAGAGAAGTATCGAATTCTAAATCTCCAGCTTAGTGCTATGGCTCGGGAGAATTAAGGGCAAGCCACCACTCCGGTCCAAACTCCTCGTTGAACCGTGATTTTGGGGTTCAACAATCATACTCTATAATAATAAATCATTTTTAAATGATGATTTCACTTAGCCTAGGAAAGGAAAAAAAATAAACCCACAATCCTGCAACCCTAGCCAAGAAACAAAATTCGGCCTATTGGTGCTGATCAGCCTTTAATTACTTATATACTTACACAGAAACAATGACTTCATTTCTCCGGGTTGAATGAATTTTAAGACGAGAACGATCATACTCTCTCAATCTTGAAATTGTGACTTATAAATTTTGTTCTATGTTATCTGCTGATCATGTTCTGAAAATGTTCATGAATGATGCAATTATTGCATACGTCTAGACATGTGTATGCGAAAAATAGTTGTTGATCATAGTATTCTGATTATTGTTATTGTATAATCTGCAATTCGTCGAGATCAGAAGTACCCAAGAAGATGGCTATTCGCAGACCATTGGACAAGCAAAGCTTGGGCGAGCAGAGGCGAGCTTGGGCGAGCAGAGGCGAGCTTGGGCGAGCAGAGGCGAGCTTGGGCGAGCAGAGGCGAGCTTGGGCGAGCAGAGGCGAGCTTGGGCGAGCAGAGGCGAGCTTGGGCGAGCAGAGGCGAGCTTGGGCGAGCAGAGGCGAGCTTGGGCGAGCAGAGGCGAGCTTGGGCGAGCTTGGGCGAGCAGAGGCGAGCTTGGGCGAGCAGAGGCGAGCTTGGGCGAGCAGAGGCGAGCTTGGGCGAGCAGAGGCGAGCTTGGGCGAGCAAAGGCAAGCATGGGCGAGCAGATGCGAGGTTGGGCGAGCAGAGCCGAGCAGAAGCAAGCTTGGGCGAGTACCTCACGAGTATGGACGAGTAGACCCTTGGAACTCGCTAGCAGAGACTGGATACTCGCTTATACCCCCCCCCCCAGGATTTCTCTATAAATAGACCCCCATGCTAGATCCTAGAAATGAGACTTTTGGAAGAGGTTGAGGTCCCCCCAAGTGGATACTCGTCAAGTCCATGTCTGTCTAATACCTCGTCCAGCCTTTTGGTTGCGGAGGGAAAGTTTCTCCAAAATTTCCGAGTATGTGGTGGAACCTTCCTGCTGGAGCACTTGGGGTGTGCTTATTGATAGTTTTCTCTCCCGTGATAGTCATTTGAATTATGGCGTCGGACCGGAGAATCAGTAACTTTAGGCTGGCTTGAGCCGAATTTTGGAGTAGGGAATTTTCCCGGCTTCAACAGTTATCTTTATATATTTGATGTCATCTATAAATAATTTTGTTAATATTTTCTGTTATAAATGTTTTTTTTATTTGATGCCTCGATTAGACTAAAATTCTAGCTCTGTCATTGCCTAAGATGATCCTGAAGACTGAGAAGCAGGGAGTGTTAGATTTGCAAGCCCGTGACAATTGACACAAGAATTAACTGGTTAGCACTTCGCCAGCCCGTGGCACATCCTAAGGTCAGTTTTGATAGGAATAAAAGATTCATATCTATTCACATGATCAATGGTAATATATATATACATGTACAAGATAAGGTGCCCACAACACCCAAGGTGAGCCTAAACTAATTCTACAATACAGAATGTACACTATATCTAACACCCACCGCACCCCCACCCCGTCGCAAACTCATGGGGGAATCATACATCGAGAGTTTGGACAATAGATAGGCGTGTTGGGTCCTCGTCTGCGGCTTAGTCATTAAATCTGCAATCTGCTGCTTGGAAGGAATAACAAAAGGAGCAAGAGTGTCACGGTCATAGTGCTCACGTAGGAAGAAATCATTCACCCTGATATGCTTGGAGAATGAGTGTTTCACCGGATTTAGAGTAATCTGAATGGCATCGATGTTATCACAGTAGAGTTGGAGTGAGATGTGGAGAAGATACATCAAGGTCCTCAAGAAGACAATGAAGCCAAACAATATCCTCAGCGGTGACAGTCATGGCCCGAAGCTCAGCCTCAGTGCTGGAACGAGGAACACTAGTCTGTTTCTTGGACTTTCATGCAATACGTGAAGAACCCAAAAACAGACAGAAACCCATGACCGGGCGACGGTCAACCGGATCACTAGCTAAGGTAGCATCCGAGTAAGCACAGAGTTGTAGAGAACTACTGCTAGAGAAGAAGAGATCACGAGAAGTTGTCGGCCGGAGATAGCGCAAGAGCCGCAGCAGGTGACTCTAATGCACAGAGGTGGGCGCACTAGCAAACTAGCTCAACACATGAATATCATGGGAAATATCGGGTCAAGTAATGGTGAGGAAGACGAGACTCCCAACGAGGTGGCGGTAGTGAGTAGGATCAAAGAGTGGAACCTCATCATATGGACGTAGCTGAAGGTGAAGCTTTGTAGGGGTGTCCACTGTGCGAGAGTCAGAGAGAGCAACCCGAGCTAGGAGATTTGATGTGTAATGTTGTTGAGAAAGCTAAAAACCGCGGTCTGTAGAGTTGACCTCAAGGCCCAAGAAATAGCTCAGCTGTCCAAGGTCGACCATCTTAAACTGCTGCTGAAGGTGATGCTTGACGAAGACTACGTGAGATGGATCATCACCAATAATAATCATATCATCCACATAAAATAACAAAAGATTCCAGCCACGAGAGGAGGAGTGCACAAACAGAGCTGGATCTTGTGGACTTGGCTGGAAACCGACGACTGTAAAGGCTGAACTGAAACGTGCAAACCACGCGAGGGGCGTCTGCTTGAGCCCATAAAGAGCACGCCCCAATTGACGGACAAGACCTGGAGAGAAGGATAGACCATAAGGAGGAAGCATGTATACCTCCTGCTGAAGATCACCGTGAAGAAAGACATTTTTCACGTCAAGCTGAGACAGACGCGTGGAATCACCTCCCTCTGAGACAGACCGTAAGATCATCTCCCTCTGATAACATTATAGGAATAAAGGATTTCTTATCTATTGACATGATCAATGGTAATATATCTACATGTACAAGATAGGGTGCCCACAACACCCAAGGTGAGTCTAAGCTAACTCTACCACACAGAAGGTACAATATATCTAACAAGTTTCAATTCCAATTACTGAATTATGGTGTCCAGCCGAACAACATGATTAAAACTAAACATAATTTCAGTTCACGCTGGAATTGGAATTGAGCAGGATTGAAATTGATTTCAATTCCAAATTTGGAATTTGGAATTTGGAATTGGGTTGAATTCTAATTCTCCAATAGCTCCCGTCATCCGAACAAACCTTTCTTATTGATTTCGATATACTTGCATTCTTCTTTCTTCTTTGAGGAAGTCCAAGTGTTGAAGCCGGGAAAATCCCTACTCCAAAAATTCAGATCAAGGCAGCCTAAGGTTACTGATTCTGCGGTCCGACGCCACAATTCAAATGGCTAGCGCGAGAGAGAGGAAACTATCTATAAGCACACCCCAAGTGCTTCAGCAGGGAGGTCCCACCACGTACCCGGAAGTTTGGGAGAAACTTCCCCTCCGCAACAAAAAGGTTGGGCGAGGTACTAGGCAGGCATGGACTAGGCGAGTATCCACTTGGGGGGACATCCACCTCTTCCAAAAGTCCATTTCTAGTACCCCTGGGGGTCTGTTTATAAAGAAATTCTGGGGGGGGTATAGGCGAGTATCGAGTTACTACCAGCGAGTTCCAAGGGTCTGCTCGCCCAAACTCGCGAGATACTCGTCCAAGCTCGTCTCTGCTCGCTCAAGCTCGTTTCTGCTCGCTCAAGCTCGCCTCTGTTCGCCCAAGCTCGTCTCTACTCGCCCAAGCTCACCTTTGCTCGCCCAATGATCTGGGAATAGCCGTCTACTTGGTTACTTCTGATCTCGACGAATTACGGGTTATACACAATCCCCGCTTTTTTTGAGCTCGGCACGAGCATGGAAAAACAATGTTGAACCCGTAGTTCGGAGAGATGGAGCCAGACGATGCGCTGCATGAGGTCCTTTCTAGGAGTGGAGCTCAACTGAATGTGAAGAAAAAGTTGATACCTCACAGGAACCGAGTTCAACTAAATTGGAGAAGAGGTCGACACCTCGCAGGAGAGGAGCTCAACTGGAGGTGGAGAATATAGTCGACACCTAGCAGGAGCCGAGCTCAACTGGCGGTGGAAAAGAGGTCGACACCTAGCAGGAGAAGAGATCAACTGGAGGTGAATAATATATTCGACACCTAGCAGGAGCCGAGCTCAACTGGCGGTGGAAAAGAGGTCGACACCTAGCAGGAGAGGAGATCAACTGGAGGTGGAGAATATAGTCGACATCTAGCAGGAGTCGAGCTCAACTGGAGGTGGGGAAGAGGTCGACGCCTAATCAGGAGGAAGCTCAACTGAAGGTGGAGACTCGACACCTCACAGGAGCCGAGCTCAACTGGAGGTGGAGAATATAGTCGACACCTAGCAGGAGGAAGCTCAACTGGAGGTGGAGGTCGACTCGGGAGGCAAGTAGTCGGCCTGCAGGAGGGAGCTCGTACAGGGGACACGGACTACGACAACACTCTCACGAGGAGTCAATCTCACCTGAGATGGTTGGTAGCCGATATGCAGAAGACGAGCTCGTGCAGGGACTCGGACTACGACAACACTACTCGAGAACTTCTATTAATGCTGAAGTCATTCGCCATGCAACTTATGAGATAGCCAAATAGTTAGATGCATCAACTATCTATGAGAACGAAGGAAAATTCTAAGAAGACGGCGATCTTCTCTCCGTCAAGTTCGGAGGTTGGCGTCAAGACCTGTTCCTAATAATTCCTCCAGTCTGAGGAGAGATGCGATCGGGGGTAGCTAGGCCGACATGCAAGGGGGGAGCTGATCTCGACCGTTGATGCAGAGGTTTGGTCTTACAAGGGCGCTTAAATCCTGAAGCATCGTCTCATCGTCCGTCCTGGGCTTTTTAGAAGAAGCAGGTTGAAGGCTCGTTTCCCAATCTAACCGTAGAGATTGCTTCCAGCTCTGCCACCTGGCTACCTAGGTCAGCGTACAAGCGAAGGGAATTGGCCCTCAGGGGGTCCTACAGGACACACACTCGAGTCCACCATCCTTCCGCAAACTTATATCTTTCAGATCTCGACAGGTTATCCCGCCTTGACACAGAGACGCGTCCTGTCCCGCAGGACAAACAATCGCTAAGAGCGGGCTTTTTAGTCTTCTCAAAGACCGATGACACATTTGCACAACGCATCACTTTGTGAGGACGATCCTTCATCGAGTTTAGGAGGTTAGCGTCCAGACCTGTTCCAGATAGTTCCTCCAGTCGGAGAAAAGATGCAATCGGGGGTAGTAAGGCCGACATGCAAGGGGGAGCTGATCTTGGTCATCAATGCAGGGGTTCGGTCTTACAAGGATGCTTAAATCCTGAAGCATCGTCTCATAGTTCGCCCTGGGCTTTTTAGGAGAAACAGGTCGAAGGCTCGTTTCCTAAATCGATCATGGAGTTGGACTTCACTGCTTCTGGCTAATTAGAGATAATCAACACAAAGAAGACAACTCGCAATCACCCGTGCCTCCGGGGGTGAGGAAATGTATAAATAACTTAGAAGTATGTTACAGGTAAGCAAAACATGTTACCTCTAGGGGTAGAACCATTTCAGATCATCCCCGCTCCAGGCAGTTGAGGAAATGAAATGAATAATATAGCATCCTGGCTGCTGAAGCGATAGCCTCACGCGTATATACTCGCAGAATTCGAACACCATAATTGATGAAGTAGAGATCTCGCGAGTATGGACTCACGGAATTAAAGGAGAGCACCATAACTGTTGAAGAGATGACCTCCCGAGCATGAAACTCGCGGAATTGAAGAGAGCACCTGTCACAACCCGCATTTTCTCTGTATTAAATAATACGTCAGAGTAAGAGAAAATACGCGTCGTGATACCACGTCGTGCAGGGGACAACTGCAGACGTTCAGACAACCATTTCCTCACATTTACTTTAATGGAAAAGCCTTATGTTTTAAGTTAAAAACATATTTAAGTTCTTGAGTTTACTGACCGTGTCCCTCGGTCGGGTGGATCACTAGTCTATAAGTGAGAAAATATATAAGTTTACGCAACAAAAAATACTAAGTTTATTTCATTTGTTATCGTATATGAGAATGTATACCTAGCAAATAATGCAATGAGAATGGCCTAGTGATCCTCATTGCATTATTTGTTAGGTATACATTCTCATATAGGATAACAAATGAAATAAACTTAGTATTTTCCGCTGCGTAAACTTATATATTTTCTTACTTATGGACTAGTGATCCACCCGACCGAGGGACGCGGTCAGTAAACTCAAGAACTTAAATATGTTTTTAACTTAAAACAAAAGGCTCTTCCATTAAAGTAAATGTGAGGACATGGTTGTCTGAACGTCTGCAGTTGTCTCATGCACGGCGTGGCATCACGGCGCGTATTTTCTCTTACTCTGACATATTATTTAATACGGAGAAAATGCGGGTTGCGACAGCACCCAGTAAGCATAAAGAGCATCACGAGTAGGAGCTCGTAGAATACTAGCTTGAAGATGTCAGGAGTAAACCGTCTCATGGAATGTAGGTTGTCGGAGAAGATCATCACAAGTAAGAGCTCGCAGAACACCTCGTATGTTTTCCCCTGATGGTGAACTCGCCGTGATTCGCCCTGTCTGTTAGTCATACAAAAAGTACGTGCGAGCATTACCAAAGCACCCGTAAGAAAGAACATGTATGAAAAGCATCACTATTGAAAAAGGAAATGAACTAAGCGGAGGGTAAAGGTCACTTCTGACATTAGAACCCCTACGCAGAGTTTTCCCGACCTTGCGAGTAAGTCACCTGCAAAACTCGTCTATGGGCGAGTAACAAAGATACTCGTATCTTCAACTCGCCTATGGGCGAGTAACAAAGATACTCGTCTATGGGGGAGTAAAAAGATCCTCGCCTCTCCCTCCTGTACTCGCTGGTATATCGTCGTTAGCAACTCGCCTCCATGAACTTTTATGCATATTCTAGCATAGGGTTTTCGTCATATGGAACTCGTCTATTGGCGAGCAACAAGGGAACTCGCCAACCTCTATGAGCTCGCCTGCATAAACTGGTCAACTGAAGTCGTCATCTGGAGCCTACCTAAGGAGTTCGCAATTTGGAACTCGCTTATGAGCAAGTAATAGGAAAGCTCGTCTCACGAAGCCGTCGAGCTTGAAAGTAGTCAACGCGAAGTCGCCTATGGGCGAGTGACCAAAAAACTCGCCCACCTTGCCGAGAAATCGCCCTCTTTGTCGAATGCTCGCGAGTTGTTGTCTTTGGTCTCCAGCTCGCCATCTTAAGCTATGAAGTCTTCTCGCAAAAATTTTCTTCATCGGCTACGATCCACGCTCACCGCACCAAAGTGTTGAAGTCGGGAAAATCCCTACTCCAAAATTCTGATCAAAGCAGCCTAAGGTTACTGATTCTGCGGTCCGGCGCCACAATTAAAATGGCTAGCGCGAGAGAGAGGAAACTATCTATAAGCACACCCCAAGTGCTACAGCAAGGAGGTTCCACTACATACCCGAAAGTTTGGGAAAAACTTCCCCTCCGCAACCAAAAAGCTGGGCGAGGTACTAAACAGGCATGGACTAGGCGAGTATCCACTTGGAGGGGCCTCCACCTCTTCCAAAAGTCCATTTCTAGTACCTCTGGGGGTCTATTTATAGAAAAATCTTAGGGGGTATAGGCGAGTATCCAGCTACTACCAGCGAGTTCCAAGGGTTTGCTCGCCCAATTTCACGAGATACTCACCCATACTCGCCCAAGCTCGTCTTTGCTCGCTCAAGCTCGTCTCTGCTCGCTTAAACTCGTCTCTGCTCGTCCAAGCTCGTCTCTGCTCGCCCAAGCTCGCATCTGCTCGCCCAAGCTCGTCTCTGCTCGCCCAAGCTCGCCTCTGCTCGCCCAAGCTCGCCTCTGCTCGTCCAATGGTCTGTGAAGCCGTCTACTTGGGTACTTCTGATCTCGACGAATTACGGGTTATACATCAGGGTTACAAGATGATGTGATTTTGGAGTTCAAAGAACAGGACTCTGAGTTGGTTACCCAGAAGTTCATTTCTATTGATATTTTAGCTGAAATATTTAACAAGGAAATCATTATTTTAAAGATGATTTAGTTTCAGAGAATAAATGATCATTAAATTTCAGTTGAACAATTTGTTATTCTTAATTAAAATTTTGATCTACAATACTTCGGCTGACTGACCACAGTTTTGCCACACCAAAAATTGAAAGCAAAAATGAAATCATTGTATAAAACAACAGTTAACTAGGCTGTATCAACGTCCTTAAGAAATAAGAGCTCAGAAGGACGACATCAAACATGCCTGGAGACTGGAGTGGGAAGTCTAGAGTATAAAATCTGGAAGCAGTGAACGAGGAACTCGGGAAGGAGACTGGCAGATGGCGACGATGCGTAGATGGTAGACGCCGACGAGGCTAGCGTGGAGGGAGAGCCGGAGAAGGGCAACGCCGACGCGCCGGGTCGCCGACGGTAGACGAACGTCACGGGAACTAGGTACACCTTCGTTGGCTAGTGGCTAGGGTTTGGAAAAATCACTTTGGTGGAAGAGGGCGGATGGAGATGGGCAGGAGTGGCAACGCAGAGTTAGAAGAGAAGGGGAATGATGTTGATAATGAAAGGCCATTGTTAACAACACCCCTCAAATGACATCCCATTTTTTTTGGGGATTGTTAAAGGCAAACCTAATATGGATATACGCAAATCATTGTTAAAGGCAAATCATATATTTTGAAAACTACTACGTGCAAACCAAATTGTTAAGAACAAACCAATATTGTTAACAACAAACCAACAATCAAACTTACGTGATCTATTGTTTCAGACCAAAAAAACAATTCATGATTAGTCTAGTTCAACCATTCAATAAAATAACACATTTATAACACAGCCTGCATCCAAAACAGAAAAATCTGCAAAATAGGCGTCCAAAACAGAGTAAAACACAGCCTGCATCCAAAACAAAAAAATCTGCAAAATAGGCATCCATTGCTATGGGGTAGAAGTAGGGGTTGACTGAGCACAGTGAGTGCATAAAGAGCAGAAGTATATCTACTAGAGAGAAATCTGGATACTCAAAAGTAGAGTGCCTGGATGAAAAAGAAAACAAAATGTTGAGCGCTTCAATATCTGAGTAAACAATCATACTGTTGAAACAAAAAAATGTGAAAATTCCAATAATTGAGACTCACCATCTATAATCACTGATTTTTTACAAACTGTTGACATAAGAATGAGATGCCTCTACATCAGGTATTCATCATTGATTCCGAAGTTGGAGAAACGATCACCGAAGTTACAAAACATCGATTTCCTGCGAAGTAATTCACCACTGTCAAAACTAGGTGACTGTAAGTAATTAATTAAAAAAAATGTTAGAAATCGAATGAGATTAAGAATCAAAGTTAATACCTTCGAATGATTAAGATTCCTCCAAACCAATAATTGGAGTACCATCTAACCTTGGCCGCGGATCTGTAAGTCTCGACAAGAACAAAGATTTCCATGCGTCGGCAATAGGCTCATGAAACCTCGTCCACGGTGTGAATAACGGCGGCAATGGACAATTTTCCCGCATTGCAAGTAGAATAAAATGATTTCCATTAACGAAACCTATGGAAATTATTTTGGCCAATGTAGGTGGCATTGAGTGAAGTGGTAGAAATGTAAAACTTTGCTCGCATGAAAGCGAGACCACACCAACATTATAGCATGATGCAATCACAAGCCCCAGATCGGGAAAAGACATCCAATTTTCAAGTGGTGCGGGGGTCACCGTGCATTCAAGAGATTCCATTAACTGTTTTCGTCCACTGTTCCCAAACACAGCATCATATAAAGGAATGTAATTCTGAAATTCAAGATAGAGAGTTTTCCTCACTTGTAACCAATCATCACACATATCTAAGGCGTGACTCACAACTCGAAAACCGCAATGTCCATCACCAAGTACATCTCTTACATCTAAGACATTCTCAGATAGATAACTTGGTAATTGCTCACGGAATTGATGAAGTAAATGATCATTTTTAGAATAGTTTCTTAGATGCACTTTAGTATTCTTCCGTGCTGTCAACTTTTCATTCTCGGCATCTTAAAGTCCTTGTTAACTTCCTCCTTCAACACATGTTCAAAATGTGATAGGTCACGTTTTGTGGACTTCCACTCATCCCTAAACTTCTTCAAGCTACCTTTTGGCCGGCCTTTTATCCGTGTTAACCTTCCTTGTGGCTCAATCGTTTGAGTACTTGATGGATCTACAAACTCTTGAAGTTTGCGTTTGATTTCCTTTTCCCTTACTAAAATACCTTTTGCAGTTTGCCAATATGTTTCTATTGATGTGTACCTGACATAAAAGATTTTTTGCTTTGGGAAATACAACTTCAATAGCATTCATTAAGGCAATCTCTCTATCAGTTACCATAACAACTGGTGTAGCGCCTGGTTCCAACACAGACTTAAAACAATTTAGAGCCCACCTGTAGTTATCCTCTGTTTCATCACACATGAACGTAAAACATGAAAAAAAATGTCTGATATGTTGAGGTAACTCCAACAATGCACAACAATGGCATCCGATACCTGTTTGTTTTGTAAGTGCAGTCTAACTGGAAAACAGTGGGAAACAAATTGCTAAGCTGAATAGAAACTGGAAGAGCAAAAAAGAGACTGCGCATTTGATTAGTCCGTGCATCAACTCTATTGAAACATACATAACCTTCCTTGGTAATACAACGATACAAAAATGCACTGGCGTTGCTCCATCTAATTCCTTCTTGTGTATCTTTACTCTCTCATTATAGATGGTTCGTATGGTAGTTTTGTTTAACTCACTGTTTTTTTTCACAGCAGCTAATATTTTACATGGCTTAACCCCTGAACCGTACATTTGCTCGACTAACTTCTCTTCTGCCACACTTAACCGGCCAGCATACGCGTGTGCCTCTAAATGAACCATTTCGTGGTTATGCTTACCACAAACAACGACAACCTTCCATTCATCAACATTAGCCTCTTTTTGTCCTTTGACGGTGAATGGACAACCACACCGCTTGCTCGATGATTTCCTACAATGTTTCTTCACCAGATTTTTTCTATTCTGATTATCACGGTATTTTCCTCCTCTGTCACACCCTAAGAACACGCGAGGTTTCATTCGAGCTGTGAGCTTGTCTGAGCCTTTTACTGTTACAACGAAACCCAAACTAAGCCAATAATTCGAACCCAATCAACAAGCGATTCTTTTGATGGAAACAATTGTTGAGTCTCAAAATTAGACCCAACATCCACTTCAAATACTTCACCTAAGTCCAATATCATATTCCACGACTTTATTACTAACAACGAATATAGTAGCACTACAATGTTGCAAGAACAAAAAATTACCTTCCTTAGGATGTTCATCTTCCTCTACAAGCTTCTCCCTAACCAAACTTGATTCTGAAAAAAACAAAATCGAGAATCAATAACTGGAATAAAAACTGGATTCACCAAACTTGCTTTACTTAGTGATCTCCACCTCTGCTTCAGGTTTGAGAATCAAAAACTGGAATCACCAAATTTCAAGTTTGAGTGGACATAAATTTCAGGTTTGAGAATCAAACCTGCATTCACCGGACCACATAAATTCCAAGTTTGAGAATCAAAAACTGGAATCACATAAATTTCAACTTTGAATGAGAATCAAAAATTGGATTTACTAGACAATGTGATCCATATTTTGATTCCAGTCATGAAAAGCAATTTGTAGAATCAAAAACAAAATCAATAGAGTAAAATCGGCAAAAAAAATTAAAAAATCACCGATTCTTCCGTCTGGGATGGAACCCGCCGGCAATGGAATCACCTCTGCTTCCATCTGCTCTCCACCCAATGGCTCATCGGAAGCCATCCACACCTTCGGCGCTGGGATGAGGAGCTTGAGAGGCGGCGGGAAAGAGTGGGAGAGGGCCGGCCTGCGGTAGCGACGACGGGAGAAGGAAGGAGCCGCGCCTGGTTTGCGATTTAGGTTTAGGTTTGCGTGGAAAAAAATACCGGGGAAGAATAAAGGCTTGGTTTAAGTGTTTTTGGTTTGCGTATATCCATATTAGGTTTGCTTTTAACAATTCCCCTTTTTTTTTCTTTTTCGCCGAGCTTCTCTCAGTTCCGGCATCTTTCTCGCGTCATCTTACTCTATTAGTTGTCTCACGCACATCACTAGGGGATATTTTCGGGTGCGTCAAAAAAATATCGGAGTGCGGCAAGAAAAAAAACAGCGTGCGGTTATATTTTTGGGTTGCGATTAACAATAGGATTTGAATAGTCAAAACCGAATTGCGGTTAGCAATCACCTGCGGTTAGCAATCGCCTGCGGTTAGCAATCTTGCGAACATTCAAACATGGAACCCCAAAAAAACACATAAAATCTCTCATTTTATTTGAAGTTCAATAAAATATGAAAAACAACAATTGAAGTTTTTTCTCCATGTCCTAAGAGGGCACACTTGTGTCGGACATGTCCAAAGATCACTTCTTCCATGAAATCTTTAGGGACTATGCATGTTCAAAAATATCCTTGTTCAAATTTATGAAGAGATAAAGCCAAAAAATTTAGTCTCTACCGTCAAAAATCACATTTTTTGGTGATTTTTCCTCTGGGAGAATCGATTTTCAATAAAATTATGAATTTCTTCTACTCTTGTATCAATCTACATGCACAGGTAAAATATTTTAATATTTCCTGCAATCTTTGTGTGTTCCTTCTACTGGGGTCTATGACTTCTCTTCTTATTTTTGATCCTGAGCAGCTCTCTGCGGTGTGGGGGCTCGGAAGGAATGTTTTTGTACTATGATGGGACTGGATTCATGAAACAAGAGCTCTGTTATTTGACTATCAAAATTTTAGATTGTGTGTATGTTTTTGGACAGCGAACACCAGTGGACTGTAAATAGTTAAAATTGAATTGTTCATAACATTGCTCGTAAAAAATGATACTGGATATAATCTACCATGTGAATTGATAGGGTTCCCCGAGATTAGTACGACGGTGGTCTGGCGGCCCCCGTATGACCAGAGAGGTTACGGGCTCTCCCCTCCGGCGATACAATCTACCATGACATCCGGTCATAGCTCTGGTCAATGTCGTCTCACTGAGAGCGGGCGCTCTTTCCGGCGGTGGTCCGCCGGCCTTCCGCCGCCGACCACCGCCAGACAACTGGACAAGTCCAAACAAAACACTTTATTTAAAAGGGTAGTGGTGTCGTGGGGCACTCCGGCCGCCGGAGACTGCATGTGACGCGTCGGAAAGGTAGGAAGGAGAGGAGGAGGGATCCACCTGTTTTGAGGCCTTCGGCGGCTTCCGGCGAGATCCGCCACAGGAGGTGGTGGAGGGTGGTGGAGCTTGGGTGGGGGAATTCTGGCGAGCTGGAGCTCCGGTAGAGGGTGGTGCTGAGCTCGACTGAGGAAGTGGGGTGGTGTGCACCTCCTGAAGGCCAGTGACCCTTTTTATAGGAGGGGCAAGGCCCCATACTCTCTCTCTTCTTCTTGGTTAAGCAAACCAAGCGGGTGAGTTTGGCCAACCCAACCAAGGTCAAGGCCTCCAGCTGGCTTGAGGCGCGTGTCCATCATCTAGATATGCAGGTATCTTCCTTTGGAGATTTGAAGTTTGGGGAGAAGTATAGCTAGGTATCTTCCTTTGGAGATTAATGACAACTACTGATTGGGGAGAAGTATAGCTAGGTATCTTCCTTTGGAGATTTGGAGTTTGGTTTGGGGAGGAGAGGAAAGAGAGGGAGAGAGAGAGAGAAATAATGGGCTTAAGCTTCCTCCTCTTGAATTGGCCTAAACCATATATTGGTTGATCCTAGGCCCCATTATGGGCTTAAAGTGAGCCCCACTGAGGCCTTGGTAGGTGAGCTTCAAGTGGAGGTTTTTTTTATTATTTTCTTTTTTTAATGCATTTTTAAAGAGTTTGATCAAAAGTCAACTATGGGGTGGATCCCCCATGGGAGTCAAAGTAGGTCCGAGTCATCGAGTGTCGAGCCACTGTTGGTGTATTTTAGAAATATCTGTGTGTGCGCGCTTTTCGATGCACCATAATACTTGTTTTGACAACAGTTTGACTTTTCATTATCGAAATTGACCGGAATGAACTTCGTTGACTTCGTATTGACTATACGAATCAAATGTCACTGACTGGGTCAAATCAGAGTTTATTTGCTCGATTTTAAAAAATTGCGCATCGCGGCGCACTATGAAACTTATGATGGTCATATTCACCATATGACCTCTGTAACGCCCCGAAACTCAGAAGTGAATCGGACGGTGTTTTGAGCCAAGTTCGTGTCTAGGAAGGGTGAACACGGCCTGTGAGACGGGCGTGTCACAGGGCGTGTCAGGCACACGGCCTGTGACACGGGCGTGTCACATGGTCTTGTACTCCTCTGGAAGTTTGGTTCTGTGTCGACTGAGGGACACGGCCCGGAACACGGGCGTGTCATGTTTGACACGGGCGTGTCGCCACCCGTGTCCACCAAGCGTCGTGACGGTTGGCGTGGCTGTTATTTGTGACACGGCCCCTGGTCACGGGCGTGTCGAGGACCCGACACGGGCGTGTCAGGTTGGGACACGGGCGTGTCCCAACCCGTGTCCTTTTTTGTGCTCGATATTAGTGGCTGGATCGAGGCACACGACCTGAGACACGGCCGTGTGCAAGGCCGTGTTCGGCCAAGGATTAAGGAATTTCAGGCTAATCTGAGCCGTTCGTTTTCTTTAAATAAGATCTAATGGGTCCAGATGAGTTCCTGCTTGTGTTTAGTCCGAGATTAGAGGTATAATTCCTCATTTCATCATAAACTCTCTCTTTCTAAGAAGTTAGAGAGAGGAGAGAGCAAGGAAGGAGGAATCCGGACGCCGGCGGAGCATCGGAGCACGAAAGTGAGATCCGAGACCAGATCCATGGAGAGAATTCCCTTGCGAAGCCACTCATCCGGCTAGTTTCTCATGGCGCCTAAGCAGACTTCAAGGGTAACGATTCTCAACTTGGACATGTGAAGTCCTCTTCCTTTCTGCATGGGAAACCCGCTCCCGCGAGTGTGCGGTGAGTGTGTAGTATTCCTTAGGGTAGATATGTGAAGTCCCCCTTGTTTAGAGTCCGGAATCGAAGTACGGGCATAGGCATTGTGTGTGAAGCCTACCCGGACGTGTTTGTCTGGATCGGTGATATTGCATTGAATGAATAGCCGGAGAAGACTCCGTGTGTTATTTTCGAATTTCTACGCGGTAGATTGCAGCAGGGATCCTTGGGGATTAACTCCAAGGCTCACCCGGAAAACTGGGCGGAAACGTGATTCTGCTAACTTGGCGGCCAGGGAGCCAGCCTTGAACATAATTGGGTTATGTGTTGTTTTGAAATGTTTTAGGCTCCGGGTGAAGCTTGGCCCGCGCGTACGTCTTAAAGTGACTAGGCGGTGTGAGCAACGGGTGGGTGGAAACGGGCCTGGGCTTTGCGGTTCGGTGCTAGAGATCCTAAAGTGGAACTGGTTATTGACATAGTCGGGAGTCTTGTACGGCGGTCGGAAAGACTCAAAAATACTCACAATGTTTGTCATCCTGAGGGTGGTGGTGAAGCCACGGAATTTACCTGATTAACTGAGAATGTGCCCTGAGTGCACGGGGTGTTTGGCCGAGCGAGCCTACACCTGTGGCGAAATATATATTTACACTTTACTATTTAGTTGGGCTGATGATATGCAGGGAAGGAGCACCGCCGTCCCGAGTAAGGGGCGGGGTCATTATAATTTGGTCAGCTTTAGCTGACCGTTGCTTTGTTTGTCACCGTGCGGTGAAATGTTGCTTGCAGGTGTTGCGTAACCAAGCGCCAAGTAGTGGGCTGAAGCCCAAGTTGCTGAGCTGGCCCTCGAAGGCCAAGCGAACTGTTGTTTTACTTTTGTCATGTGTGGCCGGCCTGTGAGCCGATGTATGTAAAACATTATATTGTCAAGTGAACATTTGTAAGGCCTTAAGACCATGTACTCTTTTGTGTATTTGATGTATTTCATTCCTATGGTATAGTGGATATTCATGCCGTGGTTGTGCAAATTCTGGGTTCTCTTAAACTGTTTAAAAGCTTCTGTTAGAATGCTCTGTGTTAGGACGAGTAGTTGAGTTTTTGGTATTACTCTGTAACCCTTCCGACTGTCTGTGGTATATGGCGTCAGGTTCCAGCTGAACCTTCTGTTATATGTCATACGACGAATGTGGGTGTTACAACCTCGGATCGCAACTCGAGTTACATTATACTCGTATTGGCTATATGAGAGCACGAGAACTGACAAAACTCAAATCAGAGTTATCTAGCTTAATATCCAAATTTCTCGTAATCGTAGCGTTTTACGAGGAATGGCCATATCCACCATAAGACCTCAGAATATAATGAAATAAGTTACAACACACTCGTATTCACTATACAAAGTCATAGGAATTGACAGAACTCGAATCAGAGTTCTCAAGCTCAATATCCGAAAATAGGGTCACCTCCTATCTTTTTTGGGCCTAGGGTAGGGGTTCAGGTCACTTATATTAGGTCCACTAGGGTTCTAGTGGACCAATAAAAGTCGGGATGTTACACTCATGACGCCGGTTAGAACGGCTCTCAAAGTCAAGCCAACTCTTGTTGCTACGAATCTCGACACGATCGCCGTCATCAACACGAACGTCACACCAGTCTCTGAATACCTCCAAGTAGAACCTCGATTCATGCTCTGGCCCATGTCGTGGTTGTGCAAATTCTGGGTTCTCTTAAACTGTTTAAAAGCTTCCGGTAGAATGCTCTGTGTTAGGACGAGTAGTTGAGTTTTTGGTATTATTCTGTAACCCTTCTGACTGTCCGTTGTATATGGCGTCGGGTTCTAGCTGGACCTTCTATTATATGTCATACGACGGATGGGGGTGTTACAATTTTATATCAGACTAGGGTGTCGGTCGTCTGAATTTGAATTCGTGGGCGAATTCTTTTAAGGGGGTGTGAGCACATGTATGTGCGTCATCGTTATAACATAAAAGAACCCATGAATGTCCACTTAGGAATAAAAAAATACACTTGTTTTGAGGAACCTGAGTGTTTCTGTAACACCCCTATCTGTCATATAGCATATAGCAGTAGGTCCGGCCGGGGCCCGACGCCATATACTACGGACAGACCGGTTGGTTACGCGTTGAAACCATTCAACCAATCATGTCGTCCTACATAACACCTAGCGGAAGCAATTTATTAGGTTGCAAAAGAAATAAGAACTCAGCCACAACAGCATGAATGTCCACTACAAACCCAGGAATGTATACATACATCAAAAGAGAAATGGCTTTAAGGCCTTACACTGTTCACTTAACAAAAGGAGTGTTTTCCAAACTTCGGCACGCAGGCCGGCCATACATGAAAACGGGAAGAAACATAAGCAATTAGGCCTTCGAGGGCCGGCACAGCAACAAGGGCTTTAGCCCGCTATTTCCCGCTTTGCTCCGCAGCACCTGCAAGCCACAAACCACCGCCCGGTGGCAAACAATAGCAACGGTCAGCAACGCTGACCAAATTATAACGATCTCGCCCCCATAATCGGGGCGGCAATGCTCTTTCCCTGCACTTTATTAGCATAGACAATTATATAAAGTATTTGCACTTCACCACAGGCGTAGGCTCGCACGGCCACACACCCCGTGCACTCAGGGCACATTCTCGGCGAACCGGCCAACGTCACGTCAATTCAAGCCATAGACATTCCCAATCCACCACCGCCTCTTGGACGGTCATCCATATGAGCATTTTGCCTCCCTGGCCTTGGTCACGACAATTTAAGCCATAGACCGCCGAAGACCCTCATCCATGCCAACGGTCCTACCGAACGACATAGACCGGGTACGGTTCCGCCTGACCCGTGCTCACACCACAACGGCAATTTAAGCCATATGCGCAGGTCAAGACTCACCGAGTCTCGTTCCCACCACAATAATCACATAACCCGGTTATGTTCACGTTGGCTCCCCGGCCACCGTGTTGGCAAAACACGCTTTTGCCCAGTTTTCCGGGTGCACCTTGGAGTTAATCTCCAAGGCTCCCTGATGCAATCTACCACGTAGAAAACCCGAAAACACCCAAACATTCAGATTCTTGCCCGGTTCAAATGCAATGCAACATCACCGATCCGGACCAACATGTCCGAATAGGCTTCACACACAATGCATATGTCCGTTTACGTATACGGACTCTACACAAGGGGGACTTCACATATCTACCCCAAGGAACGCTCCAACTCTTCGCTCACTCGCGAGAGAGGGCTTCCTATGCAAAGGAAAAGAGGGCTTCACATGCCCAAGGATGAGAAATCGTTACCCTTGCGTTCTTCCGCGGTGCCATGAAAATCTATGCGGATGAAAAGCACTGCAATCTCCTTGCCTCCGCGGATCCGAAGACGGCTCGCGATTTGGAGCCCCGAATCTCCACCGGCCGCCGGAGTTGACCTCCTTCTTCCTCCTCCAAGCTCTCCCTTCTCTCTAGGTTTTAGAGAGAGAGTACCCAAGTGAAATAAGGGTTTTAAAACCCTATTCCCGGCTAAAACCACCCAGGAGCAGCCCCCCACCGTCGGATCCAAAGCCAAGGAAACGAACGGCCAGGATTAGATCTGAAATCCCAAAAACTGGGCCGAACACGGGTTCACACACGGCCGTGTGCCTGGCCGTGTAGCTCATTCGCCGTCTCGACCAAAATTGAAAACCAGCAACATGGCATGTGACACGGCCTACGACACGCCCGTGTCGCCTGCGACACGCCCGTGTCGGGACCCGTGTCACGCCCCCCGTGTGCAATTTATCAACACTTAGTAGTCAGAGAGGTACACGGCTTGGTGACACGGCATCGGACACGCCCGTGTCAAACTAGACACGCCCGTGTTCGTGCCCGTGTCATTGCCCGTGTACCCAACCGCACAGCCCAGGTGTGACACGACCTGGGACACGCCCGTGTCCTAGGCCGTGTTCCACCACACGACCATCGTTGACCTGAACTGGTCGACTACACGGCCAGCTCGACGGCCCGAGCTCGACACGCCCGACACGGCCTCCAACACGCCCGTGTCGGGGCCCGTGTCACCTGCACCAAAATCTTGTCTTGGCCAAAATCGATCCCCGTCGCTCCTACAACATTTTGGGGTGTTACAATTCTACCCCCCTTAAAGAATTTTGTCCACGAAATTAATAAAGGACAAACAGGTCTTAACGTAAATCAGTATCTGAGCGGAACAATTCCGGGTACTCCTCCAGCATAGTCTGCTCCCGTTCCCAAGAGAGCTCCTCTCGCCCGCAATTATCCCACCGGACCTTAACCATCCGAATCTCCTTGTTACGGAGTCTCTTGACCTCAACATCTTCGATACGAATGGGCCTGACCCTAGTCGTCAACCCTTCGTCCACCGACACTTGGTCAACCGCGATCACCTGCGAAGGCTCTTGCACCGCCTTCCGCAACACAGAAATGTGGAACACATCATGTAATCCACTTAATTCCTCCGATAGCCTCAAACGGTACGCCGCTTCGCCAACTCGCTCCAGAACCTCAAAAGGTCCAAGGTATCTTGGGCTCAGCTTCTTCAAGCGTCTCACCCGCGAAACCCCCTTGAACGGCTTCACTTTAAGATATACCCAATCGCCTACCGCGAACTCCACGTTCCGGTGCTTGGCATTGTAATACTTCGCCTGCCGGTCCTGAGCGATCAACAAGCGCTCCCGAATGATCCGCACTAACGAGGTAGCACTCTCCACCTCCTGCTTCTTGTACAACCTTGCCTCACCCGTTTCAAGCCACGATAACGGCGTGCGACACTTCCTACCATACAGGGCCTCGAAGGGCGTCATTTGTATACTTGCTTGGTAGCTGTTGTTGTACGCGAACTCCACCAAATACAGGTGGTCTTCCCAATGCTTACCGAAATCCAGAACACACATGCGTAGCATGTCCTCCATCGTTCTATTGACTCTCTCGGTCTGCCCATCCGTCTGCGGATGGAAAGTTGTACTGAACTTTAACTTTGTTCCCAGCATCTGCTGCACCAACCTCCAATCATTTGACGTGAACCGCCCATCGCGATCACTCACAATGCTACGGGGCACACCATGCAGCCTAACAATATTGTCCACGTATAGCTTCGCCAACTTCTCCACCGAGTCATCCTTCCTATGCGGAATGAAATGCGACACCTTGGTTAGACGATCTACGATCACCCAGACGGCGTCGTTCCCCTTCTGCGACCTTGGCAACCCGTGCACAAAGTCCATAGATATATCGTCGAATTTCCACTCCGGTATAGGCAAGGACTTCAGAAATCCTCCCGGCTTTTGGCATTCCGCCTTCACCAAGGCGCACGTTTGGCATTTAGCTACGTACAACGCCACATCTTTCTTGAGCCCCGGCCACCAAAACAACTTCTTGAGATCACGATACATCTTCGTGCTCCCTGGGTGGATTGAGTACTTGGTATGATGAGCCTCGTACATCAACTCCACCCGGAGGTTACCCCCACTTGGGACGCACAACCTATGATCCTTCCTTAATAAACCGTCTTCCACTGAAAACTGGGAATTTGACCCATCTAGAGTGGCCTCCATAAGCTCCTTCATGGAGTCATCTAACTCCAATGCCTGCCGAACCCGGTCAGCCAGGTCATACTGCACCTCTGTCCAGTTTAACATTGCCTTGGCGCTCGTCTGCTTGTCAACGCAACAGATCTCAAGCTCCTCCAACTCCCGCACTAGCCGCTCATCATGCACCGACAACCAGTTGGCTTGGACGGGAGCCTGCGGCTCAGCGCATCCGCAACTGCGTTGCCCTTCCCGGGTACATAATGTATTTTGAAAGTGTAGTCCCCTAGGAACTTCATCCACCTCCTCTGCCTCATATTAAGGTCCTTTTGATCCAACAAGTATTTTAGGCTCTTGTGATCGGTGTATATATCGACCCTTACGCCGTAAAGGTAGTGCCTCCACAACTTGAGTGCAAATATCACGGCCGCCAACTCCAAGTCGTGCACCGGATAATTTCTTTCATGCACCTTCAACTGACGCGATCCATACGCTATCACGCTCCCATGCTGCAACAACACGCAGCCCAAGCCACTACCCGAAGCGTCGCTATACACCTCGAAGCTCTCGGTCCCACTCGGCGAACTAAGCACTGGCGCCGTGGTCAACCGTCTCTTCAGCTCCTCAAAAGCTTGCACGCACTCTTGCGTCCACAAGAATCTCTGATCTTTCCTTGTCAACTTCGTGAGAGGTAAAGCTAACCGCGAGAAGTTCTCTACGAAGCGCCTGTAATATCCGGCAAGCCCGAGAAAACTACGGACTTCCGCGACAGAAGACAACGCAGGCCACTCCCGTATCGCAATAATCTTCGCCGGATCCACCGCTATACCTTCCCCACTCACTATATGACCAAGGAACGCTACCGAGGGTAGCCAGAACTCGCACTTGGAGAATTTCGCATAAAGCTCATTCCTCCTCAAAGTCTCCAACACCAGATGCAAGTGCTTGAAGTGATCTTCTTCGCACTGCGAGTACACCAAAATATCGTCAATAAAGACGATCACAAAGCAATCCAGGAAGTCTCGGAACGTCCTGTTCATCAAGTCCATAAACACTGATGGCGCATTCGTCAGTCCAAACGGCATGACCGTGAACTCGAAATGCCCATACCTCGTACTGAACGCCGTCTTCGGGATATCACACTCCCTGATCCTCAGCTGATAGTACCCCGACTTCAAGTCCAACTTGGAGTATACCGACGATCCGACTAACTGATCAAAGAGATCATCGATTCTCGGGATCGGGTACTTATTCTTCTCCGTCAGCTTGTTCAATTCTCTGTAGTCGATACACAACCGCATACTACCATCCTTCTTCTTAACGAAGAGGACCGGTGCGCTCCAAGGCGACGAACGTGGACGCACATACCCTTGCTCCATCAGCTCCTCTAGCTGAACTTTCAACTCTGCCATCTCCTTAGGCGCCAACCTATACGGAGCACGTGACACCGGTTTGGCCCCCGGCACGAGCTCGATGGTGAAATCAATCTCCCGCTGCGGCGGGGATCTGGGAAGACTATCCGGAAACACATCGGGGTATTCACAAACCACGGGAATGCTATCCAACGTGGACTTTGGCTCCACCGCCCCCACTATTGCGAAGAACAGCTCTGCTCCAGCACGAACTGCCTTTACCACCTGAAGAGCAGACATCAACGTCTTGCTCAACCCCTTGAGTCCCTCGAATGTTGTCCCTCGTCCAACACCCAGCTTGACCTCCTTCCGGTCACAGTCAATCCAAGCTTTCTGCTCCGAAAGCCAATCCATCCCAAAGATCACGTCGAACTCTACTAGCGGCATCAATGATGCTAGCAAGTCGAACTCTTGGCTCCCAATGTGAACCTTTACGGCGCACACCCTGTCCGCACGCATCGAGCACCCATTCGGTAGCAGCACATCCAACTTGTCCTTCGCTATCGAAGAAGGGACTCCGATGCGCGATATGAAACTTTCGGACAAGAAGGAATGTGAAGCTCCCGTGTCGAATAGTGCCCGTGCCGGACTATCACTAATCACAACAAAGTCTATACAAACAATATTAGGCTAACAAGCAATAGATAACGGTATTAAAGCTAACTTGCTATAAATTAACTCATACCTGTCACCACATCCGCTTGCTTGATGGCCTCCTGCTGGCCCAAGTTATAGACTTTAGGCTGAGTCGGAGAATAGTGGGACGCGGTCGACTCCACCGCTTTGCCCTTCTCATCGTAGGTAGCTCCTTGCTTCCTTTCGGACTTTGAGCATCCACTCCAGCAATCACGAGCAAAGTGCCCCGTCTTTCCACACGTGAAACAAGCGCCCGGGGTTCGATTGGTAGTTGTCCCCGAGGCACCTGAAGAAGCTGGACCCGACGTCTTAGCTTTCTTATAGAATCTGCGGTAGCCCGACTTCGACGTAGTCGGTGCCTTGAACTCCGCTTTCTTATTACCGGATTCCTTCTTCGCTTGGACATTCTTCATGTCCTTCTTCAAGGACCCGGTCGAACTGACCAGGGTCATGAAACCCTGCGTCTTGGGCCCCGACAGTAGCAACCTTAAATCGTCTCTTAGCCCTTCATATAAGCGGCTCGTCTTGCGCTCCTCGTCTGCGAAGGTAGCGTCGGCATATCTCCCCAACCGAGTAAACTCGTGGAGGTACTCATCAACGGTGCAATCCCCTTGCACCAACTTCTGAAATTCGCTTTCTAGCGCAATTCTCTACGCCGAGGGGAGGTATCGAGCCATGAATAGTCTCGCAAACTCCTCCATCGAAACTTCGGCCAACGGCCTTCCCCGCAACTGATGTAGCTCTAGGCCTTCCCACCATAACCTTGCGTCCCCATCCAATAGGAACGTCGCTATTGTGGTCTTCTACCACTCTTCCGTTTCCGTCGTAGTCATCACCCTGTTGACCCTTGAGAGCCAATCCTTTGTTTGGGTCGGGGTTTCTGCCCCCGTGAATACCAGTGGATGAAAGCCCATCACGTGCTTCAGTTGTCTTTCAGTTGCTCTTCGAGGCAACTCTGGCTCCAACACTACTTGCTCAACCCTCCTTTGCTCTGCCGTCTGAAGCAGTACTTGCTCCACAGCAGGAGCAGGCTGCTGCACCTGCCTTGCAGGCTGCGCATTGATCATTGCCATGACCGCTTCTGCCACCAGCCTAATGGTCTCGGCAGACGGAGGTGTTGCAGGCGCTTCACTTGGCGCACTGCTCGCCTCAGAACCTGGCCGTTCCGACGGCCCAGCACCACTTCTGGTCACTTATAATCGTGCAAAACACCGATAAGCGACCAAAAATTAATGCAAACAGCAATTATAGGAACACGCAGGTTCCTCAAACATGAGTATTTTCATTCCTAAGTGGACATTCATGAGTTCTTTTCATGTTATAACGATTACGCACACATGTGCTCACCACCCCTTAAAGTGAATTCGTCCACGAATTCATTTAAGCGTGACCGAAACCAGAAGTATGATACCAATTTGTAACACCCCTATCCGTCACATAGCATATAGCAGTAGGTCCGGCCGGGGCCCAACGTCATATACTACGGACAGACCGGTTGGTTACGCGTTGAAACCATTAGACCAATCATGTCGTCCTACACAACACCTAGCGGAAGCAATTTATTAGGTTGCAAAAGAAATAAGAACCCAGCCACAACAACATGAATGCCCACTACAAACCCAGGAATGTATACATACATCAAAAGAGAAATGGCCTTAAGGCCTTACACTGTTCACTTAACAAAAGGAGTGTTTTCCAAACTTCGGCACGCAGGCCGGCCATACATGAAAACAGGAAGAAACATAAGCAATTAGGCCTTCGAGGGCCGGCACAGCAACAAGGGCTTTAGCCCGCTATTTCCCGCTCTGCTCCGCAGCACCTGCAAGGCACAAACCACCGCCCGGTGGCAAACAATAGCAACGGTCAGCAATGCTGACCAAATTATAATGATCCCGCCCCCACAATCGGGGCGGCAATGCTCTTTCCCTGCACTTTATTAGCATATGCAATTATATAAAGTATTTGCACTTCACCACAGGCGTAGGCTCGCACGGCCACACACCCCGTGCACTCAGGGCACATTCTCGGCGAACCGGCCAACGTCACGTCAATTCAAGCCAAAGACATTCTCAATCCACCACCGCCTCTTGGACGGTCATCCATATGAGCATTTTGCCTCCCTGGCCTTGGTCACGGCAATTTAAGCCATAGACCGCCGAAGACCTCATCCATGCCAACGGTCCTACCGAACGACATAGACCGGGTACGGTTCCGCCTGACCCGTGCTCACACCGCAACAGCAATTTAAGCCATATGCGCAGGTCAAGACTCACCGAGTCCCGTTCCCACCACAATAATCACATAACCCGGTTATGTTCACGTTGGCTCCCCGGCCACCGTGTTGGCAAAACACGCTTTTGCCCAGTTTTCCGGGTGCACCTTGGAGTTAATCTCCAAGGCTCCCTGATGCAATCTACCACGTAGAAAACCCGAAAACACTCAAACATCCGGATTCTTGCCCGGTTTAAATGCAATGCAACATCACCGATCCGGACCAACATGTCTGAATAGGCTTCACACACAATGCATATGTCCGTTTACGCATATGGACTCTACACAAGGGGGACTTCACATATCTACCCCAAGGAACGCTCCAACTCTTCGCTCACTCGCGAGAGAGGGCTTCCTATGCAAAGGAAAAGAGGGTTTCACATGCCCAAGGATGAGAAATCGTTACCCTTGCGTTCTTCCGCGGAGCCATGAAAATCTATGCGGATGAAAAGCACCGTAATCTCCTTGCCTCTGCGGATCCGAAGACGGCTCGCGATTTGGAGCCCCGAATCTCCACCGGCCGCCGGAGTTGACCTCCTTCTTTCTCCTCCAAGCTCTCCCTTCTCTCTAGGTTTTAGAGAGAGAGTACCCAAGTGAAATAAGGGTTTCAAAACCCTATTCCCGGCTAAAACCACCCAGGAGCAGCCCCCCACCGTCGGATCCAAAGTCAAGGAAACGAACGGCCAGGATTAGATCTGAAATCCCAAAAACTGGGCCGAACACGGGTTCACACACGGCCGTGTGCCTGGCCGTGTAGCTCATTCGCCGTCTAGACCAAAATTGAAAACCAGCAACACGGCATGTGACACGGCCTCCGACACGCCCGTGTCGCCTGTGACACGCCCGTGTTGGGACCCGTGTCACGCCCCCCGTGTGCAATTTATCAACACTTCGCAGTCAGAGAGGTACACGGCTTGGTGACACGGCATCAGACACGCCCGTGTCAAACTAGACAAGCCCGTGTTCGTGCCCGTGTCATTGCCCGTGTACCCAACCGCACAACCCAGGTGTGACACGGCCTGGGACACGCCCGTGTCCTAGGCCGTGTTCCACCACACGACCATCGTCGACCTGAACTGGTCGACTACACGGCCAGCTCGACGGCCCGAGCTCGACATGCCCGACACGGCCTCCGACACGCCCGTGTCGGGGCCCGTGTCACCTGCACCAAAATCTTGTCTCGGCCAAAATCGATCCCCGTCGCTCCTATAACATTTTGGGGTGTTACAGTTTCAGTGATTGCTTTTAGCAATTTGTGTGTCACCTAATCAAGGGTTTATGCTATTATAGGTTCCTAGGAGCGGTGCTGGGCAATCAGAATGTCCACAATCGGCGGAAAGTAGTGCACCGAGTGACGTTCCTACAACACCTCCTTCAGCAGAAACCATCAGATTGGTGGCTGAAGCAGCCTTTGCTATGATCAATGCCCAACAAGTGCAGCCTGCACCACCTGCTAATGAGCAAGAACCGATTAGAGTGGCAGAGCCGGGAGTGGTAGAACGCGTGACAGTTGATCCGGTAACACCAAGGAGAGCCACAGAGAAACAGCTCAAGCATGTGATGAGCTTTAATCCTCCGGTGTTCGACGGGATGGGAACGCCAACTCAAGCTGAGGATTGGCTCTCTACGATGAAGAGGGTCATGACTGCCACAGAAACTACGGAGTGGCAGAAGACCACAATAATGACCTTCATATTGGTTGGTGAAGCAAGGATGTGGTGGGACGAGTTGGAGGTTCATCTCTTAGTGGGAAGGCAACTTGCCGAAGTACCGATGGAGGAATTCTCAAGGTTGTTCTTGGTCAGATACCTACCTTCTGCACAGAAGCTTGAGATGGAGAATAAGTACCTTGGACTGACTCAGGGAGCGAGTAGCGTGGATAAGTATCTCCATGAGTTTATTCGGTTAGGTCGTTATGTTGGTGCTATATTTACTGAAGAAGAGCAGAAGACCAACCGATTTTATGAGGGCCTACGGGGCAACCTACAACTACTCCTCGCTGGGCCTAAAGCACAGGGCTTCCTAGCCTTGGTTGATGTGGCTCGGTCTCTGGAAAGGGTCGCGAAGAAAGTTCAAGAGAAGAAAGAGCTAGGGGAAAAGAGGTCAGAGTTAAAAATGCCGAGTTCAAAGTCTAGTTTCTGCGGATGGAACAAGAAGCAGAAGACTTCAAGTTCAACCCATTCGTCTGGTACGACGGGGGCAAACTCAAGTCGAGTCCCAGGAGCATGCTACAACTGCGGAAAGGTGGGGCATTTTGCACGTGAGTGTAGGAGCGGACGTGCAAAGTTCGAGAAGAGGACTGGAGCAACTTATGAGGAAAACGGGAAGGCGGCGGAGTCGACCGCATCCCACCATGCTCCAGCCCAGCCTAGAGTTTACAACCTTAGTCTGCAAGAGGGCATTAAGCAAGCTGACTTGGTGACAAGTATGAGTTAAATATTTACTGTTTAGTTTTTGTAGTCGTTACCTTTTTATATGTTAGCTTTTAAATCTTGGTGATAGGTTTTGTGTTAGTTTCGATAGTCCGACGAGAGCCTTGTTTTTTTCGGGAGCTTCACATTCCTTCTTGTCCGAAAGAATCGTATCGCGCATCGGAGTTCCTTCCTCAATAGCAAAAGACAAGTTGGATGTGTTATTGCCCAATGGGTGCTCAATGCGTGCGGATAGAGTCTGTGCGGTAAAGATTCGGATCGGGGATCAAGAGTTCGTTTTGCAAGTGTTGGTGCTGCCGTTAGTGGAGTTCGATGTAATCTTTAGAATGGACATGCTCTCGGAGCAGCGAGCATGCATTGATTGCAACCGAAAGGAGGTTAAGTTGGGACTGAATACTGATCAGGAGACTACGTTTACGGGTATGAAAGGGTCGAGCAAGATTATGATGTCGCCTCTTCAAGTGATTAAGGCAGTTCGGTCTGGGGCTGAGCTGTTTGTCATTTCAATGCAGGCTTCAACGCCTAAACCTAGTCTTGACAGTATTGCAGTTGTGTCCGAGTATCCTGATGTATTCCCAAACAATCTCCCGGGAGCCCCTCCTCAGCGGGAGATTGATTTTACAATTGAGCTGGTGTCGGGTGCCAAACCGGTGTCACGCTCTCCGTATCGGATAGCGCCTAAGGAGATGGCGGAGTTGAAGGTGAAACTGCAAGAATTATTAGATCAAGGGTATGTGCGTCCAAGTTCGTCACCTTGGAGCGCACCGGTCCTCTTCATTAAGAAGAAAGATGGGAGCTTGTGACTCTGTATTGATTATCGGGAGTTTAACAAGCTTACAGAAAAGAATAAGTATCTGATCCCAAGAATTGATGATCTATTTGATCAGCTGATTGGGACAACGGTATATTCGAAGCTAAATCTGAAATCCGGATACTACCAACTAAGGATAAGAGAAAGTGACATCCCAAAGACAGCGTTCAGCACGCGGTTTGGGCATTATGAGTCTACGGTCATGCTATTTTGGTTGACCAATGCGCCATCCGTGTTTATGGATTTGATGAATAGGACGTTCAGAGAGTACCTAGACCATTTCGTGATAGTATTTATCGATGACATCTTGGTGTACTCGCGGTGTGAGGATGATCACTACAAACATCTACATATGGTATTGGAGACATTGAGGAAGAATCAATTGTATGTTAAGTTCTCCAAGTGTGAGTTTTGTTTATCCTCAATCGCGTTACTTGGTCATATTGTTAGTGGTGAAGGCATAACGGCGGATCCGGCGAAAATAACGGCGATTCAGGAGTGGCCAGTGTTGACTACAGTGGCGGAAGTCCGGAGCTTTCTGGGGCTTGCCGGCTACTATAGGCGCTTCGTGGAGAACTTCTCGCGGATAGCGCTACCACTCACGACGCTGACAAGGAAGGATAAAAAGTTTGTGTGGACACTGGAGTGCGCACAGGCTTTTGAAGAATTGAAGAGGCGGTTGGTCACGACGCCTATTTTGCGTTCGCCGAGTGGGTCCGAAGGGTTTGAAATTTATAATGGTGCTTCGGGCAATGGTGTGGGCTGTGTTCTGCTACAGCATGGGAGTGTAATAGCCTATGGATCACGACAGTTGAATGTTCATGAGAGAAATTATCTGGTTCATGACTTGGAGCTAACAACCGTGATATTTGCTCTAAAGCTGTGAAGGCACTATCTTTACGGTGTGAAGGTCGATATATACACCGATCATAAAAGCCTGAAGTATTTGCTAGATCAAAAGGACCTGAACATGAGGCAACAGAGGTGGATGGAGTTCCTGGGGGACTACACTTTCAAAATATATTATGTGCCCGGGAAAGGAAATACAGTGGCGGATGCATTGAGTTGTAGGGCACCTGCGCAAGCCAACTGGTTGGCGGTGCATAATGAGAGTTTGATCCGTGATTTGGAGGCTTTGGAGATCTCCTGCGTTGACAAGCAGGCTGGTGCTGAGGTAATTTTGTGTTGGACGGAGGTGCAGTATGACCTAGCTGATTGGATTCGGCGGGCTTTGGTTCAGGAGAGCAGTATGATGCAAATCTTGGATGAATTGTTGGATGGGTCAAATTCCCAATTTGTGATTGAAGATGGACTGCTAAGGAAGGACGGTCGTTTATGCATCCCAAGTGCAGATAACTTTTGGGAGGAGTTGATGTATGAGGTTCATCATATCAAGTACTCAATCCACCCGGAGAGCACGAAGATGTATAGGGACATGAGGAAGTTGTTTTGGTGGTCAGGGATGAAAAAGGATATAACACTTTATGTGGCGAAGCGCCAAACTTGTGCCCTGGTGAAGGCGGAGTTCCAGAAGCCCGGAGGTTTCTTGAAGTTCTTGCCCATCCCGGAATGGAAGTTTGACGACATTTCCATGGATTTTGTGCATGGTTTGTCAAGGTCGCAAAGGGGAAATGATGCCATCTGGGTGGTCGTTGATAGATTGACAAAGGTGTCGCACTTCATCCCGAATAGGAAGAAAGATTCGGTGGAAAAGTTAGTCAAGCTCTATGTGGATAATATTGTACGGTTGCATGGTGTGTCACGCAGTATTGTTAGTGATCGAGACGGACGCTTCACATCAAATGACTGGAGGCTGGTGCATAAGTTGTTGGGAACTAAGCTGAGTTTCATCACAACCTTTCATCCGCACATGGATGGTCAGACTGAAAGGGTCAACAGGACGATGGAGGACATGCTTCGCATGTGCATCTTGGATTTAGGAAAGCAGTGGGAAGATCACTTGTACATGGTAGATTTTGCTTACAATAACAGTTTTCAAGCGAGTATTGGTATGACGCCTTTCGAGGCCCTATATGGGAGAAGGTGTCACACGCTGTTGTCTTGGTTGGAGACAGGCGAGTCAAAGTTATATAAACGTCAGCCAGTGGAAGACGTCACTTCAATGGTACGTACGATTCAGGAACGGTTAAAGATCGCCCAGGACAGACAGACAAAATACTATAATGTCAAGCATAGGAATGTGGAGTTCAGCGTTGGAGATTGGGTGTACTTGAAAATCAAGTCATTTAAGGGTGTCTCACGGATTCGACGCTTGAAGAAGCTGAGTCCGAGATACCTTGGACCGTTTGAGATCCTAGAGCGGATTGGCGAAATAGCGTATCGATTGAAGTTATCAGTGGAATTGAGTGGGCTACACGATATATTCCACGTTTCGTTATTACGGAAGGTGGTACAAGAGCCTTCTCGGGTTGTTGCGGTCGATCAAGTGCCAATTGATAATGGGTTGACGACCAAGGTCAAGCCAGTTCGCATTGAAGACTTTGAAGTCAAACGGCTCCGCAATAAGGAAATTCGAATGGTTAAAGTCCGTTGGGATAACTGCGGACGAGAGGAGCTTTCTTGGGAATGAGAGCAGACTATGTTTGAAGCATACCCCGAATTATTACACGCAGGTAATCTTTAAGTTATTTTGTGTACTTTTACATAATTTCATGGACAAAATTCTTTAAGGGGGGGAGATTTGTAATGCCCCGAAACTCAGAAGTGAATCGGGCGGTGTTTTGAGCCAAGTTCGTGTCTAGGAAGGGTGAACACGGCCTGTGACACGGGCATGTCAATGGGCGTGTCGTGCTCGGGTAGTCGAGTTGAGGTCGATGAGCGTTGAGTGCTCGAACACGACCTGTGAAACGGGCGTGTCACAGGGCGTGTCAGGCACACGGCCTGTGACACGGCCATGTCACATAGCCGTGTACTCCTCTGGAAGTTTGGTCCTGTGTAGACTGAGGGACACGGCCCGGAACACAAGCGTGTACTGTATGACATGGGCGTGTCACGTCTGCACGGGCGTGTAGCCACCCGTGTCCACCAAGCGCCGTGATGGTTGGCGTGGCGGTTATTTGTAACACGGCCCCTGGTCACGGGCGTGTCAAGGACCCGACACGGGCGTGTCAGGTTGGGACACGGGCGTGTCCCAACCCGTGTCCTTTTCTATGCTCGATATTAGTGGCTGGATCGAGGCACACAGCCTGGGACACGGCCGTGTGCAAGGCCGTGTTTGGCCCAGGATTAAGGAATTTCAGGCTAATCTGAGTCGTTCATTTTCTTTAAATAAGATCTAACGGCCAAGATGAGTTTCTGCTTGTGTTTGGTCCGAGATTAGAGGTTTAATTTCTCATTTCATCCTAAACTCTCTCTTTCTAAGAAGTTAGAGAGAGGAGAGAGCAGGGAAGAAGGAAGGGAGGAATCTGGCCGCCGGCGGAGCATCAGAGCAAGAAAGTGAGAACCGAGATCAGATCCGTGGAGAGAATTCCCTTGCGAAGCCACTCATCCGGCTAGTTTCTCATGGCGCCTAAGCAGACTTCAAGGGTAACGATTCTCAACTTGGACATGTGAAGTCCTCTTCCTTTCTGCATGAGAAACCCGCTCCCGCGAGTGTGCGGTGAGTGCGCGATGTTCCTTGGGGTAGATATGTGAAGTCCCCCTTGTTTAGAGTCCGGAATCGAAGTACGAGCATAGGCATTGTATGTAAAGCCTACCCGGACGTGTTTGTCTGGATCAGTGATATTGCATTGCATGAATAGCCGGAGAAGACTCCGTGCGTTGTTTTCGGGTTTCTACGCAGTAGATTGCAGCAGGGATCCTTGGGGATTAACTCCAAGGCGCACCCGGAAAACTGGGCGAAAACGTGATTCTGCTAACTTGGCGGCCATGGAGCCAGCCTTGAACATACTGGGTTATGTGTTGTTTTGAAATGTTTTAGGCTCCGGGTGAAGTCTGGCCCGCGCGTACGTTTTAAAGTGACTAGGCGGCGTGAGCAATGGGCGAGTGGAAACAGACCTGGGCTTTGCGGTTCGGTGCTAGAGGCCCTAAAGTGGAACTGGTCGTTGGCATAGTCGGTATTCTTGGACTGCGGTCGGAAAGACTCAAAAATGCTCACAATGTTTGCCATCCGGAGGGTGGTGGTGAAGTCACGGAATTGACCGGATTCACTGAGAATGTGCCCTGAGTGCACGGGGTGTTTGGCCGAGCGAGACTACACCTGTGGCGAAATATATATTTGCACTTTACTATTTAGCTGGACTAATGATATGTAGGGAAGGAGCACCGCCGTCCCGAGTAAGGGGCGGGATCATTATAATTTGGTCAGCTTTAGCTGACCGTTGCTTTGTTTGCCACCGTGCGGTGGAATGTTGCTTGCAGGTGTTGCGGAACCAAGCGCCAAGTAGCGGGCTGAAGCCCAAGTTGCTGAGCTGTCCCTCGAAGGCCAAGCGAACTGTTGTTTTACTTTTGTCATTTGTGGCCGGCCTGTGAGCCGATGTATGTAAATATTATATTGTCAAGTGAACATTTGTAAGGCCTTAAGGCCATGTACTCTTTTGTGTATTTGATGTATTTCATTCCTATGGTATAGTGGATATTCATGCCGTGGTTGTGCAAATTCTGGGTTCTCTTAAACTATTTAAAAGTTTCCGCTAGAATGCTTTGTGTTAGGACGAGTAGTTGAGTTTTTGGTATTATTCTGTAACTCTTCCGACTGTCCGTGGTATATGGCGTCGGGCTCCAGCTGGACCTTCTGTTATATGTCATACGACGGATGAGGATGTTACAACCTCGGATCGCAACACGAGTTCCATTATACTCGTATTGGCTATATGAGAGTACGGGAACTGACAGAACTCAAATCAGAGTTATCTAGCTTAATATCCAAATTTCTCGTAATCGTAGCGTTTTACGAGGAATGGCCATATCCACCATATGACCTCAGAATATAATGAAATAAGTTCCAACACACTCGTATTGACTATACAAAGTCATAGGAACTGACAGAACTCGAATCAGAATTCTCAAGCTCAATATCCCAAAATATGGCCACCTCCTATCTTTTTTGGGCCTAGGGTAAGGGTTCAGGTCACTTGTATTAGGTCCACTAGGGTTCTAGTGGACCAATAAAAGTCGGGATGTTACACCCATGACGCCGGTTAGAACGGCTCTCAAAGTCAATCCAACTCTTGTTACTACGAATCTCGACACGATCGCAGCCATCAACACGAACGTCACACCAGTCTCTGAATACCTCCAAGTAGAACCTCGATTCATGCTCCCTTAAGAAGGCCACCAACCCCATAACATGGGTCATCCCTGTGGAAGTAAATTGAGATATCGAGACATCGCAAAACTTAAAGATATAAACGATCTCCTCGCATGGGGGGAGGCGAAAGGCGGACTTGAGGGTCCCCTCGCAAATTGTCAACCAACCCTTTGTCGGATTCTGATCTCTCTCCTCAACAAGTGGCATTCTCACTTCAAGATCGGCAGTTAACCCAAATCTGTTACGCCAAACCGCGACCTATTCAATGGTAAGCGACGAGCGCAGCCGCAAGGGCCTCGTAGGCCGCTTCAAATTTTGAAAATAAAAAGCAAAGAATTGGCTAAGGATGTTCAGTTGAACGTCGTTGCGCGCAAGTGCGCAATCGACACGAAAACCAAAAACGTACAGGGTCCCGCCTACCCAAAAGAGTGCGTAAGCAACCACACAGGTAAAGGGGTGCGTCGTACACAACTAATAGTGCACATAATGTGCGTCAAGCAGCGAGCACGCGCTTTCCAAACGCGCTCGCAATATTGTGCGCTTGTAGAGGGGTGTGCGCGCCCGCGCACCTAAGGAGCGCGCCCAGGGGCGCTTCCGCACCGGAAGAGCGGGCGCGTCGGCGGGCGCTTCAGGCGATTAGTTCGTCCCCGTGAAGGTGGGATTCACTCCCTGCCTTGATGCTTCTGGCCTCCCTTGCATGTGCGCCTTTTCTGTTTTCCTCCTTCCCTGCGACTTACCATTGCTCGCAGAGTGCCATCGTCTGCCTTCTTTGGCACCAATCCGTTCGTCATCACCGTTGTCATCGTCGAATGAATCCATCATAGGAGGAAGAGAAATTCTCGCTCTTCGGACAAAAATGGTTTATAATACCGAGGATTTCATGGGGCAACTGATGGGGATAAGCCTATTTATAAATTGTTGGGGTGTGGTTAGTCTACTCCCCCATGATCCCATCATGGAGATCATGGGGGAACCGATGTGCACGCGATCGGCAGGCGCAATCACGCGCGCACGAGATTCCATTCCTCGAGCCGCCTGGGTCCGGTCACCGGGGCCGACCCCCTCTCTCTAGTCGTCGGCGGGCCAGCGCAAGCCGGTTCGGCTTCCGGTCGGCTGAGGAACCCGCCTCGTGGCAGTGCGCCAGCGGCTGCGAGGCACGGCGATTCCGCCGGCTAGCTTAACCGGCGGGAGCCTCCCCCCTCCCCCTCACAGCCTCCAAGGGAAGTGTCGGTGCAGTTGGCCATGCCCCATCCCTCATCCGGGGGTGCTCGGTAGCCCCCCCCCCCGTTCAGGCCGACTCTAGTCGGTCGCGCCTTGCAGTCGGCGCCCGGTGCCAGCACCGCTCTCGGCAGCCGGCGCAGGGGTCACTCCCGGTGGCCGTTGTCGAGGTCGGGCTGGGTGTGTTGTCCGAGTGCGGCTTGCTGGCCCTCTCCGGTCGGCGCCGCGTCGGCGGCCAGCCACCTTCGCTGGGCTGGCCACCCTTGAGGTGGTGGCTGGTCGCCTCCCTTGCCCTCTTTGTGCGTCTTCCCCATCATTTGATCGTTCCGCCACGATCGTCGCCGTAAATTTCGAGCGTAACCACCCACAAACCACCATGGTTAATGAGGGGGTTCATTAATTGGATAATAGGTCTTTGGTTAGTAAATAATATACGAATAATACGCACTCAAAACTATGTTTAAAATAATGATATCGGTGGTTACGGTGTGTGGATGACCGCACAACCACCGTAACCACCTCCTATAGGCTAAAAAAGGCCCCCAAGCCTCCTCATTTCTCATTTTTTTCTCTCCTCTGCTTTCTTCTTCCTCGAGTCAGAGATTTGCCGGATTCCTCCTACAAGCCACCTTCGAGCCACCACTGCTCCACCAAAAATCTGTCTAAGTCCACAAAATAGTCGCGGGAAGAAAATTTCTACTACAGTAAGTGCTCGTTAGCCTGCTGGTGCGGTTATTAGCAAACTCACTTTCGTTTCTAGCAAACCAGAAAAAAAACAGATTCAGTCATTTTTTGCATTTTTTCTCTTCCCAAAAATTACTACTAGCAAAACAATCTTGTTTTTTTGGCAATTTTTGTATTTTTGAATTTTGAGCCCCAAATATTTCTCATTTGAAAAAGTGATCGACGTGAAAGTTGTAGGTCCCATTGATCATTTTTTGATTTGAAGTCATTTAGGCCTCCAATTTGGGCTCTAAAAAAGACATGCACGGAATGTGCAGATTTTCGGCATGACTTTCTTCGGGGCTCAAATCGGGAGTCTAAACTACTTCAAATCAAAAAGTGTTCAACATGAAAGCGTCGAGATCTACAACTTTCATGTTGTACACTTTTTGATTTAGAGCCGTTTATGCCCCTGATTTGACCCCTGAAAAAAGTCACGCCGATCCCGGGCGTCCGTACATATGTACGGCGTAACTTTTTTCAGGGGCAAAATCAGGGGTCTAATGTGCTTCAAATCAAAAAGTGTTCAAAATGAAAATTGTAGATCTCGTCGAGATTTAGAACTTTCATGTTGAACACTTCTCATGAAATTGTACGTATAAGACGTAGTTCAAATGGACGTATATATTCTTATATACACTTAACTCGTACATACAACACATCCTTATAGAAAATAGAAATCAAATATATTTCTAAACCGATCGATATTTTGTTTAAAGATTTTGGTGCAGATAATGATATTTTGTTGAAAAAATAGTTTTAGACATACTAAATATTTGCGGCATTGTGACTCATCTATAATGCTAACATAAGTGGTTGAATGAATACATTTGAAATCATTTGTAATGTCATTATATGCAGCGGGTTATTTTGAAAGAATGAATGTTTTAAACAAAATTTAAATTTTTTTAAAAAAATTATGTTGGTTTTCTAGTAACAAAATGGTTTTCAAATAGCCATTTTGAAAAATGAGGGTTTGCTAATAGTAATGGTTTGTTAGAAACCAAACTAGGTTTGCTAGTAGCAGCCCGCAAATAACCATACGCGGAGCAGCATGTTGCTCGTTGTGAGCCTCCTAAATAACTCTCTCATCTTCAAAGTGTAACGAGAAGCGGTCTGTCGTTATCGATTCTCCAAACAAGTTGTAACCAAAAGCAGATAGTGGAGTTCGACCAGCAAAGATTTGGTCGCGTGATTTTTTACCTGATTAAGAGACTTTTCCACGTCAAAACATCGTGTGCATAATTTCTTTCTCGTTGACTGTGTGCGTGCTCGACCGCTCCGTGGGCTAAGACAGTCCAAGTTAATCCGGTCCGACCGAGACATCGAGTTTGGCCGCAACAATTATATTTATATTGTTGGGTTGGCTCATACCCGGTTCATATAGACCAGACGCATTAAGAGCAGAAAACAGGTTGCAACTGTTTTTTTGTTGTCTTGAAATCTGTCCAAATTAAACAGTCTTGAAATCTGTCCAAATTAAACAGTTTTTAATTTGGAATATGACCCGGTGGTTTTATTTGGGAGGTGGTAATGGGAATATAATATACCTATTATTATATTCTTTTCTCTCTCCCATGAATGGTAATCGCAGCCCCCGTCTCTCTCTCTCGCGCATTAATAAAATCGCAACCGCTCTCTCCCTCTCTCTCTCGGCTTGGTGCAGGAGGCTGCGGCCTTGGGATCTCTTGCCGGAGTCGCCGCTGGAGGAAGGCAGCCTCCGGTGTTTGCCGTCGCTGACGTGAAGAATAGGGCAACCCGCCGTCGCCGTCGCCGTCCGAGTCCAGTCGGCCGTTGCCGTCGAAGGAAGGCGGAGATGGGGCTGTTTTAACCCGATTGTTTGTGGAGGCTGTGGAGAGGAAAAGTTTGCGTTGAGGACGGACTACACGTTCGTGGCAAGGTCTGGGTCCGAACTTGGAGTTTCTCTCCGGTGGTGGCGGTGGTTGCGGTTGAACGTCGGAAGTTGACCTTGAAGGTTCGGTGAACCTTGTGCGTCCGTTAGTCGGATTGCAGTCTCAAATCTTCCATTTCCTGTGGATCGTGCGTGTCTGGCGCATTTGCGTGCGTTTCACCGGACGGTTATTTCTTCACTTGTTTCTTCATTGTAATTGATTTACAATTTATATTATAAATTGGCATTGTCTGTGTTCGTGATTTCTCCTGCAATTATTGGCTATCCCATGAAGTGGTATCAGAGCGAGGTTCGGTAGACGACCGTGATTGGACGTTGTAGGAAGGGTTTGACTGCGGTGGTGAACGACTAGATCCTCTTCTCGCTCTTTCAGATCCAACCTTTGAACAAATCAGGTCTTCTAGTTTGTCGGGGACAGTCATGGCAGAGAAGAACGCAGTTTTGGACAGATTTTCAGTGGAGAAGTTCGATGGTAGTGGGAATTTTAGCCTATGGCAGATTCGAGTCAAGGATATGTTGGTTCAACAAGATTTGATTCAAGTCTTGCGGGGGCGCGACAATTTATCCACGGCGGTGAAAGATGAGAAATGGAAGGATCTTGATGAAAAGGCCACGAGCACAATCAGGATGTGTGTTGCTGACCAGATGCTCTTCAACATCGGGACTGAAGAGACGGCAGTCGGGCTTTGGGAAAAGCTTGAGCGACTGTACTTGGCAAAATCCGTGACGACAAGATTGCTGCTGAAGCAGCGCCTCTATGCGCTGAAGATGCAAGAAGGTGACAACCTGCAGGAACACTTCAATGTGTTCAACGGTCTCCTGAGCTAATTGCATATGGTTGGCTCGAAGGTAGAGGAAGAAGATAAAGCTCTCTTGCTTCTTACCTCGCTCCCAGCGGCACGGGCCTCCGGTCCTAAACGTGAGTGCAACGACAAGAGCCTCTAAGTTTATAAAAATGCCCCCTTTCATTAGAAACATGGATTAACTTTTTAATTATAGCTTGATTTTGATCACACCTGACCCTTAATTTTCCTTGTCATTTTGTAGTTGTTACAAAATCAATATAAAATTATTTTGTAGTTGTTACATTAGAACAACTTCCTAGTCATTTTCTATGCTGGCGTATTGGCGGTGGGCAATCTCTCATTTTGAGTATTACAAGGGTTGAACACTTTTTGAGGCAAGAGTATTTTCGAATTTTTTTTTACATTAAAGAGTGTTTTTTTCCTTATAGTATAATATAGATATAAATACTGATAAAGAGAGGATTTTTTTTTTATAAATTTTATATGCAAATCAATTTCGGCTACGTGTAAATCGCGATTTCAAAAAATTGCTAAAATAACTATGTGCCGACCGGCACGAGTCTTTATGATTTTTTAATTTTATTTGCACTTGGGCTCCGTTTGGCACGGTGTTGGCGGTCGTAAATGCATGGGTTAAACCGTCATTCGTTAACTATCACCTAAGAAACATCATTTGTTTGAACACAAAAGTGGATGAAGTTCCTTAGGTGAGTGTTAGCGAATGACAATTTAGGTGCCGTTTGGGTGGACTTATTTCCTCCGTTGCTTATTGGCCGCACCGCCATTATTGGATAAGTTGCGTTTGTTTAGGAGAAGTTGGATAACCGGCTTCTGTTAAATAGGCTTATTTTAGGTATAAGGTCATAAACTGCTCCCAGACCCATTCCTGCCGCGCCGCTCTCCCTCCAGACGCGATACGCGACTCGCCCCGATATCCCCTCGTCTCTTCCGCCCGCGCTGATCTCCTCCTCCGGCGACACCTTCGCCACTCGTCCAACTACACTCCTCTGTTCCAGATCTGCGAAGCCCCCCTTCTTCCCGAGCTTCGCCGGCGGATCTGTAAAAAGAAACCGATCCTCCTCCAGATCTCTGAAATCTCACGTTTTGCCCCCCTTCTACAGATCAGTTATATATTCTTGTATGTTTGTATATATGTATGTGTGTGTGTATTTGCATTTGTGTATGTGTGCGTGCATTTATATATGTGTGTGTTTGTATGTATTTTTGTGTGTGTCTGTGCAAGTGTGTGTGTATTTATGTGTTATGTTTATTTTATGTGTAATTATATTTTGTGTGTGTGTATGTTTGTATATATGTATGTGAGTGTGTTTAGTTGTGTTTTTTTTATTATTATTTATAATTTTCAAAATCATTTAGATGGAAAAACCATCCTTACATAATTTCATCCGATGAATCAGAGCGTTGAGAGTTTTAGCATAATTTTGATATTTGTTGTCTGAAAAACATGAAATTTGTAGGAAATCCGGAGCGCCGAGAAGCAGAAATCCGAATAAAAGTACTAGACAAATGTAAACAGAGCAAGCACACAAACACACAGATTTCAGAGATTCACCCAATACCGGGCTACGTCCCCTATCCCTTCTCCTTCTCTCTTCTTGTTATCACCAAAAGAAAATACAGATTACAAAGGTTACAAGGATCTAAACCGATCCTACCTTAACTGCTCCTTCTGGACAAGAAACAAATGAAGAACCCCTTCTGGATCGCCTCCAACGAAGATACCTCGTATGCGCCTCTAAAGGGAAAACCAGCCGTCAGCCGTCGTCAAAACCGTATCGACCGTATCCCTAAAAACAACCGGAATACGCCTTAAATAGGCTTCAGCACAACGTCGAACGTCAAACTCAGCTCGACGTTCAACGTCGAACGTCGAACTCAGCTCGACGTTCGACGAACATCGAGTTGGGTTCGACGAACGTCGAACGTCGAACTCAGCTCGACGTTCGACGAACATCGAGCTGGGTTCGACGAACGTCGAGCTGAGTTCGACGAACGTCGAACCCAGTTCGACCATTGGAAGAAACAACGCACCAAAAATTTTGGGCCGGGGAGTTGCCCCCACACCCCCACCGGGGACGCTGTCCCCTGGACCCCTGCCCGCTGTCCGGTCAGCAGGACCTCCGTCGGGGGCGGCTGCCCCCGGACCCCCGCTGTCGTCGGCGCCAGATATGTCGGAGGGGATCACACTTCGATTCCTCTAAGCTCACGTGGGCTAACCCGGTGTGAGAAACAAGAGGACTGAAAGTGTTCCACAATCCCAACAAAATTTGTATTTGTTATTTCGTGTAGTAGTAATTTTAAACTGCTTTTAAGTATTTAAAATTCAAAAAAGAATATTATATTCCATTATAAAAAAACAGCTGCCAAAACTCCATTTTATCCAAACAGTTTTTACAAAACAGTTTATGCGTAAGCTCCGCAAACTCTATTTTATCCAAACAGTTTTTTAACAAAACTCTGTTTTTAAAAAACAACACTTTTTCTGTCAGCAGTTTTCTGTCAGCAGTTTTCCTTCAACAGCTTATCATCAGTAACAGCTTAGCCAAACAAACCCTAGTCTCCATGTTCATGACCGCCACCATCGTGTCAAACGGAGCCTTATTAATCTGATTTGCACAGTCAAAATTATTAGTCTGCACAAAACATCACTCATGTTTTTTTTTGTATTTTGGTGAGAACTAGCATCACTCTATCATTCACGAAGTTGACCTTTGACCACAACATCTCTCCATAAGCAATGTCCTATTTATTTTGATTCTGTTTGGAACAGCTTATGTTGATGAATAATCTCTATTTAAAACGCAAATGCTATTTTTCAGCTATTTGTTTGTGCACCTTGAAAATCATTTATTTAAAATTGATGATAAGTTGATTTTACATAAGCTATTCGGGTCCAGTTTATGGCTTCTCATAATCACTTATACTTTAAGAAAACTCAAAGTTGATTTTTTCGTCGGGCGTGATTTTTTTGCAATGGTGCAATTTTTTCGCCATAGCGTGATTTTTTTGTCGGGCGTTATTTTTTTGAAATGGTGCAATTTTTTCGCCATAGCGCGATTTTTTCGTCAGGGTGCGTATTTTTCGCCTAGGCTTGATTTTTTCTCCCGGGCACGAATTTTTCGACCTAGCGCGAATTTTCCGCCTGGGCGCGAATTTTTCGCCCGGACGCGAAATTTTCACTCGGACGCGAATTTTTCGCCCGGGTGAGAATTTTTCGCTAGGGCGATAATTTTTCCGCCCGGACGTGATTTTCCCGCTCGGGGGCGATTTTTTTGCTCGGTCGCAATTTTTTCGCACGAGAGCTTTTTTTCGACGTGAAGCGATTTTTTCGCCTCACAGTGATTTTTTTCGCCCGACAACGATTTTTTTCGCCCGGGCACAAATTTTTCGCCCGCGAGCGATTTTTTCGACCGGACGCAGTTTTTTTTTTGGCTGAATGCATTTTTTCGTTTCCGTGCAAAAACCCGGGCGGTAAATTCGGGCTCGGGCGGAAAAATTGCGCCCGGGAAAAAAATTCCTTCCCGGGCGAAAAAAATGCTTCCGGGAAAAAATCGCAAATAGGAAAAATAACCGCGCCCGAGTGAAAAACCTCGTCCGGGGGAAAAATTTGCTCCCGGGCTACAAATTCGCGCCCGGGCGAAAAAACCACGTTGGGGCGAAAAATCCGCGCCCAGGTGAAAAAACCGCGGTCAGGAGAAAAAACCGCGTTCGGGCGAAATATTTGCTCTCAAGCGAAAAATTCGTTGCCTTTACAAAAAATCGCGCCCGTTTGAAAAATTCGCACTCATGCAAAAAAAAACACGACTGAGCGAAAAAATCGCATTTGAACGGAAAAAAGGAGTGAATGAAACTTTAGATAAACACTTATGGATAAACTATCCAAACAGTCTACTCTTTATTCATCATTGTTTTTATAAAATCTTTATCTAAACATCAATTTTCAATTAACACCTTATTCATCATCATAAGTTGTCACAAACAAAGCCTTAATTATCCTCTAAATTAAGGCTTCATTTGGTTAAGCTTATTTGGGCGTTCCGTTTTCATAAAACGCCACTTCCCAATTTTTTTCATTTGTTTACCCGCTCCCGTTTCCTTCAGCGCCGCGTTTTATCGCTGCTCAAAAACCTGCGGGACGAAACATCCTCCCCGAGCTCCAGTCGACCGCGTTTAGGGTTTTCCCCGCTGCCTACTCCGTCGGCATCCGCATCTCTTCCGCGACGGTGGAGGACGAATCTCCCGCATCTCATCTGGCGACGGTCCTGGCCTTCTTCGTTTTATCGCGTTTTTAGGGCAGTGCGTTGTTTTCCTGTCGCCGCCTTGAGTCGATCCCGCCTCCTCTTCTCCGGCCACATCCGGGTTCTGGATCGTTTCCCGTGCTAGATTTCCGGCGTTGTTGGGCTTGCCTGCTTCTTCTCCGACGGCAGAGTTCGAGCGACAGCGACGACGACAGTGTCGTGAGGGGAATCTTCCTACAGTTTGCTTCTCATTTCCGACGGCAACCTCTTCACCGGCGGGAAAGGGCTTGTCTGCTCCAACAAAGGTACTTCCAGCAGTCTACTAGGGCTTTCTTCTTGTACGTGCTTTTGCATGACAACCCATCATCTCTCCCTTCTCATCCCTGTTTTGTGTATCAGTGAGCCCCAATTCCAAGCTACTACCTTGCGATCTTCTTGCATCTATTCTGCAGCACTCAACAAGCAGGTATACCTATCGTTCCTTCAATTTTTGGGTGATTTGGGGAAAATTTTGATATTCTATTTATGTGTGTATTTGCTAATTTTTTGCTTAGATATGTGAGTATTTGCTGATTATTTTGCTCATCCATGCATGTGATGTTTGTGTTTTATATGTGTTGAATTTTTTGCTGTGTATGTGTGAATACGTGAGTGTGTGTGAGTGTGTGTGTGATGTGTGTGTGTGATGTGTGTGAGTGTGTGCTGTGTGTGAGTGTGTGAGTGTGTGCTGTGTGTGTGATGTGTGTGTGAGTGTGTGTGTGATGTATGTGTGAGTTTGTATGTGATGTTAGCGATGTTTGTGATGTGTGTGTGATGTGTATGTGTTTGTGATGTGTGTGTGAGTGTGTATGTGATGTGTGTGTGTGAGTGTGTGAGTGTGCTGTGTGAGTGTGTGTATGTGTGTGTGCTGTGTGATGTGTGTGTGTGTGTGTGTTGTATGTGTGAGTTTGTATGTGTTGTGTGTGTGAGTGTGTGTGTGATGTGTGTATGATGTGTGTGTGATGTGTGTGTGAGTGTGTGCTGTGTGTGTGAGTGTGTATGTGTTGTGTGTGTGAGTGTGTATGTGTTGTGTGTGTGTGAGTGTGATGTGTGTGTGAGTGTGTGTGTGATGTGTGTGTGTGATGTGTGTGTGAGTGTGTGCAGTGTGTGAGTGTGTGTGTGTTGTGTGTGTGTGAGTGTGCTGTGTGTGTGATTTGTGTGTGTGATGTGTGTGTGAGTGTGTGATGTGTGTGAGTGTGTGAGTGTGTTGTGTGTGTGTGAGTGTGATGTGTGTGTGTGAGTGTGTGTGATTTGTGTGTGTGATGTGTGTGTGAGTGTGTGCTGTGTGTGAGTGTGTGAGTGTGTGAGTGTGTGCTGTGTGTGTGATGTGTGTGTGAGTGTGTGTGTGATGTGTGTGTGAGTTTGTATGTGATGTGTATGTGTTGTGTGTGTGTTTGTGATGTGTACGCTTTAGGACTATGTTTTTTTAATTTTTTGTTTCTATTTTTCAATACAGTTTATTTACTATGGGTAAACATAAGGAAGGTGGTGTTAGTGCCAATTGGGAGGCTAGCGATGTTTTGATTTTCTGTGACTTGTGCTTAAAAGAAATTGAGTTGGGTAATCGCCCGACCACACACTTCAACAGAGAAGGGTGGGTTAACCTGACAACGAATTTCTTAGCACGGACGGGGAAGTCCTATGATCGAACCCAAATGAAAAACAAGTGGGATCAGCTAAAAAAAGACTGGAAGTTATGGCGTGACCTCAAGGGTCGTGTGACAAGTTTGGGATGGGATCCTATACGCAAAACTATTGCTGCTTCTGAGGATTGGTGGACAGAGCGTCTCAAGGTAACTAGAGTAGTTCTTTTTATTCTTTTTATTAGAATACTTCTTTTTTTTTCATTAATCTAACTCCGTTTTATTTTCATTTCAGGTTCATCCTACTGCACGGAAGTTTCAATTCGTTGGGATATCTCCTGAGTTAGAAGAAAAGCTCGATATGATGTTCAGCCAGGTCGTAGCTACTGGAGCTCTTGCTTGGGCTCCAAATTCTAGAAATTTTTTGTCTGAATCGATTGATGAGCACGACCTCTCTGCTGGGGATGATTCGCAAGATGTGGACCAGTTACCGTCTCCTACAAAAGCGGGAAAGAAAATACTAGATAAGGGAAAACGCAAGCAGACATACAAGAGAAGCAGGAGTTCGACGATGGAGCAGATAGCGGAAACATCTCGCATTATTGGGCGTTGCATGATGGAGCCTCCCCGCATCCAGATATCTTCGTCCTCGCACACCATCGCTGAAGCCATTACCGAGCTCGAAAGTATGGAGGAGGTCATGGAAGAAAACAACTATGCGTTATACGACTTCTGCACCGTTTTCTTGAAGGATAAGGGAAATCGGGAAACCTTTTTGAGTATTCGAAAGGATCGGCGACTCAAATGGCTGGAAACTCGATGTGCCGGAAATGATCGATCTGCTAAAATGAATAGCTCTATGCATTATCTTCTTTGCTATTGTATTGAACTCGATGTGTTTTATGTTTATTGCATGATCGGAACTGCTATATTTTGCTACTTATAATGTTTAGTTGTTGACTAGTGTTATGCATTACTCCACTGATTAGCTATATTCTCTTATGTTTAATGTTTATTTCATGATGGAAATGCAATATTTTGTTACTTCCACTGATTAGCCATATTCTCCTATGTTTAATGTCTAATATTGCTCGATATTTACAATTAATGCAGATTAATATGTCTTCATCTGATCAAACTGACAGTTCTAATGAGGGGACTCAGCGACAAGTAGCTGATCGGATTTGTCGCAATAGAGCAGTGAGTGCACACGAATATTTAGCATCAATGACAGCCATATGTGAGGCTGGTTCTTCATCAAATGTTGCTTGCATGACATCAAGCCAAACAGGGTCTAGATGGCTTGGTGAACTTCTGGATGGACACCCTCATAGATTTTTCAGTTCATTTAGAATGTCGAAGCTCATATTTATAGATTTGTTAACACTCCTCACACAACAATATGGGCTGCAAGGATCAAGGAGAACTTTACCCCGAGAAGTACTTGCAGTTACATTGCATATTTTAGGTCATAATGTTCCAATGCAAATTGCAGGCGAACGTTTCCAACACTCCACAGAAACTATAAGCAGGTTTTTCTCAAAGGGACTCGCTGCTATTAAGAGGTTATCTGCAAATGTCATTATGCCGGTAGATCATCTTTTCCGTGATATTTCCCCTCAAATTCTGAATGATTCTCGATACATGCCATTCTTTAAAGATTGTATCGGGGCTATCGATGGAACTCATGTTGATGCTCGTGTTCCTGCTGATCAACAAGTTTCGTATATTGGCCGTCATGGGACAACGACACAAAATGTTATGGCGGTTTGTGATTTCAATATGTGTTTCACATTCGTACTTGCGGGTTGGGAAGGATCTACTCATGACAGCCGTATATTTCACCGTGCCCTTATGGATCCAAGTTATAATTTTCCATATCCTCCACCAGGTGAGACTTGTATTTCTTAAGATTTCGGTAGTTTTAAATTAGTTTGTTTGACATAAATTAAATTTAAAACTTGTAGGCAAATATTATGTCGTTGATGCGAGATACCCTCTCCAACGTGATTTCTTGAAACCATATTCAGGGACACGGTATCATTTGCCAGATTTCAGAAGGGGCAGCAGACTTATACAAGAACGCTTAGAAATATTCAATCGAGCACACTCATCATTACGCAGTGTTATAGAAAGGTCATTCGGAGTTTGTAAAAAGAAATGGAAGATACTTAGGGATATGCCGCCTTATAGTTTGGCGAAGCAAAGGGACATTGTGATTGCGACAATGACCTTGCATAATTATATTCGCAGGCACCCATCCCGCTCAGACGACCATTTTCAGGCTTGTGATATTGACGAGCTTTTCATTTACCCAGCGGGACGTCAAAGAAGATCAGGGCAAAATGAAGAAAGCTCGGGTGGAGATCATGTTAGAGGAATTCGAGTTGGTGTTGAGGAGATGGCGGCGCTGCGTGACTCGATTGCCGAACAACTACATGGTCGTTGAACGTACTTTGAGTATCTTCGTATTCAGCATATGTCTTCCATGTTTTGGATATTTTGATATTTGCATGTACTTTGGATGTTTTTATGTATGTTCTCCTGCTGCATATCTCGACGTACATATATTTTCTGCAATTTATATAGATTGGAGCAAAAAAAATTTTTTTTTTTATAAAACGCCACCGCTGATTTGCCAAACGGTTCTCTGTTTCGAACAGCTCTGCAAACGCAGACTAGCCAAACAGAACTCAGTTTCCAGCATCAAGTTTCCAACAGCTCCCTTTACAAATCTGCCTTTACAACAGCTCCTTTTACAACCGCCACCGCTAAACCAAATGAAGCCTAAGTTAAATAATCTTTTTTTATTTCTAAAATTCTGGCGTTAATAAGTTAATATTAAGCGTTTTCGCAATCGACCAATCAGGTTCCTTTCAAATTCCGTAAACGCTACCCTCACCTCGCCGGAAATGTGGCACGGCGCCGGCGATCTATCCGGTCAACATCCCACTGGCATTTTTGTTATTTTTCCTTACTTAAATGGTCAATTCCTGATTCCATTCGTAACAACAACCCCAGCTGGTTAATTACACAAGTCTTCAATTAAAAGCAATGTTTCAACTTCGCCGCGCCACCGGCTACAACCGGTCACCTGGAGCCACTTAACCGGTGAGCGGAAAGATTAAAATTTATAAATCTTTCGCTTCCGGCGCACTACACGCATTGGCGTGCCTCTATCGAGCCCCTGGTGCTTTCCCTCGGCGTCAAATTGGTGGAGGAAAAAGGGGTTCCCCCGTCGATCGATTTGCCCCGATTTCGCATCGTTCTCCACTCGCGGAGATCTAGGGTTTCGGAGAGGATTTAGCTCCGGCGAGGTTTTGGGATCGTGTCTGATATGGGCCAGCAGTCGCTGATCTATAGCTTCGTGGCTCGGGGGACGGTGATCTTGGCGGAGTACACGGAGTTCACCGGCAACTTCACGAGTATCGCTTCGCAGTGTCTTCAGAAGCTTCCGGCGAGCAACAACAAATTCACATATAACTGCGACAACCACACCTTCAACTATCTTGTCGAGGATGGATACAGTGAGTTACCGATCTTCTATATTTTGATTTTCTACCATGCTTAGATATTGTGTGTGGGGAATTTGTGATCCGATTCGTGTGTTTAATTTCGAAAACTCGTAACCTACGTTAGATCGGTTTCTATCTTGATTTGGGGCTTTTAGGTGACTTCTGTTGTATCTGATTGGTGATTTGATCCCGGATCATTTATACTCTCATGTTTCCTTTTACATCCAGGTATTAATTATTCCGTCTAATGTGGCTGTTGGAATTGATGAGAGATCTTCACGAGAAAGATATTTTTGTTTCTAGATCTGAGTGGTAGAGATAAGATTAGGTGGCGTGATTTTGGGCGTTTCAGATGTTTTTTTTCTTTTATTTTTGTTCTATAGAAGGCTATTAAAGCCGGGGATCTGATGTTGTGCTAAGCTGAATTCGTTATTCTCATCTGTTTGGGATTATGATTATGTTTTTGATGAGGGAGAACGATGTTTATCACAATTTTTCTCTGGGATTGGCATACTAATTTCACGTAAGATGCAGCCATGTGCTTTTCGCCTTTAAGTTCATTGTACAGATTTCATATACAGGCGCTACAAACAATTTGGTGTTGCACAGTATTAGTCCTCTGAAGATCTAAGCATGTGAATCAGCAAGTCTGTTTGGGTGGATGACATATAATATTTTGATCATTGATGAAATACGTATTTTATTTGTCTCCCACTGAGTTGGTGATAGTAGAGTAGTTTACTCAGAATACTCTTAACTGCCACTGACTTTTGTCACCTAGCTTGATAACATTGACAGCTCCTAGTTTGAGTAATATTCATCTGTTGAGTGCATAATCTGTCTTATTCCATGTATCTGATACTTGCAGTTGACAGTTTTTTTTTGTTTTAAATTGATTTCCTTATCTATGATTCGGATTTGGATAGATGTGGGATGCTTTCTCTCTTTTATTATGATCACAACTAAAGGAGTGTGAGTCAAGTGGTGTATCTGTATCTACTAATACTAAAAAGAAGTACTTTGGGGTTTCCAGATTTAATCTTGGCCATCTAATATCACCCATCCATTTTAAATCAAAACCGACACTCTTCTAGGAAAAGAGCAATCTTGGTCATTGATTTAAAATAAAAATTACTATCACGCTTATTTTTTCTAGACCGCAACAGTACTTCCACCCGCACAATGGTGTAATGGTGTGCACGGGCGGATGTACTATCGTGACCTGGGTACTGTCGCGGTTGCACAAGGGCTCCTGTGCACTGCCACTTGTAGAATGCTATATTGATATGATTTGACTGAGACATGTTCTCGGGATTGTAACTGATATTATGTTAGTGTTTATTGTTATGCCGAGTGGTATATATCATGCAATATTGATATTATTTAAGTGGTAAATGATCTCAGGCTTGTAACTGCTATTATTATGTTAGTGCTTATTGGTATGATATAGTTTCGATCCATCATAAGTTAAAGAAAATAAACTTATTTATTTGTAGAAGAGTGTTGGAAGGCTGAAAAATAGGCACATCTTATTTGATACAGCATCATAGCTAGATCTACAAAAATGTATGGATTTTTCTAGTAAATTTATAAATATGAATGATATATCATCTCACTCCTGCTGTCTGTATTGATTTAGTGCAAGGCATTAGTTTGGATACTTTCACTATTAATTTGCATCTCTTTTTAGTTCTTCTTTCATGTGTGACTTTCTTGTTGTGCCTTATTTGCCTCATGCCAGGTATGTTGGACATATGCTAAAAAGGGATCACTGAAATGTTAATTTTTTTATCACTTTGGTTGTTCATGAGGATATTACTGATTTGTTTGCTTTTTTCTGATTCTTTGAGTGCTTACTATATTATTACAGGATAATCTTTTGTAGCCCAAAGTATTTTTTTTATCCACAATTATTATTTAAAAATGAATGTTTGATTTGAGCTTTGGTCCTTTTAAGGGTTGTTTCATTACCATTATTATTACCTTTTTAATCTTAGCAACACTTTCTTTTGAATGTCCTTTCTACTATTTATGTTGAATTTATTGACAGTAATAATCTTGAATTTGACATATCTAATGCAGTTTAAAATATCATGTTGATTCAGATAATTCTTATCATATCTGCTTGTATTATAATTTAGAATATTGGTGTTAAAATCTTCATCATATTAGATTTGCTGTCTTCTCTTATCCATGATATTAGCCTTGTAGCCTTTGTTTGACAATGCTTTCTACCCTGTATTTTCTTTTGTTGTGTTGGGGGTGTGCTTGTTTGTTGAGGAAACTGATGACTGCTTGAATCAATCATGTAATTTTCTTTTCAGGTTCTGTATGTGGTAAATCTATTTGGTGAAAATGTGTGACAGCTGGCAACTAACTGAGCCAGTTGGATAATCAAAATGGACATTTTGTTCAAATCTTGTAAATTGATATTAATGTCGTAATAATTATTATAACTAAATTAAATATCATTTTTTTGTTGGTTGTATAATTTTTTGCAAAATTAGTTTTTAGTGATAATCAATAATCATTTTTAACGATTTATTAATCCTTTATTATGTTGGTTTAATATCCCAATTATTTAATATCTTAATTTATTAGTTAATTACTAACTAAGTAGTTTGTTAAGGTTAGACCTCTCGGCATGTCTTTTAAATACTCTTGTTGATTCAAATAGTTCTCACTCTCATTCTGCTTTTATTCTCATAGGAACATTAGTATTAAAAGCTTCGTTATGTTGAAAAGCTTTCTCTTAGTATAGTATTCGGGTTTTTTCTTTGCTATGCTTTTTTTTTTCTTTTTGTGTTGTGTAATGATGTATTGTAGTTCAACTTATGACAGTTTTGTCAAATCTCTAAATAAATTATTATCTCAGTTGTCTTGGAGCTAAATTTGTTTGGTAAATTTTCTGGACATTAATTTGAGCATATTGAATAATCAAATGAGCATTTTAAACCTCAGATAAACTAATAGTAATAATCTAATAATGCCTTTGTGTTAACCTAATAATGCCTTAGTACAAAGATATATTATATTAACTAATCGCTAATTACTTGTTTTACATAACTATTTTAATGATAAGACTATGTTTTGATCATGCTACTTTAATTCTTCAATTTTTTAATATTTAATTTTAAGTTAACACATAATTAAGTTTTTTTACACATTAATAAAATAATTGAAATGCGGTGCTATTATGTGACGTTGGGTGAGTTAGTATTCCAGGTATAGAGCAATGGAAGGTATTCCAGGTAAGTTAACCACCTTAGTTTCTTCAAATTTTTAATCATAATTATTGTTAATCACTTCTCATATTTTTGATTAGTTTGTTTACATAACTTTTTAATACTATAATTCTTATTTAATACTTAGTTGTAATTGTTAGTCACTTCTCATATTTTTGATTAGTTTGTTTACATAATTTTGTAATACTATAATTCTTATTTAATACTTAGTTATAATTGTTATATATTTTTTAGTGAATTAATGTGAAAAATGGTAATGTCCTGCTATTACAGGTTAGAAACGAGCTCGAAGGATCATTAGTCAAATGATTTTGGAAGCCCATTAAGACTTTATAATTATTCTTGAAGTTTAGGTTCAATAGGACAGTTCAATTGGTTTGGATCGACTTGGGTGTGGAACTTAATTCATATGATTAAGGGAATGCAGTAATTTTGTCCAAACTATACATCAGGTTTTTAGTTAAAACTACTGGCCAAGTTTGATATTTTGCGGATCTTGGTGGATATAGTTTGGTGAGAACCCGATGCTCCATCATGGTCAATCGATCATTTCTTAGGTCCATGGTTCCTAATTATAATAAATATTTCTGAGAGCTTATTTCTTATTTATTATATGATTATTTAGACATTTTATATTATTTAATATTTGATCAATAAAAACACCATATTATCCTATGGTAATTCAATGATTTGCCTAATGTTATAATCAGTGTTAATTTGTTACTAGCCATATCCAAACTATCTGGGTTTGTGTACGAGCCCTTTTTCTCAAATTGTTTCCATTGAGTCTTGCATGAGATGCTCAACCCATTTTTTCTCTCTTTGTACATCTTTATCTTTTATCCACGTTACCAATAACTTAAGTGCATCCATTACAACTGCTGGATTGGTCTGATAGAGTGACAGTTAAGACTATTTTCCATTTTTAGCTCCATAGATCATACTCTCATCCAAAGGTGGATTCAAGAAATTAGAAATGGGGGTGCACATTTTTTTTCTTAAAATACAATAGTGCATAAAAAGTTCCAAATTAATTTTGGGGGTGCACATTACTGAATTTGGTTTGCTAATAAAATTTGGTCTGCAAATAACAGAATTTGATTTGTAAATAGCCAAATTTTGGTTTGCTTTTAACAAATTGCAAAAAAAAGGGGTGTCAGTGCCCCCCTCTAGATCTGCCTGCAAGGTTGTCAGGATCGAGATCCTAGATGAGATCATTTTGAGGTAGGATCGGATCAGATAGTAGGTTTGGGTCGAGGATCGCTTTACAAAATCAGGATCGATTTACAACATCTGGATCGTAGGATCGTAAGATCCTATGATCCGGATCGCGATCCTAACAACCTTGTCTGCCTGAGCTCTCATCCCAACTCTTTGTAATAACATTTCAATCAATAACCAATTAAGTTCACATACCCACATAGTTTGCCTAACTGAGCAAAATATTTTTATCACTAATAATTGATTAAGCAAAGTTTATTATTTATTCATTATACATATATATGGAAAGGGAGCCTTGGCGCACCGGTCGAGGTGTTGCTGTGTGACCTTGAGGTCACGGGTTTGATTCCTGGAAGCAGCATATTGCAAAAATGCACGGTAAGATTTGCCCACATTTCACCCTTGTGGTGGGACCCTTCCCCGGACCCTCTTTGTGCGGGGATGCCTTTGTGCACCGGGTTGCTCTAATGATTATATGTGTAATAAGTTATCTTTTGTGTGGTTGAGTGATTAGTTGTACTTCGGGCTATCAATTGTGTTGGGCCAATTTATTAGCCTATGTACGCAACTCTCTCGAAGCTCTGGGCATGCGAGCTTTGATGGGTTATCCTATTGTGGAACTCCACCATGACTGTCTGCTACGACTAGAGGATTAGTTTTAGTTTTTTAATAAATATACTTTTATCATTAGACCAGTTATGCATATGCTTATATTTTGTATCAAACTTGCATGAATCTTATTACCAGACATGATGTTTTGATTAAATCATCATAAACTCTAACTAAATCACGTTTTTTTGAGCTGGACATTCTAGCTTGTAATGTAACAAAATTGCGTCGAATTGATTTTGATTCAACCAAAAAAATAAATTAAGTTTGTGCATTAATTTTATTGCAGAAATTTAATATATAATTTAAATAGCCGTAACTGGGCCTTAAAGGGCAGCCAACCAATGGCATTCCATAATTTTGGTTAGCCTGAGCCCCATCTTCTTTTGGAGGCTATATGTTGATCTGGACAACCCCTTATCCCATGAGGGAAGCTTGCTTCTTCTTCTCCACTTAAGGTTCTTAAGATTTTGATAGCTAAGGTTTGTAACTATAATGATGAGGACTAGCGGTGTAGTCTACTGACTGGCAGGTTGCCATTGGAGGGGGTCTGAAAATAGCCTGTAGGAAGGCTAAGGACTGTCTGTTGGAGGGGGCGGAGGACTGGCTGTTGTCAATGAGGATACACTTCAGAAAACATGGCAGAAAGAAGTACAATATAAAATGTATAACATAAAAATTTTGGCTGAACAAAAAAATGTTGCGTAGAAACATTAATGTAACTACAATTGTATTTCTTTCTTCATTGGGTTTAATTAGTTGTCAGCAACACATTAACATTATCATTAATCGGGATATATTTATTTTGTCAAAAATCAACATTGTGCCCGGCATCTACAAAAAATTCCACAAAAAGCATATAATATTCAGAATGCTCACAAAGAATATGATGGCATTAGTGCATCATTAATCAAACCCAACATATTAGACGTCACTCCTCATGACCATCTATCCTGAACTGAAAATCTATTGATCCTCAAAACAACTTGTATTTGTATTGTTCATGTTAGAAATGGCCCTATTCATGTGTGTGTACAAATTTATCCTTTGGTGGGGTTGAGGTTCACTTGCTCTTATACCTCTTTGTTTATATATTTGACTTGATATTTTGATGAGGTGTAATATACTAGGTCAAATATTGAATAATTCTTATTTTAGAATTTAGATACGTTAGATTTGAGAGTTGTATTTTTGGATTCTTTGATCAAAATTTGAACCTAGTTTGAATTTATATTACCCTCCTTAAACTCCTAAATCTAAGCATTCAGTTTTTGGAAGGCTTCTGGGTTCAAGGAATCAAAGGTAATAGTGCCAATATACGTTTTTTGGTTTGATAATTGGGAGAGGCTCTATACAGCCAAAAAATGAGAATTTGTTTTCAAAGGTGATACAAAAGGTCATTGGGAATTTGGAAAGGAAAATGAAAAAAGAGAGAAGTTGAATAAAATTTATTTCTTGAAGCAGCAAGCATGGAATTGACAAATGTACGATATCATTTTTCATTAAGTTCAGAGATGGATACATTTGAGACTTACATTGGTATTGTTCTAAGGTGCCCTTGAAGTTGTCAATTTCATGTCCTTTTACATTTTTGTATTATCTCTTGTGTGCTATTCTCTTGTATTTTTCTTGAGGGATTTAGGATTTTTCTCTTATTGAGAGTTGGTAACAATCGAGTTTTAGGAAGGTCTGGTTAGTACTTTTTATTTGTAGACTAATTGTTGTGGCTTCTGCTTTTTAGTGGATTTTATTTTCTCTTATTTCTTGTCTATATAGATATCTTTCAAGCTCAAAAGATGCATATCTTAGTGTCGTTTGGTTGTTTGATGTTCTTTGTATTTACTCTGTTCCTATTTCGCTCCTAGTTGTGCTTCTACATTCACAAAATTGTCCATTGTAATAAATTACTATTACAGCTTATTACAGTGTTTGATGACCATATTTGTGATCAAGAAGTTTGATGGAACTATCTAAAAGTTCTAATCTATCAAAGAGTATTAATCTTTGGGCAACCAACATGTGTGGCATTCTAATCTAGAGAAACTTATAAAGTAACTCAATGGGCAATTGATTATGCCTGTGAGTATGAGTTTTGAAGATAAAGCAAAGTTGTACGTATGAGAGATTTTTTGGTCTTCCAATTATGTTTGATTGATGAGGTGTGAGAAAATTCTTGGATGACAATTGTTGAATGGTTGTGGCTCAACTTTTTAATTTTTGTACATGACCAAAAATCTCTCCTACGAACACCACCAATTATGAGATTTTGTTATATTTTGAAGCTGGAGGAGCTATATGATGACAACCAGGTGGAATGTGTAGAATAAGTCAGTGGATGTTAATATTAAATCAAAATTGCCAGATACATAGTCAAGCCATGTTCACTTGGTGATTGTAGGAGCAAGATGCAGTGATCAATGGGTTCTTAACATAGCTTGTCTCTATCATGTGTTCTGATGAGGATGTAATCATTAAGGGGAATAGAGTTTGTTGGCTCTATTTGTTGCAGTTTGTAATTTCAAGGAAGTTGCATTAGTTTTTTGTCCACCTGTGTTAGAGCATTGCGATTTGGGGAAGCGAAAATGGTTAGCTTCTTGACTTCAAAATATGTTTTGGAATAAAATTGGGTGCAAGATTGGATATAGATAATCAAGTAGATTGGTCTTGTGTTACATTGTCTGTCCCATCATGTTGCACCATTGCAATATTAAAAACTGTTAAAGTAGATTGGTCTTGTGTTACACTGTCTGTCCCATCATGTTGCACCATTGCAGTATTAAAAACTGTTAAGACTTTAACATTGGCTGGAATTGGGCAATTGGCAAAGTGCACCCTCGAAATATTGGCTTTTGGCAAAATGCACCCCGAAAATTTAAAATTGGCAAAATGCACCCCCCAAAGTGGGTTTTCTTGGCAATGTGCACCCTCACTAGGCAAAAAATGAAATGGCCAAAATGTACACTCTAGGGTGCACATTGCCAAGAAAACACACTTTGGGGGGTGCATTTTGCCAATTTTAAACTTTCGGGGTGCATTTTGCCAAAAACTGATATTTCCAGGGTGCACTTTGCAAATTACCCGCTGGAATTAGACGAACTGTCAATTTGAGGAGGAATCTAATATCTTTGATTGCTCTCAATGATATAAGCTTTATGTTTAGATTGTTCTCTGATAATGCAAAGTCTTTGTAGGCGTGCATTGGTTTTCATGAAGGGAAATATAATTTTTTGGCTCAATTTGTTGTAGTGTGAAATTTTAAGTGGTCATTGAGATCATCCTGACTTCACAGAGCACGTGTTTTTGGGCATGTTCTGGGTTGATTCACCCTATCATTAACTTTAGGATGGTCATGTGGACGATCAAAGCCTACTAACGTGATCAACTCATTTTTGAAATATTTTTGCTATTTGTTTTTTCTCTCAGAGTTGTATTTTAAGAATTATGTCAAATAATCCGATCAGATGATCTGGGCCGTATGATGCATTTCACCTAATCCTCATATTTATTTTCATTATCTAAATCCTAGGCGTCAATGTCTGGCTTCCCATGGAGCCATCAATTGTATCCTGGAGTCGAGCCCACTATTATACCAAAAGGCGCCAAAACCTCCTCCCACTATCACCAACCACTCACCCCACCTTCAACATGCCATCCACTACCTTCCACGATCATGACTGAGACCTCTGATTGCAACCACAATCCGATGTATCCTCTGACCTTTGTACTCCTCGTCGCCTCCTCCTTTGACCTTGATACTCCTCGTCACTGCCACATCCGACTTCGGTACTCCTCGCCGCCGCTACATCCTACTTCGGTACTCCACGTCGCCGCCACATCCGACTTCAGTACTCCACGTCGCCACCTCCTATGTCCTTGGGATGCCTCCTAGCTCCCCCAACGAACATTACACCACATCCATGACCCCTAGTTACCCTCTACTAGCTCATTCCTGCCCTTTCCCAAAACTAGCCAGCGCCGCCACTTCTATACTCTGTAGAAGTCCTAGCACTCACTGCGAGCTTCAGTGACCCTTCTTCCTCTTTCCCATTTCTTCCTTACCCGGCCTCCACCACTGCCACACAATAGCCACTAACCTTCCCCTTCAAAGCCATTGATCCCCTCCCTCTAGCCCATACAGTAATTGGCAACTGCCACTGACCCTTGACTGACATCACTCCTCATCCTGCCATCATCCCTGTAACCCCACTCCTTCCCACTGCCTCAAGTCTCATTTTTGGCCATTGGTTTCCGACCATTGGAAACTTCACCAGAAATCTTCTTTCCCCCCACAATCGCAAATCACCATAAGCCCTAACATTGCATTCCACAATTCCATTGACAACGACACGATAATACCTACACATCCCTCCTATTGCCATCCCCAATCCACCTATGACATACTACTTGCATTGGGTCCAACTATTGGTGAGATTCCATAATTTTTTTTCATTTTCTTGCATCGTATGTGTTGGATTATTGTTTGTCATGTAACAATATTTGTATTTGTATGAGAGGGCTATATATACCCCATGAAGTGAATAAAATTTTAATTTTCCCCCTCCTTTCATTTTTTAACATGGTATCAGAGGCTTAGGGTTACCGATACCCGCCGACCCGCTTCCGCCCGTGCTCGATCGCTCGTTCCGCCGCCGGATTGGTCTCCCGTCCCCGATCTACTCCTGCTAGCCCTTCTTCCGGCAACCCCCTACCGTCGGGGTCTTCTCCTTTCCCCCCGGCGAGCGCACAGATCTCCTTCCGCGCGGTTTTCGTTCGATCGGCTGTCGGTACAGTTGATCGACAGTCCGCCCGCTTCCCGCTCTGTTTTTTTTTCCTTTTCTTGCCCAGTCGGCCGCCTAGGGGGAATCTTCTTTCCTCCTTTGGCTAGTCTCTTGACACCGGAGATGCAATACTCCATTTGATGACATTTCCGGTGTCTATCCATGTCTTCACCTCTTTCCTCTTTATATGAGGCAGCCCTAGTTTCTATCTAGGCTGTTTTTTTCTCTCCTCCCTCTTTATATGAGGCAGCCCTAGTTTCCCGGTGATCTCGATTTATTTTCTTGATCAATATGACCGGAACTGATGGATCTCCTACCGTCTCTTCCACTATCGGTGCTTCCCCGGCCCCTGTGACACCCAGTGGCTTCTCCCGTCCTGGACATGATCACAACACTCCTCAGATTACGACGATTCGCCTGGATGGTACAAATTATCTCCCATGGTCTAGGGCCATCACCCTTGCTTTGAAGAGCCGAAGGCTGTTTGGGTATGTCATGGGTACCACTCCTACCCCTACTTCAAATTCTCCAGATTGGGTGCAATGGGAGTCGGAGAACTCCCTCGTCATGTCATGGCTGACGAACTCCATGATTGACTCCATCGCCCGCAACTACTTGTTTCTTGATACTGCTGCTGATATTTGGCGGAGAGCTGAGACTACTTATTCTTGCCGGGGCAATGCAACCCAGATATTTCAGCTACGCCAAAAGATCTTCCTACTGCGTCAAGGAGATCGTCCCCCGTCGGCCTACTACCTCGAGTTCACTCAGTTATATCAGGAGTACGATCACTTCGACTCGCTCACTTTGGTGTCACCTGAGGACGAGATTCTTGTCCGCGCACGGGAGGATCGAAACAGAGTTTTTGAGTTCCTACATGGACTGCATCGGGATTTCGATCAAATCAGTGTGCAGATTCTTGGCCGCTCCCCTTTGCCCTCTCTTCCCGAAGTGTTCAGTCTGGTTCAACAGGAATTTGATCGACGACAAGCTTGGACTCCTGATCCTCCTCCTGACAGCTCTGCCTTGGCTGCCCAAGTTGGGCCTCGGGGCCTCTGTGATTCCAGAACAAAGCCCAGTGACAAGGATCATCTGCTCTGTGACTACTGCGGGAAGACCCGTCATACACGGGAGACGTGTTTTCGCCTTCATGGGTTTCCAGCACCCCGTGGTGGATCTCCCTCTCGTGGAGGTCGTGGTTTTGGTCGCACTTCAGGGCGTTCTACTCAGCATCGCTCAGCACATCTATCAGAAGGTTTCGCTGAGCCGCAGCCTCTACCAGTCGTGTCTGCTCCTACATTGACCCTCTTAGCCGAAGAAGTTCTTGCATTCCGTCGCCTGATGCAAGGACAGTCGCCAGAGCCTTTTGCCCCCTCATCCGCCTATGCCCATCAAGGGCCTCCAGGTGCTCATGCTGCTTCCACTCATCCCTCTACTCATTGGATCATCGACTCTGGTGCGACGGATCATATGACCGGCTCCTCATCAAGTTTTGTGTGCTACTTTCCGTTGTCTGGTCGGGACAAGGTGAGCATTGCAGATGGGTCCCTATCTCCAATTGCCGGAAAGGGTTCCATCTCGTGCTCCTCCCTAACTCTTTCCTCTGTTCTTCACGTTCCAAACTTCACCCGAAATCTACTTTCCATTAGTCATTTAACTAATTCTATGAACTGTTCCGTAACATTTTTTCCTTCTTCTTGTATCTTTCAGGAACTGAAGACGGGAACGGTGATTGGAACTGGTAAACTGGTGGATGGGGTCTACGTGTTCGATTCCTCCACTCCGATCTATCCTCCACAGGCCCTTCATGCGGATCAGGCTGCTACGTTGGAGTCCTGGCACTGTCGGCTGGGACATCCATCTACCCTTTATATGAAACGTTTATTTCTTGTTTTCCCATCTGTTGTACTTGATAAATTTCGTTGTGATGCTTGTGATCGTGGTAAAAGTCATCGCACTTCATTTCAACACGTTTCTTCTCCCAGTACTGCACCTTTTCATTTGATACATAGTGATGTTTGGGGTCCCTGTCAAGTTGCGTCTATTTCAGGTTGTTGTTGGTTTGTGACATTTATTGACTGTTTTTCGCGTACCACGTGAGTTTACCTGATGAAAGCAAAAAGTGAAGTGTTCCCCTATTCCGCCGTTTTCACAAGATGGTCTCCACCCAATTTGCCACCCCTATCAAAATTCTCCGCACCGATAATGGTCGGGAATTCATGGATTCTACTTTCGAGCAATACTTGGCTGATCACGGGATTATCCATCAAACATCCTGTGTCTATTCCCCTGCTCAAAATGGGGTGGCTGAACGGAAAAATCGCCACCTCTTAGAAGTTGCCCGGTGTCTTCTCCTTCACATGCATCTCCCCAAGTACTATTGGGGTGATGCTGTGCTCACCGCGACGTATCTTATCAACCGTATGTCTTCTCGTATCCTGGATTTCCAAACTCCTCTTACCACGCTTGGCGTACCACCTACTACACTTCAACCTCGTGTCTTTGGATGTGTCTGTTTTGTCCACATCTACCACCGCTCGAAACTTGATGCTCGTGCGCACAAATGTGTATTCATCGGATATTCTCCTACTCAGAAAGAGTATAAATGTTATGACCCTATCAGCAAAAAGGTCTTCATAACCATGGATGTCACTTTCCGTGAATCTGAGAGCTATTATGGGTCCCCACTTCAGGGGGGGCCTACTACTACATCGGAAGTGAGTCCCCTATCGTCGCTTGACACCATCCCTCTTCCTATAGCTCCGGCATATCACCTCACTCTACCAGCTCCCGCTAATCCCACCACTCCGGGTGTCCCACCTGTTGAAACTCAGCCCCCTAAACCTTTACAGGTGTACTCTCGTCGCCCAGAGGATTCGAACACGCGGCCCGCCATCTGGATATCCGACCACCCACCGGATCCGTCGTCAGGATCCATCATCCCTGCGGAAGGTACTTCTACTCGGCATCCTCTATCTCAATTCGTATCTTACTCCTCTCTAACGGCCTCCCATGCAGTTTTTGTTTCTTCCCTGTCGTCTGTTTCTATCCCAACTTCGTGGCAGGCAGCTATTTCCGACGACAGGTGGAAATTAGCCATGATCGAAGAAATGAATGCCCTGGAGAAGAACAACACACGGGACCTGGTCCGATTACCTCCTGGAAAGAAGGTGGTCGGATGCAAATGGGTATTTGCGGTCAAACAGAACCCCTCGGGGGTGGTGGAACGATACAAGGCAAGATTGGTGGCGAGAGGCTACTCTCAGACGGAAGGCATCGATTATCAGGAGACTTTTGCTCCTGTGGCCAAGATGAACTCGATCAGGATCCTAATGTCCTGTGCTGCTTGCAGAGGGTGGAAACTTTGCCAATTAGACGTGAAGAATGCCTACCTTCATGGCGATCTAGAAGAAGAGGTGTACATGGCCCTTCCTCCGGGGCTCACCCCACATGGATCCACAGGGAAAGTGTGTAAGTTGAGGAGGCCACTATATGGATTGAAACAATCAGCCAGAGCATGGTTTGGAAGATTCCACAAAGCCATGCGTGGGTTTGGGTACACCCAGAGCAATGCCGACCACACTCTGTTTTTTAGAATCAGTGAAGGGAAGTTGACCGTCCTGATAGTTTATGTGGACGACATTATAATCACTGGAGATGACAATGTGGAGATTTAGGCCCTTAAGGGAAAATTAGCTAAAGAATTCGATGTGAAAGATTTGGGGAACCTCAAATACTTCCTTGGTATTGAAGTTGCGAGGTCAAAGCACGGCATTTTCTTATGTCAAAGGAAATATACGCTCGACCTCCTTGATGATACCGGGATGAGTGGTTGTCGACCAGCCGATACCCTGATTGAGGCAAACCATAAGCTAGGCAAGGATGATAGCGAGCCGATTGAAGATATCACGGGTTTCCAAAAGCTTGTTGGGAAATTGATTTATTTATCGCACACACGACCTGATATTTCTTATGCAGTCGGAGTCCTCAGTCAGTTCATGCACTCTCCAAAGACCCGGCATGTTGACGCTGCACATCGTGTCCTCAGATACCTCAAATCCTCACCAGGGAAAGGCATCCTATTTTCCCCAAATGAAGAACTGACTATTGAAGTCTATATGGATGCGGACTGGGCTGGATCGCCATCAGATAGACGGTCCACCTCGGGATATTGTTCCATGGTCGGAGGAAATTTGGTTAGCTGGAGAAGCAAGAAGCAACATGTTGTTGCTAGATCGAGTGCTGAAGCTGAGTTTAGGGCGATGGCTCATTGTATCTGCGAAGGGGTATGGATCTCTACCATCCTGGGGGAACTTGGGTTAAAGAGAAATGAGCCGGTCAGGTTGTATTGTGATAACAAAGCGGCTATCTCTATCGCTCACAATCCAGTACAGCATGATCGCACTAAGCACATTGAGATAGACAGACATTTTATCAAGGAGAATATTGATAGAGGGATGGTAGTTACCCCATTTGTACCGTCTGATCAACAGTTAGCTGACGTTCTCACGAAGGGTTTGAGCTTCAATATGTTTACTCATCTTATCGGCAAGTTTGGCATGACAGACATCACACGCCCAACTTGAGGGGGGGTGTTGGATTATTGTTTGTCATGTAACAATATTTGTATTTGTATGAGAGGGCTATATATACCCCATGAAGTGAATAAAATTTTAATTTTCCCCCTCCTTTCATTTTCTAACAGTATGGATTACCTTATTTTTAGTATTATTTTACTCTAATTATTTTGGCTATTTTAATTCTGATGAAATTTATCCTCTGCACTTTAATTTCGAGCACTTCCATTTGATTCAATTATTATCTGATTGGCTTGATCAGAACAAATTTTAATCGACTATGTGTATCTGCACAACCTTGTTATTTTATTAATTGTGCGTCAAAAAAATGTAATTGTGCATCAGATATTTGAGCGTTGACTCAAATAGGTGCATTGCATTAGGGTTAGATTTTAGTTTGTTATCCTGGTAATTGTTTGTGTGTGTTTCATTCATATAGGGTTATGCTTCAAGTTGCATTAGTTTTCTGCCCATCTACGTTGGAGCATTGTGATTTGAAGTAAAAAATGATTTTAACTTCTTTATTGCAAGAAACTTTTTCAAATGAAGTTGGGTACAAGATTGGATATAGATAATCAAGAATATTACTCGTATTACCCTATATATCTCAGTAGGTTTTACCATTGCAACATTCAAAAGGAAGAGACAGCCACTTGGGGATATACCAAAATTCGATAGTGGTTGTACTTTTGATGTCAATAAATCCACTTTGTTGCAACACATGCTCTTGATAGGTATCTCGTTGGTGTTATGCTTGGGTGCCATTGAGCTTGTTGAGATTGAATGATGCCAAGACCTTCGGGGATTTGGGAGATTGAAGAACTTGGTTTGGATAGGTGTCATAATTCATAGGAGGGGAATGAGGTTTTATTGCCACAATATTGAGTCCGGAGGAGATTCATTTAATATATGCGGTAATAGTTAATCATTAATAAATATTTCTTTTAAGATATATTATGGGTGAAAAATAGTTTTCAAGGCCTAAGCCTTCCTAGGCAAGCCCTGGCCCGGACCTGCTGAAAATAAGGGGTTGCTTAGGTGATGACTATCGTTCGCAGATCATTTTAGTGATTTATGGGATCAACAGTTTTTGGATCGTCGGATTAGCGATCAGAGAATTCCATCGCATTCATTGCGTTTTTTTCATATTTGTATGGGCCGTGGTTTGAAAGCTAGGTTAAATCACATGATCAGACGATCTAATTCGCCGACTGATTGAACCTAATTTTCCCTTTTTATATTCCATACGGGTTGTATGGTTTCTTTTGATTGAGGATTATGACTTCTATACACAACACTACTTGATCCTCGGTGCGAAATCGAGGACTCTGCCTGGTGTTGAAGTTCGCGGTTCAACCCCTTCCCTCTGGTGGTGCCGAGCTATCTCCTCTATTTGTGGATCCCGAGCTTGCTTATGCTCGATCCTAAAAAGCTCTTTATGAGAGATCACCGTGCTAGCATACATATCATCCTTTTTACCCATTCATAGAGATTGTGTTGACCCACCATCACAATTTGGCTATGTTAAGGATGACAATTCTCACTATGAGGATTATGAGGATTCACATCATGGATATTTCCTTGCAAAGGAGGATCTCACGTATAGGGTTTGGAGAGTTCCCCCATCTTTTGATAGCTTAATGAGTCCTGAGTCATTTGGTTATTGACTTGTAGATATGGAGTATTTCATGGATAGATACAAGGTGATTAAGTGTCGCGTTAGATTCGCAAAGACTAAATTTCTCGATCAGGCTAATTCATATTGAAATATGACAGAGAACTCTCGAACGTGACCATCTTTGTCCAATTACGGGTTGGGTAGATGTGACGCCGAGGTTCAAAAATATCTTCGATCTTCTTATAGGAGTCGTCTCTTCGAGCAGATTTCTATACAACAAGGACTAAGGTATGTTGTTGACTATAGAGTTAGCTTTGATGAGTTAGCGGTGAGGAGCAACATCCAAGAGATGCCCATTGCATTTACTTCTACATTTTGATATGGGCTCCGAGCCGAGATATATAATGAGTTGTTTTGTCACCGCCTAGAGTCAATTGAACAGTGATATCAGCCTTCCCTTCATTCTCCTTGAGATCCGCTAGAGTTATTCGAGTAAACTCACAACGCAACTAGCCCATCACGAGGCACCCTTCTTTGTCTGTGACCACCATTGTGCCTATTTGTTCCCCCATGGACACGAAAGATGGGACATATGATACCGTGTCATCTCACTTCATTGAGGTTCAATGTCCGATGAGTGGTCTGCCACTTGAGTCTCACCCAGGCTCTATGTTACCATCAAAGAGTAAGTGCGAGCAACCCCATGATTCGGTAGTGTTATGCCCTTCCCCTACCCCCGCAATAACCTAGTTTTTCGCTTTGATCATAGACCCACCTTTGAGCCTTGGTTCATCTGAGTCTATCCACGTTGTAGTGACGAGTCATGTCCCGAGTGAGAGTTGAGGTACTAGTGTTCATCTTGCAGTGGTTGCCTCACCAGCTCTGAGGACACTGCCTGTGTTGATGATACTCATATGGAGGATCATCCCATTATTGATGAGTTGTAGCTTCTTTTTGAGGGTGACATTCAGATGTGCGACTCATTTGTGAGTACAAGATAATTGAAGACTCTTCAAACCATATCCTTGAGTTCTCCTCTGAGCAAGGTTCTTGAACGTAGCAGTGAGTACGTAAAGTTTGCATCACATACACTTGAGGACACTCGATATTTTCGGAGTCTAACCTACCGCTCCTCACACCCTTATGAGTTCTCGGATGTTCCACATGTTGATCCACTTGATGAGTTTGTCTCTTTTGGAGACATTCAACACACTCTAAAATTGTGTCATGTTGTTGATGCCTCTTGTATTCTTTCGGGTAATCGCCGCATTTGTGACATTTTTTTATCTACCGCTTGGTGAACGTCTGACAAGTTGCATCCCATGGGAGACATTTAGCGCATCATTAACTCATATTTAAATGTCGATGTCTCATGCAGTCATTTGAGTGTTTAGCGCACATGTGATGGGTATTTTAGCACCCCGCCCAAAGAGCCTCCTGATTACTGCATTGTTTAGTCAATTGGGTATATCGGGTCGATTATTTATCATTTGTATTTGTTGCACGATTTGTATGTCATACTTTGACGTAAAATTATATGAAATAATGAAAGTTTTTAAATTTGTGACGGTAATCACATGAAGCAACTGTTCAAGGAAAGCAATTTGATGATGATTAGCAAACAATTTCAGAGATTCTCATTGGGGACAACTATGAATTTGAGTTCTAGGAGAATATGGCCATATACGGTCATGAGAGAGATTGTGTCAAAATTTTATGAGTTTGATATTTCTAAGAATTTTAATTTTCATCTTGTATTCAATGTAAATGTCTTGAGCCATCCACCGCTCTTCGTCACTTGAAGGACAAACTTTCAAGCTTCTTCCTCCATTACAAAGTTGTGAGTTACCCCGTGTCCACCACTACTTTAGTGGGCTTATTGCCGATCATGATTTCATTGTACATCATCCACTTACTAGTTGCTTTCTCCGTCGGTCTCACATTCAAATTATTTAGAAGTTGCAAAAAATAAATGACTTATACCTTTGCTATCTTCACATCCAAGCACATACTTCACTTGCAATGGTGTAAGATAACCAAGCTTTGGGCACTTGTTCATCATGCGTGGGCCATTGCAGATGAAGCATTCACCTTTTGGCGTAAAATTCTTGTTTCCTCCATCAATCTCCTTCCTATGACGAGTAGGAGTTCAATCACCTTTAGGGGGTACGACCCTTGCAGATGAAGCAATCCACCTTTTGGCGACTCTTGCAGATGAAGCACCCACCTTTTGGCGCTCGGGCGGCAGCGTTTACACTCGTTTCTGCGAGCAAAATGAAGAAAAGACTCCGTTCAGGAACTCAGGCCTCTCCCTCCAGTCTTGATTGTCCGTGTGTCCCGTTCCCTTCCCTCCTGCCGCCTGAGGGCCAAACGAAGCCTAAGACTCTTGATTGCTCTAGAATCTTCTCGGGGATTGCACAAAACTTGTCATGGGTAGTGGGCCAAAGATGGCTGGCTGTGATATATTGCTGACTCCCCCCTCTCCCCCTCCTTATTATTTTGTTACTGAATTGACGGATTTGCTTTATAGGCTCTGCCTTCTACTGAGAAGGCGTCTTTAATCATGTTGTTCCTGATTTGTCATATTCTCTGGTTTAGGTCTCGATTGTTTTATTCATGTGCATGATGTAATATTGAAAGAAAAATCTGCTTGGCTTTTGAGCTGCTGGTTTAGAAGCCTGTTTGATTCTCAAAATCCTCTAGGGTTGTTTATTAAGTTGCTGGATTGTCCTGCACTGTCATGCCATCGACTTGATTGGCCTCATTGTCTGATTGTGGTTTTGATGCCAATTATTTAGAAAGTTGTTTGATGTATGCCCTGTTTTGATCGACTTAGATGGTATGCCCCGTTTGTAGTTGGTTTTTCCTTTTATAAATGCACTTAACAGTTTTTAGAAAGTTTTTCAGTGTGAACCCGATTGACTCGTTGAGGTAATTTTGTACTGCCTGTTATGATCATTTAATATTGCCATGGTTATGTTTGCAATTGGCCTTTATTTACACATTTAGGTGTTATTGTAATTTGTCTGTTTGTTTGGACCTTTTTGCAATTGTTACATATAAGTTGTATTTAAAGATCCCTGAGGGCCAGAATAAGACAATCAGCATTAGAATTCCTTCGAAACCCGAATAAAGATGTTTCCTCCCATTCGAGCACTCAGAGCAGACAGCTTACTCCACTTCTACTATCGACCCGGTCCAGGGGTTCCTATGCGGGATGGTGGAACTTAGCAACTTGCAAGTTGAGTTGTTGAACCGTGCATTAGGGATGCCATGATCTTTAAATCTCTTATTTATGCAATACAAAATTAGTTGTGTTCTTTTTGCATTGTCTGTTCCTTTTTTTACATTAGATGACAAAGTTTGAACATGATGTGTCTGTAATTATTGACATCCCTCCATTGGTGGTACAATTTTTTTGTTTTCTAATTTTCGCTGGCGATGTGATTGTACTCAAGAGGAAGGCTCATATATTCACTGTAAATTTCGCAGCATATTGTGTAGTTGCAATTGAGTCAGTTGGCAGACAAATTCCCATTGCTTTCTTGGAAAGAGTTAAAGAGGATTTTAATAAGAGATATGGAGGTGGAAAAGCTGCAACTGCTGTTGCCAACAGCCTTAATCGCGACTTCGGGTATATTTTAATCCCTGAATTCTTCTATTTTTATTTCTTGTTTTTTTTAAATACTGTTATTAATACCTCAATTATGTTTCAGGTCAAAACTTAAGGAACACATGCAATACTGCGTCGATCATCCTGAGGAGATTAGCAAGCTAGCGAAAGTTAAAGCTCAGGTTTCTGAGGTCAAAGGAGTCATGATGGAAAATATAGAGAAGGTATAATGAATAATATTTCAGAGACTCAAAGTTTTCTCTTGCCAGCATCTCTCTTTTCATATTATACGCCGTATATTTTCATAAGACACGCATAAATGAAGAGTTCTTAAAATTGCGAAAGAGCACGTAACACATTTCATATGTCAATCTGCATTTCAGGTTTTGGATCGAGGGGAGAAAATTGAGCTCCTTGTCGATAAGACTGAAAACTTGCGCTCTCAGGTAATCAGGAATCATTGCACAAATTCAGTTCTTTATTTTATTTATAGTCGATCTTAACCATCAGGATCGCGTAAATAATAAACGAATGTGTTCTCTTACACGCGTTAGTTGATTGTGGATCTGTGCAGGCACAAGATTTCAGACAGCAGGGAACGAAGATGAGGAGAAAGATGTGGCTGAAGAACATGAAGGTGAAACTGATAGTTTTGGGCATCATCATTGCTCTAATCCTCATCATCATTCTGTCGGTTTGCCATGGATTTAAATGCTAAGTTCTACTGGTTTTGTGCTCCTTTGGTTGGTGGTCATATGTTTGTTGTCCTCCTGTATTTGAGTCATTTTCTGATATATTTTTTTTTTGGGGCGGGCGGGGTTTTCATAGATTTTATATAGCAGCAGCAACTCTTATCGGATTTGCCTGTATATTCTTTGCACTTCTGGAGATTGTTCTTGCCGTTGCACTACTAGTATTGCGAAAACAAGAGTTGCCCGATTATTTGACTGTTTTTAGTATTGCGTTCTAATATTCATTCATTCATTCATCTATTCATCTCCTGTGCTGCAGATGCTGTTCTCACTCTCATTTTTGGTTTTAAACTTCATTCATTTTGTTGATCACTTTTGAGGAGAATTTCGCTCCGTTTGGCATGGTGGTGGCGGTCGTAAACATATGGATTAAACTGTCATTCGTTTAAGGATCACCTAACAAACGCCATGCGTTTCAACCTAAAAAGGGATAATGTTCCTTGTTAGGTGGGCGTTAAGGAATGATAATTTATCCCCATGTTCATGACCGGCACAAACGGAGCCTTTGAATTCATTGCTGTTGCTTTTAACTGCATCGGATTAAATAACGAATTTACCAAATTACCTTTACTATTATTATTATTTTTATTTTGATTTGCACCCCTTTATTTTTTCGGTTTCTTTTAGATATTCTTGATCCGGGTATATTAGAAAATGACTTGTAGGCCGGCGTGATTTCTTTCGCTCCAGTGAGTTTCGACAAAAAGGCTACCGGCATTTAATGTATGTTTGACATGACAAATGGTTGTGACGGCTACTAAGAATTTTTTTTTAAAATTTTTAGCATGAGTGGATGAAGTTCTATATGTGTGGTCGGATGTTCAAGGAATGATGGTTCATAATCACCGTGTTCATGATTGTCACCACCGCACTAAATGAAACTAAGGACCTTCATTCACTTTTATGTTCAAATGAATGATGTTTGTCATGCGATCCTTAACCGAATGACGGTTTAACTCATGTTTATGACCGCCACCACCCTGCCAAATGGAGCCTGTAGTTCTTTTATAATGTTTTTTGCTGTCTGTAGCGGTGGCATATGCATTCTTGTGTTGGGTGATTTTTTCTTTCTTTCTTCAATTAATTTTGTTTTACTATTGAAATGAGATGTTTGATTGAGGAAGTGATTGAAATCTTTCAGGTTGCGTTTGGCACGGCTTATCATAATTTATTTGCTCCGGTGAGGTTGGACAAAAACGTCACTGTAATAGAATGTATGCTTGATTTCACAAATGTTACAAAAAAAAACTAGTTTGAGGCGTAAGATTTTGATATGACAATGATATTTTTGTCCAACCTCACCGAAGCAAATAAGTCGCGATAAGCCATGTCAAACGCAGCCTCAGTCCAACAAGTTGCCCCCAAGTGAAATTAATTTCACTCCATATGAAGAGGTCCATATGTATTGTGTGAACGGAATATATGTTTTTATTCGAAACACTAGTTTTTGCGTAGCAAAAAATTCTTCTCGTTCGGGGAGTTATGATTAGCGGGAGCGTTGTCGCGTTGTGACGCTGTCTTGATCGGAATACTATGGACGCCACACTGGAGGCTTCATGTCCACTCTCTCATATTTCAACGCTTATCTAATATGTAAATATAATAATATAATATAATTTGTACTTAAATATAAAGCATTAAAAAAAGATTTAAACAGGCTAATCATGAGTACTTATATATTAAGTAGCAGAACAACAACCAAAAAAGCTCATAATCTACTGCATGCAATTTAATACTCACTGTTTTATTAAATTCAATAATTCCAAGGGCACTCGCACTTATCCTTTGGCACCATTTTAAGAATAATCAATATACTTTTCTTTTAATATATTCTATGATAAGTCGCACCAAATAAAGCCATAATTTTTTACAAATTGATTGAGGGTTTTAACTTTTTGGGGAAAAGGCCGTACGATAAAAAAACGAATATTTTCAATGAACTCTCGCCTATAAAAGTGACCAATTAAAATTCAAATCAATTGGTTGGTCCAACTCTGATCAACTTCCTATTATCTTCTTCCACATATCAATTTAGGCTCCGATTGGCGCGACAGTTTTCTTCTAATGAGTTTGAACAAAAACACCAGTCATATGTTTATCATGACAACCGTTACGATCACCAAGAAGAAAATAAAACTAATTTTGAGCATAAAAGTGGATGAAGTTCCTTAGGTTAGGGTGAGTATTCACGAGCAAACGACAGTTCGTAACCTCGTTCGTAATCACTGCATTCACGACCACTACAATTGTGCCAAATAGTGCCTTAGTCAAATCACATTGCACGAAATATGAATTATTTGATAATGCACTAAACCCATAAGGAACCTATGGTGCGCACGTGACTTTCTAAATTCAGAGTTGTATGCTACTGTTTATATATATGGATTAAATTGAAATTGAAGCAATACATACATGTATGCATAACAAAATAAACAAAATATATGCATAAATAAACACAATATCTCACAATACACAGCTTGATTAGTGTTTAAAAATATTTAATGAAATAAAACATATGACTCAAATAAGCTCACACTCAAACTGAAAATAGATGGGCTGCAAAAAAAAAAAAATTTGATTGCTCACTAAACGCCAACTAAGCTCTCAAACAATTTATATAATTTTATGGGAAACAAGTACATAAATGCTTACAAAAAATGTACAAAAAAACGATAATTTTGGTTTTTGTTTGAGCATCGCATGCGCAGCGGAATTAACAACTCAATTAACTAGCAATCTCATAGGTTCATATTATGTTGGTAGTACGATTAATCCATTGATTACTTCTAGATCACATATTCCAACAGATACATCTCACTCCTTGCACCCACTCTCTCATTCTATCTTCCCCCAATTCAGATATTTCATGAGAAACAGTTCACATGACTAAAGAAATATACAGAATAAAAAGATGCACCTCACTCCTCTGTCTCTCTCTCTCTCCCTGACAGGTAAGATGTTCAGTAGCTTCTTTTCAAGATTCTGGAGACTGCTTCTGGAACTCTTTCATCAGGGTCGAATCTGTGGATGTGTTCTTCGGCGGCTGCTTCAGCTTTAGGAGATGGAAGAGACCAGCAACTACATGAGACCGGCTTATGGGGACCCCGGTTTTTGCTAAAGCTCTTCCACGTTTATCGAGCAGCACGAAGCACGGAACATACTTTATGTCATAGTGAAGGAGCTGCATGGAGAAACCAAACCTCTATATGAGAACGCGTTATTATGAATAAGAGGCAAAAAGGTGAAGCATTTGGGGCCAAAGTAGCGCGCATATTTCACCAAAATATACAATCAAATTCGCATTTAACCCGCTTGGTGAGTTCACACGCATATTTGGAAACTTTTTTTAATTATCGAGATATTAGTTGATGCAGAATAGACGTCACACCTACTTGTCATCCTGAAGTCTCACCAGGGAGCCCATCTTGAAGTCCACCAAGACGGCATTATCAAGATTGCAGCCCGTACACCTAACCCGTCTCCGGTCCCACCACAGGATATTTGTAATGAGTCCTCTAAACCACATAAATATGTGTGATGAGTCCTCTAAACCACATAGATGTTTGTGATAAGTCAGCAGTTGTTAAAACCTGTTTAACCATGAAGGAACGCACCAAAGACAAATGATAAGTGATAACCTTAAACCGCATAGACCACAAGTTCCTACCTGAAGCCTAGATTCTAATACCGCTTGAGTTTGACCCGAAGAGGATCAAAGCTGGGTCTGAAAAACTAACTGTCAAACCAAAAAGTCTTCTGCTTATGTGATGTAGGGTAAGCTATTCAGAGTGTGCGACTAACATGCAATCCTAGGTGAAGTGTGGGAGATAATTTTATTGCACACATGAGCTCTATATGAACGCACTTGCACGAACGGACGTCGAAATCAAGTTAAGTAATAAATAATTAAATCGCGCATAGATAATCGAAGCAATGCAAAATTATTTCATTAAGCGAGCAAGTTTAGGCTTTCCTCCGTGTGGAGGGTCAAAGCGAGAACACGCGGCGAATGGTTCTTGCAAATCACAAATTAATCTAAAACAAATAACCACAATACTAGCGATCCAAACAAATATGAAGTCTCATCATCATATATTAATATTGAAGAAAATGTTCTATACACCAAAGAAATACTCACAAAAGTACGGAGGCTGAGGGGAAACTTGGGATGGTTTAGGGTAGGGTTGCTGGGAAGGAAATCTAGGAGGGTAGGCTGAAGGATTTTGGGGAGGCGGCAGGAAATTTATGCAGGGAAGAGGGCCGGCAAGGGGTTTTGGAGGGGGATGTAGGTTTTGAATGTGTTACGGGTCCAAGTGTTACAGTCCTGTGATGTGTTATGGTCCTGTTATGGTCCTCCGTCCGTTATTTAGTTAATTAGTATTTTATGTATTGGTAATCTTTTTATATATGTTTAATATTTCGTGTTGTATCGGGTATTTACACCCGTGCCATCGGCGCCTATATATAGGGCATTTGGGGTCATGTAATGGGTATGCAAGAAATGATATGAAAGTTCTTTCTCTCCTCAAGCTCTTCTCTTCTCACCCCCTCCCTCCTAGGGTTTCAATCTCTCCCTCACCCCCGCCGACCCTTCCCCTTGCCGGATTCCTCCTGAAATTTATCCGTAATCGTAACAATTGGTCTGACCTGCCTCACTGGCCGCTATCTCGCCGCGGGTGCTCGTCCGCCACTGTTGTTTCACGACTTATCCACCACCGAATCCCCACATCCGTTACAGCGTCGTCCATCATCTTCCGATATCCGCCGATATCCACGCGCATCGCAAAGGCCGATCCGCTCCTGTGTCGTGTTGATCCATCGTCTTACAACATCTGCGTGCCTGCCATCGCCGACCGTCGCTCCAGTGTCGCCTCCGCCTGCATACGCGACCCGCTCTTTCCGCATGCCACCAGTCGCGGAAGCCGCGATCCGCTCCTTCAACACACGTTCTGTCGCAGATCAGCTCCTTCCGCTTGCGACTTGTCACAGGAAGCCGCCAATCCTCCCCTTTTTGCCAATCTGTCACAGGAAGGCTGTAGATCCGCTCCTCTCCGCCAGATCTGTCATAGGAATGTCGCAGGTTCCTCTGTTGCCTCCGATCTCAGCCAGAGCCGCCCTCCCCCGCCGTTCATCATCTCAGCCCATGACTCCCAACACCCGCTCCGTCGGCGAACCTCCTTCTAATGTCGTCGTTGATGCCTTGAGCCGCCGCGTAAACGCTCAAGAGCAACTCGTCGCCTCCATGCACGCGTCTCTCCTCTCCCTCCATGCCAAAATTGATCGTCTCCTCGCGTTCGACGGACGGGCTTCCGCAACCCCCCACAAGGTTCCCTGCCCCAAGTCGTCTCCACAATGACTGCCTCCTGCACTATGCGAGAGTTATCCTGCCATGCCGCCCCAACATTCCTCTACGACACCAACCTGCCCCTCTACCCCGCAGTCGATCCTCCCATCGAAAGCGCACCGACCGCTGATGTACCACCTCTCTCCACGGTGGTCATCCCTTTGCCGCTTCCACCGGCCGCATCGTTGCCTCTTCTGCCACCCCGTGCCTCGCTGTCCACGGCGGATCCGTTCCTGTTGTCGGTCATCGCATCTCCGACATACTTGTGGTTGCTGCTCACTACCGCTCCACCGACCTTGCGGAAGCCATTACGTCCGCCACCTGTCTTTTTGATGGCATCGCCGCTACTCGCTGACACCATCGTCGCTGCTACGTGCTACCTGGCCTTGTTCTGGCGGGAGGTCAAGGTTCCAAATGATCTGATAGTCGCTTGGTACACGAGCTTGAGTGCAAGCTCGTTTTGAATGACGGATGGAGTGTTAAGGGTCCAAGTGTTAGTGACGGCGCGCCACGACCGACCTGTGTATATTCCCGCAGGAGGAGGTGATCCGTTGCCCGGTCGGGCGATCGGAGCCCATGGTCGCGTCCGGACGATCGTTTCTAGTCACTTTTGTATTTTATGTTTTTTATTTTGAGACGTATTTAAGCCCCTATCGGCTCAAACAATCCTAGCCATCCGATCGGGGTTGTTTTATTTCTAGTTGTACTGTGCAGTTCGTGGGCGATTTTCATTTAGGGTTATATAACTCGGCGGTTTGGGGAAAGAGGCATCAAGGGATTTTTCTAGAAATTTTCCGGAACCGTCGGTCTTGGAACGACGCGACGCCGCTCCCCTCACCTCCTTCAGGTGCGACGCTGGTAAGCTCCTCCTCCATCTTCCCCTCCGGTAAACCCCTCCACAACCACCTCCATCTTCCCCTCCGGTAAACCCCTCCACAACCACCTCCATCTTCCCCTCCGGTAAACCCCTCCACCACCACCTCCATCTCCCTCTTTATCTTCCCCATTTCTGGCGACCTAACCCTTCCCGTGGAACCCCAACCAGCACACCATTTCCGCCTCCCACTCCTCTCCCTGTCCGGCCACTGCAAGCCTGCAAAAACCCTAAACCGCAACCCTTCTGCCTTCCTCTTCTCTACAACTCCCACTCCTGTCGACCTCCACCACCTCGGACACCATTCCAAAACCCTCCAGCAAACTACCAACCCCCACCCCTATTCCTGTAGCCGAATTCTTAGGCTTCAGCAAGTCATAACCCCCTCCCTTCCTCCACAGTTGAACCCTTCTTCCTGTAACTGCCTCCTCAGCTTCCATCCACCACTAACAACCCCTACAAATCCATTCAGACCACTACCTGTCCCGATCTGCACCTCCGACGTCTTCCCGGCTTGCTGCTACCTTAGATGCCCGCCACCAACCGCCACCGTCGCCGTTATGTGTGAAATGTGGTAAAGGTCATTTCTTTTAGTTGTTTATTATGGTAAAACTTATATTATGTTGGATTGTTATCGTGTTATGCTATTAGTCCGTTTGACGTAAAATTTGCGGGACTTATTCTGTGATCGCTTAAATTATTAGCGTCTCTATCGTTTGTGAAAATTGATAAATGTTCTCCTTTAATTAAATTAATTGTTGCCGTCAGTGTCTCTATTGTTTTAATATAGTAATAAATTTACATGTTGCAATCTTAAGCGGACCACTCTTGCATTTCACTACACGACATTTGCATGTAAAATTGTATTTAACAAATTCCCCCAGTGTCGGTACTACCACTGCATCAAATTGGTATCAGAGGGCTAGGTTAGGGTCATTGTGTATTACGTAGTGGTAAGGATTATCGTCAATCCATGTCGAGTCACAATCACCCCGACGATAGGACTGCTAGCTCAGAGACGGACATGACGCCCGCGGAATTCCAAAGGGTTGTCCTCGATCGATTTGATCGAATGGGTGTTCAATTCGACACACTTAGAGGTGATATTGCCAGGGTCAGCACGAGGGTTGATCAGTTAGAGACACTTAGAGGTCGAGTGCCCCCTCCCCCTGATGAGGAGCCTCACGATGATCCACGAGATGCCACACCACCTCCCGCGAGACGTGGTAGAGACGTTCCATGCCGAGATCCCCCTCTGAGAGGGAATTATCGTCGTGGATATGAGTATCGGCGAGACCCAGGGAGAAATCACCATCCACCTGATAAACCTCGTCCTCCCCCACCTCGTCGTAGAGAGTGAGCACGATATGATTATGATGATGATGAGTACGGTGACCACCGTGAGCCACGTCATGGAATGACTCCAAAGGAGGAGGATATCACCCGACGAATCCGTATTGATGCTCCCACCTTCGATGGTCAATGGTCATCTGGACCCGAAGGCGTTTAGTGATTGGCTCATGGACATGGACCACTACTTTGACTGGTTCGAGATGAGCGACGAGAGGCGAGTACGGTTCGCAAAGATGAAACTAATTGACCAAGCAAAGATATATTGGTCGAGTCTGGAGAGATCTTTGAAGCGTGATGGCTACTACCCGTTACGCGTTGGGATGAGATGAAGCAGCGCTTACAGGATAAGTATCTTCCTGCTTCCTATCGAGATCAACTTTTAGATCAATTGTACGCGCTATATCAGGGTAGTCTTTCTGTTGCTGATTACATGCCTCGATTTGACGAACTCGTAGTTCGTAGCGACATTATGGAGGAGCCCATTGTCACTGCCTCATGCTTTTGTGCGGGCCTTTAGATCAGACATCCAAAGGGAACTGATTCCCTATAGGATGGAGTCAGTTGAGCAGGTCTTTAAGCTTGCCCTCGAATACGAGTAGTATTTGCGCTCAGCCGGCCCGAGACAGGCTTCCACTAGACCCGATGCTACCACATTTAGGAAGCCAGTCCCTGCCACGACTTCTGCCACCCCTCGCCCTCCCACATACGCGACGGGGAAAGCTATTGCTCCTGGAGGGAGCGTCCAATGTTATCGTTATTCCGGTAGAGGGCATTTTGCAGCGCAATGCCCTACCAGGAACTTGTTGATTGAGGATTATGGCGAGCCCAGTGCTGAGGCTGAGGACGTCGCCACTAAGGAGGTTACTGTTGTTGTTGAGGATGGATGGGAGAGCGATGCTGAGAGATCGCTAGAAATGGGAGTCCTCCGTCGCATCCTCCACACCCCACGTGCTGAGGAGAATTTGCGTCGCACCACTATCTTTTTCACTTATTTCCCGAGCGCAAGAGAACCCTACAAGCTCGTCATTGATAGTGGTAGCTGCGTAAATATTATTGCTCGAAAAGGGTTGGAGAGGATGCAGCTTACTGCTGAGCCCCATCCTCATCCGTATTGTGTCCTATGGGTGGACAAGTCCACCATCCAAGTTACTCAGCGGTGTCTGGTGCTGATCCAATTAGCATCCACTGAGGACCAGGTTTGGTGCAACGTTATCCCTATGGATGTCACTCACATTCTTCTAGGGAGAACCTGACTTTAAGATCGTGACGCCACGTGTTATGGCCGTTCCAACACGTGTGTATTCTTCGACAAGGGTTGAAAGATTACTCTTACCCCAACTCAGCCCAGGGATCCTCCCAAGGGCAAGGTTGACTCGTCAGTTAGCGTGGGATCGTCGAGACTCCTGCATATCTTGAGGAGGGGTGAATTTCTGAGAGAGACCCTAGAGACTGGGATCATGTTTATTGTAGCGGCCACGTTGGCGGCCGAGACCCCTAGCAAGGCCGAGATTACTGATCCGGACGTTCGGCAATTGATGGATGACTTTATAGACATTATGCCCGAAGAACTCCCCGATGAGCTTCCCCCACTGAAGGACATCCAACATGCGATTGATCTGATCCCAGGGGCATCTTTGCCCAATCTGCCGCACTATCGTTTAAATCTGACTGAGCATGCCGAGCTAAAACGGCAAGTCGATGATCTTCTGAGGAAGAAGTTTTTACGAGAGAGTTTGAGTCCATGTGTTGTACTGACCCTTCTTACTCTGAAGAAGGACGGGAGCTGGCGCATGTACAAGTTCTTGGCACGAGCTAGTGAGCCACCTAGGCAGACGCGGTTCCGGCTCTGCAGTATCCTCGCCATCGTCATCTCCCCTCCACTCAACCTTTGACATCCTTCGGGCCAGGCCCATAATAGGGTGTTGAATGGGAAATGTGGTTTGCTAGTGTACTGTGAAGTGGGCGATTGCTTAGTGGTTATGAGGGTTTGGGATAGTTATTTGTAGTTATGAGCGGGGAAGGGTAGTTAATGTGGTGGTAATGAGTGGTGGGGTGGTTATGAGGTAGTTATGGAATAGAGTTTAGTTACCATGGCTTTGGCACCAAGTATCCAAGGAATCGGCACCGTGTAAAGACTGTGGGAGCTCGGAATTTCTATCCAAAATTTGTGATGTCTAAATATCAGCCCCTAGACCCCAAGTTATAGACTTAGATCTTACGACAAACGATCTAAATCATCCGGAACAGAAAACCACTAAATTTACATGAAAAAAAACAATAAAATAAATAAATAAACATGCATAAAATATGTTGTCATCACTTGAACGTGACTATCGGCCCAGATCATCAATCCAACAATCATAACTCTATCTCCTGTGTATCTAGACTCATTCGGGCTCCAGTAAGTGACAACCCACCTTCGATACTCAATCCCCATCACTAAACAAAATTGTTCCAAAAATGTGTTTAAACCATTTCCCTTCTTATGGAGTCATTGTCCGTAAAATTCACATCGAACCCCACACAGACACCACTAGGAATAGAAAAGGGTGACTGGAGACCGAGATTCTTATTATCTCTATGAAGGTAGAGGGTGGGCAACTTGATGATGTAATGGACGACTAGAGTTTAGAGGGAAACAAGAAATGGGGAGGAGAGAGAATGAGAAATATTAATTCATACATAATTCTCAAAAGAGTCCTCACTCCCCCCTTAAGAATGGAGTGGTAGCACAAAAGAAAATTAAAACATAATTTGATTGATGCAGGATAAGGTCCTATCAAAGTTAAGGAGTAGTCTTCATATGCAGACTCAAATCCGACGATTTAACTTGCAATAATATTTTTTTAGTAATTCAAAATATAGAACACGCCACAGTAGATAAAGTTTACAAGCAAGAAAACAAGTGAAGCCGTATAAATGTAAGAGAGCTCACACAATCAAATAACTGAAGTAAATGGGAACATACAATGAAATGGGGATCCATCAGAGTCATCTCGCCGCAAGGCGGGACCCACTTTCGCATATTCGCGTAGGACTGATTAGATCGGAGATCTGACTCTACGGTTGTGTCTGGATCATCGTTTCCATATTTTTTTTCAAATACTATATTGTTATGTTTCAGTTTATTTCATGTAATTGGACCCGTCGCATCTCCGACCAATCATAGCCGTCGGATGCAGGGTGCCTTAATTATGTTTTATTATAAATAGAGTATGTGGGGGCTACCATAGGGCTATTGCAGATTTTGGAGAGATCATTCTCGAAATCCGGTAACCCCTTACAGTGGCGACTCCGTGAGACCGTAGATGACGACTCCTAGGTGGTTTTCTTCATATCCCTAACCTTCATTTTTCCCCTTCCATAACCCTAGCCGCAACCTCCAAGCCACACCCCCCCCAGGGTCCAGCCGGCCCTACCTTGCTGTCCACCACCAAGCAAGCTCAAGCTATTTCCCGTTGTTTCACATACAACCCCATAAACTGAGCCCTCTAACACACCAACATCCCTTGCCGCCCCCTTCCCAGAAAGCCAAAACCATCACCCAATCCTCCACTATACCCCCCGCCACCCTGCTCAAGCATCTTCGCCCAAATCTCCGCCCAGCTGCACCTCCTTGCAGCTAGCAACACCATGCAGTTCACTCCTCCCTATCCCTTTCCTACATTTGGCCCTTCCAGCCCCCTATTTTCCAGATCCATCCCCCCACCTTCCAAATCCAGCAATCACCGCTCCAATCCAGCCCCCTATCTCCAGATCCAGCCCTAATATTCAGATTTCAGACGCTACACCATTAAACCTTGTCGGATCTACCCTCCCACGTCTTCCTTCATATTTCACAAGTTGATTTATTGTTGTATAGACTCTTGTTTTCATCATTAATATATTGTGTTGTGATTGTATATTTGCCTGGATAAATAATATCGGAGAATTTTGTTCTGGATATCTTGTGATTTGCAAGAACCATTCGTCATGCATCTGCCTTTACTTGCTAGCTCTACAGTTTTTTTTGTTTTCACCTGTTTATTCACAATTGTGTGGGTTTAATGTTTATTGCTAAGATCTGATTATTGTCGTCGTTTCATGCATAGTTGCATTTCATGTAGTGTAAGGTAAAAGAGTCGTCGCCACACCATCCACTAGAGTTGCATCGTAGTCGCACACCTCTCACCCTACCCTGCATCACAATGTTTCAAAACACGAAAGAAAAGATCACAAAGAAATATTCCTCAAGTCGAAAATTAACATGAGATACTCATACAACACAAATAAATGACTTCCAACTAGAAATGATGGTGTGCAACGCCCAACAGAGGTGTATTCTTGCAGGATGCAGTGATCTACTACCCAGTCGGACGATCCGAGTTGGTGGTTGCGTCTGGATGATCGATCCGAGTCCGTGCGGTGTAGGCACTTTTGTGGCTGCGGTTTTTAATGCTCACCCTACCTCATCATATGATTTTTTGAAGCTCATTTTGTACACGCACGACAAATAATATCTTTTACTGTAGCTTCATTTTGTACAACCCTAATCAAGTAAAAGATGCTCTTCATTGCCTTTTTTGTTGCTACTTTTAGCCACGAAAATCTCATTTTGTTACAACCCTATTTGTAGTTGTGTTGATTTTGGGGATTGTGAAATTGTGGTTGTGTATACAGATATTTAGTTGAAAATATGATTGACACTTGATAAAGTGCCCACTCTCCACAAGAAGAAGTTGGATATTATTTCAAACAAAAGCACAAATTTTTCTAGTAAAGAAGATTTAGTAGAATGAGTTTTTGTACCGTGTGGCTCTACATCTTCGGTTTGTCGTAATTATTCCGAGAGTCGATCCGCTAACTGCCATGTCAAAGCTTCAGGGTAAGTTTTGGTTGGGATAAGGGGGTTTTACCCGTGCAAGCCAGTATAAGAAAGGTTATGTTAAGAAAAATTTATGAAAGACTAGCTCTAATCGTTGCAGTTGCTCATTTTCTCTGCAAGGACAGAAAGCTCCAGGGTTGGATGAAAAGGCATTGGAGGTGAAATGTAGAGTCCGCAGCCACGAGTTTGTACATCTAGAAGCTCACTCTTACAAAGGAAGATTAAATAAAAATGAGTAAACGATATTCAAGGTGATGTATGTAATGGGGATTGTTATTTGATGCATTATTAGACGCATTTGCATTAGTCTCACATTATGTACCGCTACAGTTATGTTACTTCATTTTCGTATAAATAAAGGGTGAGACCTCAATATGAGGTACTCAGTTTTCCTCCCAAATCCCGCAACATGGTATCAGAGGGATAGAAACTAGGGTTTCTTTTTCTCTGTCGCTCGATCCCGCACACCGCTCCGCTCAAATCCCGCTCTCGCTCCGCTCGCTCTCGCTCCCGCTCCGCTCGATCCCAACAACGATCGACCTCTTCTGCCCGTCTCACGGGCACGACAGCGGCATGCCTCCGACGAGGTGATGTCGGTTGTCTACCCTAGATGCGCTGAAACTCCTACCAGCGTCTGCTGCCTCTCGTAACTCCTGCCAGCGCCGCTTCCTGCGGCTTCTACTGTCGCTGCCTCTACTCCTGCGGTTTCTACTGTCGCTGCCTCTACTCTTGCGGTTTCTACTGTTCCTCTCTTTCGGCTGCTCCTGCTCCTTTGTTCTTGGCCATGAATTCCTCCGTAACAAGTACCTCCCCACCGCCGGTTCCCTCCGGGAATTCCTCCGTAACAAGTACCGCCCCACCGTCGGTTCCCTCCGGGGATTCCCCTAACTCCTTTCCTCCAAACGCGAGGATTGCAACTACGATCCTTATCTCCTCCAATTTTCAGTTATGGAAGAAGGGGGTTACTATGTCTCTTGCAGGCATCCGCCGTACACACCATCTTACTCGTCTCCCAACCCATGCAGTGGGGAGTACCGAACATGACGACTGGTATAGTGATGATTGTCGCATCTTTGCTCTTCTCCTGAGTTCTATGGATCCCTCCGTCCAGCAAATGTGCAAGAACTGCGACAGCACCAAGGAACTATGAGACACTCTTCACATGATGTTCTCTCAGGCGAACAACCTCTCTCGTCTTGGCGAACTCTTCCCCAAGATCGCTGAACTTCGCCAAGGCGCGCGTCCTGTTATCGAGTACTTTGCTGAATGGAAGGTTCTCGCCGATGAGATCTTGGAACTTTGGGAGATTCCCTCTACCCGGGAAGGGCATCAGGCTCAACGTGAACACCTTGTGCTCCTATGGATATTGAATGGATTGGATCCTCACTTCTCCACAACGAAGACTGAAATGCTTGCTAGTCCTACTACACTTCAGACTGCTAGTGTGTACCATCGGCTTAATAAGGCTGGCTCTATAGGTATCTCGTCATCTGCTCTACATATGTCCTCCGGCGAGTTGATGGCTCTTGCCTCACGAGGAGGAGGTAGGGGAGCTAGTCGGGGGGGGGGGGGGGGGGGCGCTTTGGCTGTCGTCGTGACTCAGACATGCGACATTGTGCCCATTGCGGGCATCGAGGACATACAAAAGATACATGTTGGTTGATTCATGGGAAGCCAAAATGGGCCTCCAAACCTCCTCCACCTCGGTCGGCGCACCTGGCTGACTCTACTGCTATACCTCTGGGATCGCGCATTGTTGAAATATCCGAAGATGATTATCGGCGCCTGCAGGCTCTACACGTTGACTCACCGACTCCTAGTGTAGCTGTGGCTCAAACCATTCAGCCTGGTTGTACCTCGCAACGGTCGGTCCAGTGGCTAGCTGATTCTTGTGCTTCTGATCACCTGACTAGTTCCTCAGGTATCTTACACTCATACAAACCTCATAGTGGAGCCTCAATTACTGTTGCAGATGGCTCCACTGTACCTATCGTTGGGTTTGGTAGCTGCAATGTGACACCTGACATGTCACTCTCCTCAGTGGCGCTTGTCCATCAATCTGCCTACAATCTCTTGTCTATTAGTAAGCTTACAACTGATTTGAATTGTATTGTTATATTCACCTCTTCTGGTTGCATTTTTCAGGAACAGTCGACGAGCCGTATTATTGGTAGAGGGAAGCTGCGTGATGGTGTCTATGTCCTAGATGAAGTCTCCCACCTTGCTTGCTCTGCGACCTCCACCGAATTCCTGGATCTTCATTATCGTCATGGTCACCCGTCTATGCAGGTCATGCGTCGTCTGTATCCCGAGCTTGGGAAAGTTTCCCATCTCAATTGTGAGTCTTGTTTGTTTGCTAAACTCTACAGAGTTAGCTATAGTCCTCGTCTTGATGTTCGTGCTTCTGCACCTTTTGATTTACTGCATTCACATATTTGGGGACCGTGCCATGTTCCTACTATTTTAGGGCACAAGTATTATGCCACTTTCATTGATGATTTTTCTCGTACCACTTGGGTGTATCTAATGAAAAATCGTTCTGAGCTACCTTCTATTTTTCAGCATTTATGGAATGAAATATCTACTCAATTTTCTGTCTGTATTAAGTGCCTCCGTACTGATAATGGTCGGGAATACCTGTCTCGGTCCATGTCTCTCTTTCTTTCTGACAAAGGCATCATCCACCAAACTAGCTGCCCGGCTACCCCTCAACATAATGGTGTTGCCGAACGCAAGAATCAGCATCTCCTTGAAGTCACCCAGGCGATCCTTCACCACAGACACGTACCCAACCACTTCTGGGGTGATGTCGTACTCACTGCTGCCTATCTTATTAATCATCTTCCCACTCACATCCTTTAGGAGGAGACACTCTACCACACTCTTTATCCTGACCATCACGGTCACCCCCTTCCCTTGAAGGTCTTTGGGTGTGTTTGCTATGTTCGGGACGCTCGTCCCTCTGTCTCCAAACTTGATTCTCGTGCCCTGAAATGCATCTTCCTCGGCTACTCTCGGACCACTAAAGGATATCGGTGTTACTCTCCTGATCTCCGCCGATACATTCTTTCTTTTGATGTCGTCTTCCGGGAGACCGACCCGTATCCCTTTCCTGGATCCTCCCATCCTGATCCCTCTCTTGATACTCTCTTGGTCCCTAGGCATGACCTTGCTCTCATTTCACCGACTGATCTGTTCTCCCCTTTGTGGGGGCAGGTTTACTCCCGTCGCTCTTATGATAGTACAGTGGTGCCACCACCTCAGCCTACCTCGGTTACCGATGATACGACGACTGTTCCTCCGGAATACCCTGCTACTGTCCCTACTACCATCATGTCAGCCAGCCCAGAGGTTCCTATTGCACTCCGAAAAGGAGTTCAGGCATGTCGGGAGCAGCCACTCTATGTTAGCTCGTACCAGGGCTTGTCTGCATCTCATATAGCGTTGCACTCGACTCTCGATCAATATCGTCTACCCTCTACCGTGGCGAAGGCTAAGGCTCATCCTGGTTGGATGGCAGTCATGCATGATGAATTGAACGCTCTCCAACAAAATCATACATGGGACCTGGTTCCCTTACCTTCTGGCAAGAAGGAAATGGATGCAAATGGATCTACTCTGTCAAGGTGCATGCAGACGGTTCTCTGGATCGCCTGAAAGCCCGATTGGTTGCCAAAGGTTATGCTCAGACTTATGACGTGGACTATGACGAAAAATTCGCTCCTGTTGCGAAGATGTCCTCTCTTCACATCCTACTTTCTCTTGCCGCCTTCCGCCAGTGGACATTGCACCAGTTGGATATCAAGAATGCTTTTCTCCATGGGCTCCTGGATGAAGAAGTGTATATGAAGCAACCACCTGGGTTCGTTGCTGAGGGGGATCGTACCAAGGTGTGTCGTCTCCTCGCCTCCCTATATGGATTGAAGCAATCCCATCGGGCTTGGTTTACTCGGTTCCGTGTCATTGTTACCCAGTTCGGGCTTACCAAGAGTACTAAAGATTCGTCTCTCTTCTATCAGAACTCTTCGGCTGGTACTATTCTTCTACTGGTATATGTTGATGATATTGTTATCACAGGCAGCAACTCTGAAGGGATATTAAATCTCAAAGCATTCTTACACTCTAATTTCAAAACAAAAGATCTGGGCACATTGCGGTATTTTCTTTGGGATTGAGGTGACTCAAGATAACCACTCTCTTTATTTGTCAACGCAAATATGCTCTCGATCTTCAATCTGACCTTGGGATGATTAACTGTGGCCATATGGATTCCCCACTGGAACCAGGAGAAAAGAGTCTTTATGCCGAAAGATAACTGTTTGATTCACCAGAGAAGTACCGCCAAATAGTTGGAAAATTAAACTACCTTACCATGACTCGTCCAGACATTGTTGGCGCGGTAAGTAAGGTCAGTCAGTTCATGGCGGCCCCAACTATGTCTCAGTGGGATTCTGTCCTTTGGATTGTCAGATATGTGAAGAAGGATCCTAGTTTGGGAATTGCATACAAGAGTCGAGGTCATTCCAATCTAGAGGCATACAGTGATTCTGACTGGGCAGGATGCTTAGCCACTCGAAAGTCAACCACGGGATTCACTGTCTTTATGGGTGGTAATCTCATCTCCTGGAAGAGCAAGAAACAAACCACAGTTGTCAGATTTAGTGCAGAGGCAGAATATCGTGTTATGTCACACATTGTTGCTGAGATCATGTGGGTGAGGCAAATTCTCTGTGAAATTGGGTATCCCGTTCAAGATCCCACTCCTCTATGGTGTGACAATCAAGCTGCAAATCTGCAATCCAGATAGCCACTAATCCCGTGTTTCATGAGCGCACGAAGCACATAGAGGTCGACTGCCACTTTGTTAGAGAGAAGTATGAAGAAGGCTTATTTCTCTAAAGCATATGAAAACCGGTGACCAAGTTGCAGGCATTCTTACGAAAGTGGTTACGGGGACTAGAATGAACTATATATGTAACAAGTTAGGTCTGGGAAGTTCCCACGATCCAATTGAGGGGGAGTGTTATTTGACACATTATTAGACGCATTTACATTAGTCCCACATTATGTACCGCTACAGTTATGTTACTTCATTTTGGTATAAATAAAGGGTGAGACCTCGATATGAGGTACTCAGTTTTACTCCCAAATCCCGTAACAAGGATAAAGCCTAGGAAAATATTGCCCGCACTTAAAAATAGAGATTCTTCCAACATACCAGCACATGACTATATAATGAGAAATATAAATTGTATATGAAGGAGTTGGCGGGTGGAAACTCGATCCAGATTCTTTACAAGTGTTTTGTTGATGTTGGATATGTTTGTTATAACAATGTGAACAATTCTAACAAAAAATTGAAAAGTTTATATTTTGTGCACCCTACATCTGTTTAACTTAGCAACTTATTTACAAATGCATGGACTGTGCATACAAGACAAACCAATATAGTTTACCACTACTCTCTATAGTTGGGTTAATATCCAACAATAAGATATTATTTTTCTTCATTTGTCATTATATTTAATGAAATTGAATCTAGCTATATATGGGCTCTTGAATGTTTTAAAGGTATGCTAGATAAAAATTCTACCAAATATATTGGTCATAGACCGGGAGGTCGGGTTAATGAATGTTATTAAAGTTGTCTTTCCTCAGTCTAAGATCATTTTATGTTAGCTTCACATCAACATCAATATTCTTGCATATTGTAAAAAATATTTCAAGAAAGGGAAAAAATGCAAATATTTTTTTATGTGAATGACAACATTTAATGAACTGAATTGTGCATGATTTTAATATGAGGTTAAATTCCATGTTAGCTGCATACATTGAAAAATATATGAAAGTGCTAAGTTATGTGGTGACAACATGGTTAGAACCCTATAAAGAGTTATTGTTTTTCTCTGTGGGTGGACAAATTTCTACATTTGGTAATTCAACAAGAAACCGTGTTGACAGCGGACACAATCATTTGAGAAGGCTTTTGGAAGTGTTCATTGGTAATTTAACTAATTTTTGGAAAATATTTGACAAAATGATAAACCTTCAAAATTAAAAGATCATTTGAGCAAAGTTCAATCTAGGTGGAAACACATTTCAAAGGATCTACCTATACTAGTCTACTTGGCACTATATCCGTTGTGACTTGGGAAGCTATTAAGAAGGAAGAGGATTGGGTTAAGGCAGGATGTCCAGTTGTGGTTGATTGTTTATGTTAAATGAGGTTCACCATGAGTTTATCGTGTGTACGTGACTTTGTTACATACAACAATCAATTCAATGCTTTCCCATTATGTACATAGTAAAATGAAAAGATCATTTGACAATGTTCAATCTAGGAGAAAACACATTTCAGAGGATTGTCTGCTTGACCAGTCCTGATCAGTCGTCGCAAAAGCGCCCGACGTCGCACTCGTCCGGATCTCTATCGACCTTGAGTGATTGCATTTTCATTTTGTGTTATTGCACTTTTTTTTTTTTGCAAATGTAATATTGTCTATTTAGTTTGTCGCACGCCTACGCGCGTAATCATATTTGAAGTTTTATTTCTCTACTATTATGTATATACATATATATATATCAATATACCTATATATGTATATATATTTAAATACACACACACATATATATACACTAATACACATATTGATATATATATATTTATTATATAAGGGAAGAGGTTTGAAGGGTTTGGTATAACATTTTAATACAAAATTGCCCTCATTTTCTTTGAATTTTATTCATTTTGTTTGGGGTATTTTTGGTCATTTGGCATCCTTACTTTTTAATTTGTCTTTATCTGCTCTCCATCCAGCACTGCTACACCCCTCCAGCACGGCTACTCCCACCAGCACGCTACACTCCCGCCAAGGATCCCAACACGCTACACTCCCGTCGAAAGTTGCTTTCTCCTCCTGGCACGCTACAGTCTCATCCTGCGTCGACTGCCGCCCGTCAAATGATGGTGTATAACCCTACCTCTCCTCCAAGGAGGCCCACCTCAACTCTCCTCTACAACAGAACTTCTCCTCCTCTACAACAGAACTCCTCCACAGCAGTTCTCCTCTTCGACAACTCATCCTACTGACAAACTCCTCCTAACGGCAAACTCCTACAGACAAACTCCTCCTGCCGGCAAACTCCTCCTGCTGGCAGGTAACTCATTCCTGGTTTCCCTCCCTCCTGCAAGCACCAGCCATCACCTGTTTCAGGTTTCTGCTCGCCCTACCATCACCTTCCTCCTGCAGAGTTCACTTCTCTCTTTTTCACTCCCCCTGTTTCAGATTTCATGTTATTTTGTTTCACATTTTTCACTTATCAAGTTTTATTCTCAGATGTCATCAGATTTTGTTCTCAAATTTCATCTTCAATTTCTTGATGATTTGCTTCAAGTGTATAGGTGTATTCAGAAATAAGTTGTGTGATTTTGTTTGTGTTTTTTTTCCAATTCTGCAGTGATTTCTAAGCTTCTGCCTTTGCTTTTTCTGGCGTTTTGGACCATCTGCCTTCTGTTTCCCAGCTCCGGGTTCAGCTTTCAATGGTAAAGTTATTTTGTAGAGAATACCAAAAATAAAAGTAAGTCTATGAAATTTGTGTTGGATTTATTTTTTTTATAAAATTTTGTATAATCCTTCTATAGATGAATAATTTGTTATTAGTTCTTCAAGGTATGGTTGAGTATGATCTGTTAAACAATTGAGTATGATATGTTATAGATCTGTTATAGTTTTGATTTTGAGTATGATCTGTTATCACCCAGTCGTAGATGCCCGACGTAAGTATATTTACTCCATCTGATTTTCCATCTCCAGAGGCAAAATCATCTGATTCACCCATAGGTAAGCACTGCACAGATCAATATCTTATTTATAATCCCAAATTATCACGTTGTTCTATTATTATGCAATATGTTCAATTTTCGTTGGTAAATATTATAATTTATTATATAATAATTTTGCACAGGGCAGGTATTATATACTAATTTTGCACAAGTTAGATAGAGTTAGTGCCAATTTTCTTGACATATTCATAAGACTAGTGGATTACCAAAAATACCCACAGCACATACTACTGACAGGTTTCTTATAAAAATTATGTTTGCAATCAGAAACTGTATAGAGAAAAAAGAGAGGACATAATGATCAAAGAACTATCGAAGATTATGTTCTCACTTCTCGAGGAAAATTATGTTCTCACTTCTCCTTCCCTAAAACAAACTGTACAATGAACTATCGAAGATTTGAACCAAACTGGACAGAGAGAAAAAGACGTGGAAGGTGAGCTCATACATTTGTCGCGGCAAAGTGAGGCCCAAGGTAGGAAACAAAGACAGAATTGACTGTGAAAGGGAGAACAAAATAAAACAACCTGAAAAACAAAAAGAAAACTGGATTACAAAAGAAGATTTTAAGCGAAATCAAATATGAAATTTAAGATCTAAATCTCAGATTGCCGAGCCATGAAACTGAAATCAAAACCGAAATAGCTAACTGAGTGTTACATGAATTGCTGATTTCAGTTTTGTAAAACCGAAATAAAAGTTTCTGTTGTTTGTAAACATAAGACCAGTGGGAAAATTAGTTTGTTTTTCAACCTGCTCAATGGTTTCTGATTGCATGGTGGAAAAAGTAGAAGCCTATACAGGATGCTTTCATCCTATGTAAAACCGAAATTAGTTTGTTATTCATCCTGCTCAATGGTTTCTGATTGCATGGTGGGAAAAGTAGAAGCCTATACAGGATGCTTTCATCCTATGTAAAACCGAAATTAGTTTGTTATTCATCCTGCTCAATGGTTTCTGATTACATGTTTAAATAATCATGTTTTCAGTTGTTTGATAGGTGTATTTAAATCTTGCATTTAAATCCTTTTTTCAACTATATTAAGACTCAAGTTCTTAAGGCTGAAGTTCTTAAAGCTGTCTGAATTGATTGTTTTAAAAAAACTATCTAGTTTTCAGAAAGAATATATTGACTTGCAACAAGCGTGAAATCTGTGCTTTTTTGCAAATTTTCCATAGGATTCACTTTTTCAAATAATTCATGGATCATGTGATTTCATCGAGTTGTTTGGCAAAATCAGCAACTTTCTTTTGATCCAATGCCTTCTAACAATTTTTGAAGGACATTTTTGAAGGACTGAGTTTTTTTATGAAGTTTTATTTTGCATTTTAGATGTAAAACCCCTGGGAATTTTGTTTTGTAACATTTAAATATACTGCAATATATTGTTAAATTAGAGGTGAGTTTAAAGAAAACGAACGTAGTTCATTTGGAAATTTGAAAATATATAGAAGTATATGATGTCAAAGCTTGCTGCAGGCTGCGGAGTTTGTCTCCAAGCAATAGGATGATGAAGTATGACAAGAATTAATTAAGCAGTGTCTATAATTTGTTTCAATTGTTGTGGGCTCTTGCTAAATTTTCAGCACAAAACTAAATCAGTCAATTTTATCGCCATCTGCTTCGAATATCCCCGCCCCCGCCGAGTGTTGTTGCCCACGGCGATTGTCGCCGCCCCTGCCGAAGGTCTTTT